>OW240916.1:225954783-225969057 GCA_933207985.1 Pelobates cultripes
CCATACGCATTGTACAGGATGTCCAGGATAGTTTCCCAGGGGCAAATGTTGTCGCCTGTTGAACGAGGTGACCTTGCTCGGGTCCCAGGTGTACGGTTCCTAAAATGGCTGCCATATACACGTCCACTGATAGGAGACGCTGAAGGTATTAAACTGATCAGAACAATACTAAACACACCACAAATAAGGTTTCTCTCCTGTATGGCTCCCCAAATGATGCTTAAGATTAGAAGCGGCTGAAAAGCATTTCTCACACTCCGAACAAAAATATATTTTTTTAACATTCTCTCCACTTTGAACGAAATGACGTTTGGGAAGAGATTAACATAATTAAACACAGGCAGTAAAAATACAGTTTTTAGCCATACACTGTAACTTTAAAACTACACATCCCATCTTCATAATTACATATTTGGAATCAGTACACTTAAAACATAAACATAACCAAAAATCAGCCAAACCATCCTAGGGTTAAAAAGTTAGTTGAGGTCCCTTTTTATGACCGACGGCAAGTACATTTTCCTGCCTAAAACAGTTCCATAGATTTAAATGGAGGACGGTCTATTTTGTAGGTTGAAAACGACTAAGTCCCATCACTAATGGGACTTAGTCTTGTAGCCGAAATAAGGTTGAAAAAACTAAGCTGAAAAAGACTAAGTCCCATCACTTAATGGGACTTAGTCTCTGCAGCTGAAATAAGGCTGAAAAACGACTGAAAGACTAAGTCCCATCGCCGAATGGGACTTAGTATCTGCAGCTGAAATAATTTCCCATTTACTGAACCAAGTGGGAAATAGCAAGGCAGGCACAAAGGGTTTGCACCAGGTCTGGGGACACAGGGGACACCGTCTTAAAGGGGCCGTGTCCCCATCAAGTCTGGGGACACGGCCTGAAAGGGGCAGTGTCCCAATCTTCCTGATGTCCCAAAAAAGGTGTTTAAAGGGCCAGCACCAGTTACATAAAGAGTCCATAAGCCCCAATATGCCCACCGACAGTCTTAAAGGGCCATACACACCAAATAAAAGTGCATACATTTTCACAATCTCCCAGGGGCCATAGTCATGCGGAAGGAGGCTGGCAAATAGGCTTCTCCACAACCCAGGGAAGCAGGGGCACATGCTATTTAAAGGGCCCATACATAGCCAGTAGTCGCAGGGCCAAGGTGTCAATCCATATCTGCCAAGTGACCCGGTGTAGGGTGAACAGTCCCTATTCTGCTCTGTGTCAGTGTGTATCAGGGATCCTTAGGACAGGTGTCAATCCATATCTGCCAAGTGACCCGGTGTAGGAGGAACAGTCCCTATTCTGCTCTGTGTCAGTGTGTATCAGGGATCCTTAGCACAGGTGTCAATCCATATCTGCCAAGTGGACCCTATGTAGGAGAACAGTCCCTATTCTGCTCTGTGTCAGTGTGTATCAGGGACCCTTAGGACAGGTGTCAATCCATATCTGCCAAGTGGACCCATGTTGGGGGTAACATTCCCTATTCTGCTCTGCAGTATCAGGACCACTGATAGTAGGAGACGCGGAAGGTATTAAACTGATAAAAATAGTACTAAACACACCACTCCTATCTGGTGTCAAATTAGCTTGACCGCGCAGTGCCCCAAATTTGCAGTAAGAGGACCGACCAAGCCTCTTCTTCCATCTCCCTGTTACAAAAATCAATGCCGTGTACACGCCCACCGATAGGAGACGCGGAAGGTATTAAACTGATCAGAACAATACTAAACACACCACTCCTATCTGGTGTCACATTAGCTTGACCGCACAGCGCCCCAAATGGTGCAGAGAGGATCAATCTCAAGTTCTTCTTCCATCTCCCCGTTACAAAAATCAATGCCGTGTACACGTCCACTGATAGGAGACGCGGAAGGTATTAAACTGATCAGAACAATACTAAACACACCACTCCTATCTGGTGGCACATTAGCTTGACCGCGCAGTGCCCCAAATTTGAATTAAGAGGACCGACCAAGCATCTTCTTCCATCTCCCTGGTACAGAAATCACTGCCATATCCATACAAATTGTACAGAATGTCCAGGATAGTTTTCCAGGGACAAATGTTGTCGCCTGTTGAACGAGGTGACCTTGCTCGGGTCCCAGGTGTACGGTTCCTAAAATGGCTGCCATATACACGTCCACTGATAGGAGACGCGGAAGGTATTAAACTGATCAGAACAATACTAAACACACCACAAATAAGGTTTCTCTCCTGTATGGCTCCTCAAATGATGCTTAAGATTAGAAGCGGCTGAAAAGCATTTCTCACACTCGAACAAAAATATATTTTTTTAACATTCTCTCCACTTTGAACGAAATGACGTTTGGGAAGAGATTAACATAATTAAACACAGGCAGTAAAAATACAGTTTTTAGCCATACCCTGTAACTTTAAAACTACACATCCCATCTTCATAATTACATATTTGGAATCAGCACACTTAAAACATAAACATAACCAAAAATCAGCCAAATCCATCCAGGGGTTAAAAAGTTAGCTGGAGGTCCCTTTATGACCGACCGCAAGCACATTTTCCTGCCCAAAACAGTTCCATAGATTTGGGCTGTGAGGTCGGTCTATTTCAGGCTGAAAAAACGACTAAGTCCCATCGCGAATGGGACTTAGTCTCTGCAGCTGAAATAAGGCTGAAAAAAACGGCTGAAAAAAAGACTAAGTCCCATCGCCGAATGGGACTTAGTCTCTGCAGCTGAAATAATTTCCCATTTACTGAACCAAGTGGGAAATAGCAAGGCAGGCACATGGGGTTTGCACCAGGTCTGGGGACACAGGGGACACCGTCTTAAAGGGGCCGTGTCCCCAACAAGTCTGGGGACACGGCCTTAAAGGGGCAGTGTCCCAATCTTCCTGATGTCCCAAAAAAGGTGTTTAAAGGGCCAGCACCAGTCACATAAAGAGTCCATAAGCCCCAATATGCCCACCGACAGTCTTAAAGGGCCATACACACCAAATAAAAGTGCATACATTTTCACAATCTCCCAGGGGCCATAGTCATGCGGGAGGAGGCTGGCAAAGAGGCTTCTCCACAACCCAGGGAAACAGGGCAATTTGCCATTTAAAGGGCCCGTTACAAATAGCAGTTTGTAACAAGGTGTCAATCCATATCTGCCAAGTGACCCGATGTAGGGGGAACAGTCCCTATTCTGCTCTGTGTCAGTGTGTATCAGGGATCCTTAGGACAGGTGTCAATCCATATCTGCCAAGTGACCCTATGTAGGGGGACCAGTCTCTATTCTGCTCTGTGTCCGTGTGCATCAGGGGCTCTGAGGACAGGTGTCAATCCATATGTCAAGGTGTCAATATGTCATATGTCAGGTGTCAATCCATATTGATTGTGATTTAGGAATGTTAGGTGATTTCTGCCCTTTATGGATTAAAACCAGACTCTGTATCAACTGTGTAATTTTCCATGGGAGTTTTGCCATGGATCCCCCTCCGGCATGCCACAGTCCAGGTGTTAGTCCCCTTGAAACAACTTTTCCATCCCTATTGTGGCCAGAAAGAGTCCCTGTGTGTTTTAAAATTCGCCTCCCCATTGAAGTCAATGGCGTTTCGGGCGGTTCGCCGGTTCGCGAACATTTGCGGAAGTTCGCGTTCGCCGTTCGCGAACCTAAAATTTCGGGTTCGCGACATCACTATTCAGGAGTCGGGTTAACAAATTCTACTGGTTCATGCTGCCGAGAGATGGCGTCAGCTTTGGCATTACGGCAACCAGGTCTATAGGTGATAACATATTGGAAGCGTGAGAGAAATAGAGACCATCTAGCCTGCCGGGCAGATAACCTTCTAGCATCAGCAATATAGGATAGATTCTTATGATCTGTTATAACCATAATTTTGTGTCTAGAACCCTCTAATAAGTACCTCCATTCCTTGAAAGCTAACACAATAGCTAATAGTTCCCTATTCCCAACATCATAATTCTTCTCTGAATCAGACAACCTTTTAGAAAAATAACAACAGGGATGGAGGGGTTTGTCATAAGACAACCTCTGTGACAGTACGGCTCCCACACCTGACTCCGAGGCGTCTACTTCCATAACAAAGGGAAGAGAAGGATCAGGGTGGTGCAGCACTGGAGCAGAGGCAAATGCCTTCTTGAGGGTTTCGAAGGCCTTAAGGGCTTCAGGAGTCCAAACCCTAGGATGTAGACCTTTTTTTGTCAACTTCGTTATGGGAGATATGAGTGGTGAAAAGTTTTTATAAATTTCCTATAATAGTTGGCAAATCCTATAAAACGCTGGATAGCCTTTAGTCCTTGGGGAAGTGGCCAGGACATTATAGCTTCCAATTTAGCAGGATCCATACTGAAACCCTGTTCAGTAATGATATATCCTAGGAATTGCACAGAGGTCTGATCGAATAAACATTTTTCTAACTTACAGTAGAGTCCGTTCTGCAATAGCCTTTTGAGCACCATCCTAACATGGTTATGGTGTGACTTCAAATCAGGAGAATACACAAGTATGTCGTCAAGGTACACTACAGCACAGACATGCAATAGATCCCTAAGGACATCATTTATGAGGTCCTGAAACACGGCAGGAGCATTACACAATCCAAAAGGCATGACCAGATATTCGTAATGCCCACTGCGTGTGTTGAACGCTGTCTTCCACTCGTCATTCTCCTTTATACGGACAAGGTTATAAGCCCCCCTGAGGTCTAATTTGGTGAAAAATTTAGAACCTTTAACACGATCAAACAACTCAGTGATGAGGGGGATAGGGTAGGCGTTTTTAACCGTTATATTGTTCAGACCCCTGTAGTCTATACATGGCCTCAAATCACCCTCCTTCTTAGCCACAAAAAAGAAACCAGCACCAGCAGGAGAGGAGGACCTTCTAATAAAACCTTTTCTTAGGGATTCCTGTATGTACTCCTCCATGATTTGGTTCTCTTTTTCAGAAAGAGGGTAGACCTTTCCCCTAGGAGGCATAGTGCCCGGTAAGAGGTTTATGGCACAATCATACTCACGATGTGGAGGTAGCTTATCTGCCTCCCTCTTCTCAAAAACCAAGGCAAGATCCGCATAAACAGAGGGCACAGAAACCGAGAGTGGTTTAGCCGTGGGTACGTTAAGTAAACAGACAGGACGTACATGAGCCACACAGTCTCGCTGACAAGATTCCCCCCAGGAAAGTATGTCTAAACAACCCCAATCAAGAACAGGGTTGTGTTTAACTAACCAGGGAAAACCTAGAACGATGGAGGCTGTTGGGGAGTCAATTATTTGGAAGGTTAACTTCTCTTTGTGCAAAACACCCACAGACATAACTATTTCCTGGGTTTCATGGGTCACCAGAGGTTTCTCCAGTGGTCTACCATCTATGGCCTCAACGGCCAAGGGTGTCTCCTTTCGAATCAAATTCAGGGCTGCGGTTTTGGCAAAGGTCTCATCCATAAGGTTGTCTGCCGCACCTGAATCGATCAGGGCTTTGGTTGTTATAGTGGTTTTATTGACCAAGAGAGAAACCGTAATAAACGGTCTAGAGATGGACATATGAGGGGACAAAGTCATAACACCCGAGGCCGACCCCTCTCTAGGCCTTAGGTGCTGCAGTTTCCCTGTAGTTTAGGGTAGGCTTTACAGTGATGCCCCCTCTTCCCACAATAAAGGCATAACCCCTCCCTTCTACGGTACGCTCTTTCGGCCTCAGTTAACCCCGTAGCACCCAACTGCATGGGTTCAGGGGATGGCTGCACAGGAGCGGGTAACGCTAGCAGGGAAGTACTGGGTAGAGCAGGTAACACCCGTGTATCCAACCGTCTTTGGCTACGCCTCTCTCTAATACGGTTATCTATAAGAATCACATAGTCTATAACATCATCTAGAAGAGCAGGTAATTCCCTGGATGCTATTTCATCCAGTATATAAGCGGCCAGACCCTCCTGAAAGGCTGTTACGAGGGCGTCATTATTCCAAACCACTTCAGCTGCTAGAGTACGAAATTCGATAGTGTAATCTGCTACAGACCTGTTACCCTGTCGGACCCTAAGCAGAGCCTTGCCAGCAGAAGCAACCCTACCGGGTTGATCAAACGTGCGTCTGAAAGCTGTCAGAAAATCAGCAAAGGACATAGGAGACGTATTTTCCCAAATGGGGTTGGCCCATGCTAAAGCTCTCCCGGACAAGTGGTTTATCAAAAAGGCAATTTTAGATCTGTCAGTGGGATAGGAGCGTGGATTCATCACCAAATGGATGTCGATTTGGTTGAGGAAACCACGACACAATGCTGGGTCACCACTGTAGCGCTGTGGCGGCGTCATGTGAACTACATGAGCGGGAACAGGTACTGGAGTGGGAATGGGTTCGGGCACAGCAGCAGCAGCCTCCTGAACGGCCGGTTGCAAGTGTGCAGTACGAACCAGAATGGTTTGTAAAGCTTGAGCAAACTGATCCATACGGTGGTCTAAGCCATCCATTCTAGCCTCTTGATTAACTAGGAGCTGTGGTATGTCAGCAGGTTCCATTATGGCCCTGTTGTAATGTCACGATTCGGGGAACCCAACACGCTGGCACACACACACACACACAAAAGGTGCCGTACCGGACCTTAGAGTGGCCGGGCTAAGCACACACAGAATAGTCAGGAGACAAGCCGAGTAAAGGGGAACCAGAAGACAGAATAACGTGAAACGAGCCGAGGTCAAAGGGTAGGAGAAAGTCACAGAGTCAGATAAACAAGCCAGAGAATACGTAACCAGAAGCACAAGGTAAGTAGCAATACTAGCAAGCAAAGACCACAACAGGGCAAGGAGGAACAGGAAAGGTAAGTATTTAAACCATCAGGTTAATTCTGATTGGATGATTTCCAATCAGAATTAACAATCACACGTGGGAGATATTTAGACCTCCCACTGTGATTGTGGCACTTTGCCTTTAACGCCGGGTCAGGTGACTGACCCCGGCGTGTATAAACCTGGGCGGTCTCCCAGCGTGCAGCGTCATGCATGCTGCCGCTGGGGGACGTGGAGGGAACGGCGGGCGGCATCCGAGGCTGGAAGGATGCCGCTCGCCGCACCCACGAGGCGGAGGGGACCGCGGACAGCTGGAGGGTGAGTACTGCGAGCGGAGTGCAGCCTCCCCTCGCAGCCGTCCGCGGGAGCCTGACACCTGTAAAATGAGTGTCAACAGGGAATGGAATGGATTTTAACAAATAATTGATTCATAAAGGTCATTTATTGAATTGAGTGTATGTGGATGGAATCGAAAATACTCACAAATTCTGTATTATTAATATGTTGAACAGAGCAGTAATAGGCATGGGAGATATGTTAGCTGACTTGGATAAAGACTAATAGCTTTCGGAGGAAATGTTACATAATAATAAAAGGTTGAAAAAGACCCATATCTATCAAGTTCACCCTTTAAAACACTTTTTATGCTGTTGAACCAAACATAGGCAAAAACAACCAATTTGAAGCAATGGCCAATTATGCCATAAAAAGAGAAATAGATCCTTTTTGACTCTTTAATGGTAATACGATTTCTCATTGGATCACCAACCATTCAAAACAGAGATTAATTATATCCTTTTGAATATTCTGTTTTTCTCCCCCAAAAAGCAGGCCCTTTTTAAAAAAACATTTTTTTTCAAGGATGAACATATATCTTTGCAGAGAGCAACACTACTTTTATATTATGCTGTCAGCAGATAGGACTAGTGTCTGGTGGTGCAGAATCTTTAGCTGTAAATGTATCTGTTTCACAGAGAGAAGCACTAACCACAGTCAACGGGATACCAAATACCTTTGTGGTTTCTATTGCTTTCTGTGGTGCTCATTTCATACAGCAGTGGTATTGTATCTACTTCCCATACAGTGTTGTTACTGGTTGCAGATGATTACTTAGAACAATCAAAATTTAACCGATAACAGAAGTATTTATGTTACTAGCCAGAAGATACTGACATACATACTTGTGCTGCAGAAAGGGTTACTAAATAGACTGACGTTATAAAATAATGCCTGCAAACAAAGTTGGTTTTTCCGCCACTGAGGAAGGAATATATTGCAGTGATAACATGCTACATCTAGGTTTCAGATCAATAAATACATTTTATACCAACATGTTCCTTTAGAATCCTTCAACTGTATATCTTTATTTTATGATTCTCTCCTGGGAAATACAGCTATCCATTTTAAAGTGCATTATATAGCTGTGGTGCTATGGCTTGTTTTGCATAAACTGGCTATATTATTTTGATTAAATTTCCAGAACGCAAACACACATATATTAAGTATAGAGGAATATATTTAAAGAGTATAGCACAAGCATACTAATAAAATAGAGAGAATGTACTATCATGGTGATGAAGAGAAGAAGAACATATGTGGAATCTTTAGCTGTGCACCAAATCTCATATACCCTACGTATCTCCTCATACTCACAATGAATATGTTTAACTCTTTGAATGTTAAATGTTTGGGAAGGTTTCTACAGTTTTTACAGTTCAAACAATTTCTTTAATTCAATTTTTTTTCTGTGCGTAATAGCAGCATACTATGTGCATTTTACTATTTATTCTTCCACACAGTGATTGGGTACAAAAAAATAATTCACACTAGCACCTTATGTTTAAGTCTTCTTTTAGTAATATTCCAGTTGCAGCCCGGGTCACTGGTGTCTGCAAGATCACAGGGTCCATAGGGTGGGGACCGTGATCACCCCCACCGGTCCAGGGGGTGGGGGGGGACAGGGCCAGTTCCAACTAGCCTCGCGTTTCTGGCTAGGTCCTGGTAGGCAGGATAGCGGGGCAGCGGCTGTCCACCCCACTCACCGCCCGGGTAACCCTCATCTTGGGCGACAAGGATCTCCCCTCCAAGAGACTAGAACACCTTGGCAAGCCTCGCCTCGGTACCATGGTGCCTTCTTACGACTGACAGCTGTCAGACGTCAGGTGGGGGTTTAATCTGGATTTTTATGCTGATATTATAAGAGATTACAGGAGCTACTTTTTTGTGCGGCCGTTCAGCATGGCGGCCCGGCCCTGCCCCCCGTTATTTCTTTTTTAAAGAAATATTTATGCCAGACACATTTTATTTTAAAAAATATATTTATACATACATATTTTTATATTAAAAAAAAAAAACATAAAAAGGAATTATTAGGAAACAAGTTCAAAATAATCCCTACTATTCTATTTCATAAACGAGAAAGATTTGTTTCCAATAAAACGAACAAAAAAACCCCATAAACTTTAGAAACTAAGTTCTAATGTGGATTTTTAAAGATTTTTAGTAATAAAGGCCCAAATATTTATTTTTCCTCTTGTTCTTCTGTTTCACTTTTTTTTCTCTTGGTTGCCCTTGCTTTTTATCTTGATGCAATTGTGCCGTGCACCATTTCCAATACAATTACTCTGAAAATAATGACACTGTCTGGAACTTAGACTTTTATCTTTTCTTCTTTATTTGTAATTGGCACTAATATGAAGATATAGTAAATACTTCCTCCGTTGTTTCCGCTCCAATGATTGGGGAACAATAACACGGTCACTGTGTACGCATCTAATAATACTTTCCTTCTGTCAACTGGAAATATTAGATCACGAGTTGATGGATTTGGCAGCTCATTATTTTGTGCAGTTGAAGATATATTTATTTTAATGTTTGGCTTCTGTTTTTTCTTATACATTCTAATTTCTTGACTGCAATTTCCTGGCAACATATTGAAGTGCAGGGAAATTTACTTTGACCATTACACGAGACTGTACAAATAAAGATGACTTGTTTTCTTAATATATGTTATTGTGTAACATCTTCTCACATTATTCTCCAGGGGTCTAATTTGCCATCTATTGAAGGGCTTCACTCTTTAAATCATCACACAAATATAACAAGGTCTGTATTAGCTGCAATATGGAAAGTACCGTTTCTCTATGCACATGTCCTATCTCCTGTAAAATTCATGATAAATCGAAACGACCAGTGCTTATTATTTCCATTATTGCTATATCTCACCTGGCCCAGGACTTCTTACCACTAGGAATCACTGACTTACCATTTACAATTCTAGAAATCTGGAAATGTTGCAGTAGGTTCCATTCTGTTAACTTTTTGCCACAGATCTTTATAATTATGTTAAATTATATGCATTATTACTCCCTAAAAAATGGGAGTGCTAATCAAAATGGGTTCTATGTGTAATCAAAATGCAAGTATTTTCATACTTTACACTTTTGTGTACCAAGTCACCCACATAGGCGTGCGCAGCCTATTGCATTAGGGTGTGCACCCTAAAGCACAAACAACCGCTGCGTTCGTATATATATATACACACACACACACACACACGCAATCAGAGAGGGCTGGTAACCTAAATAGTGAGTTTAACCCTATAGTCAGGGGCGTATTAGCCGCGAGGCAAACAAGGCATTTGCCTTGGGCGGCATTTTTCTGGGGGCGGCAAAAAACGCCGCCCCCCAAATGCCCAGGACAAATGCCTAGTTAGCCTTGCGGCTAACAGACATCCCGAGCAGGCGGGCGGCGCTGGCTGGCGAGGGAGCACTTCCTATGAGCTGACTGCTCAGCTCCCTCGCGCGCCGCAGAGTGAGGCTGGGAGCCGGAAGATGACGTCATCTTCCGGCTCCCAGCCTCACTCTGCTGGCGGCGCGCGAGGGAGCTGAGCAGACAGCTCATAGGAAGTGCTCCCTCGCCAGCCAGCGCCGCCCGCCCGCCCGACCTGCAGCCACTGGACCACCAGGAGAGAGACTCCCAAAGGTAAGGAGGTTGGGGGGGATTTAAATTTAAAAAAAAAGTTAATGTGTGTGTGTGTCTGACTGTGTTTGTGTGTTTGTGAGTGTGTGTGTGTTTGTGTCTGACTGTGTGTGTGTGTGTGTCTGTGTCTGACTGTGTGTGTATGTGTCTGACTGTGTGTGTTTGTGTGTGTGTTTGTGTCTGACTGTGTGTTTGTGTTTGTGAGTGTTTGTGTCTGTGTCTGTGTGTCTGACTGTGTGTGTGTGTGTGTCTGACTGTGTGTGTGTGTGTGTTTGTGTCTGTGTCTGTGTGTGTCTCTGACTGTGTGTTTGTGTCTGACTGTGTTTGTCTGTGTATGTGTCTGACTGTGTGTGTGTGTGTTTATGTCTGACTGTGTGTGTATTTAGAAGGTGGGGCGGGGGGAAGGGTTGGGTGGGGGTGGCGCGGAGGGAGGGGGGCGCCTGAGTTTTGTCCTGCCTAGGGCAGCACAAAACCAGGATACACCACTGCCTATAGTGTCAGGAATACCTGTTTGTATAGTGTTCCTTTAAAGATATGCTAATAATGTACCCATTGCAATATTTAGGTGGAATTAAATCCTTTCCTTAATATCTCAGTCAGCAATCAAAATCTTTGTAGCAGTTTAAAAATAAACAAACAAAAAAAAAATTGATTCTCTCTGTTCCTGGTTAGAAATGTAAAATGTCCTGTGTGCAATAATGTTTATTTTGATGAAAGGTTCTTGGCATATAAGATGAATCATCTTCTGCTTTATCAGATCAGCTTAGCCCAAAGAACTATGGTGAAAATGCCCATAAACAGTTTTTCATATTACCAGCGAACTGCATCCAGGGCATTATAGCACCATAATCACCATAATAAACTGTACCTGCCGTTCTTGGAGTAGACGCTGCTGCGCTATGACCCGGCCGGGCCTCACCTCACCCTAACGTTGCCGTGACTCCGCCTCGGCGTGACGTCACGTAATGCGCCGCGTACGCTACTGGGGAGGTCTGGAGGAGGAGCAAGTCCATCCTTCACTATGCGGCGATACCGTTTGCATAGTGAAGGATCCTATGGGAGGATAAAAGATGGCAGTGCAGCACGGAGGTGGCAGAGCCTCAATTTTGAGGCTTGAATAGGGTGTGCCCAGGCACACCGGCACACCCCGTGCGCACACCTATGGTCACCCAGCCTACTTCATCTCATTGAAGTGGTCTCGGTTTAGTGTCCCTGTTCCCTAAACACTACAATGGAAAATATTGCAGTTCTAGAGAAACTTCAATGTTTACATTTCAGGGTTAAGACTGCCTTTAGTGGCTGTCTGTTAGAGAGCCACTAGAAGTGCTTCCTTGATTAACATGGAGTTTAAGTCCGTAAAACGATGATGAACATCTTCACGCTTTGCATGAGAATGTCTAGTGTCTTGAAAATCCCCACTGGAAGCATTGATTCAATGTGTTCCTACGAGGAAGGTCTAATGTGCACACAGAACTTACCACGCACAGGCATGAGGTCTTCTATCAACATAACATCGCAGCCCTGGAATCAGATAAACAAAACAAGGTTTTTATTTTTTTAACCCTTTCATGATTGAAAGAAATGTGGGGGGTTGGGGGGGAAGTCAGAGGGACTCCATGCCTAAAGGAACATTCCAAGCACCATAACCACAACAACCAACTGTAGGAGTGCCCTGGCACCATCCCACAAAATGTATTCAAATTGTTTGAGAACAATTTGACAACTTACCTGGGGTCCACCTGGTGCCTGTTGCCAACTCCCCTCTGTCGGTTTTCAGGTCCTTCAATATAGGCCCTCATAGCTCCTTAAGGTAAGATAGACTTTACTGACAGACATCTGTTCCATTAATCTTAGCTTATAACGTTTATAGCATTTATAGCATTTAGGGAACAGAGATTCCGTCGCAAATTTATTTTAGAAACTGTTTAGTTCATTATTCTAGCTGATAACCTTTAACTTTCCCTTACGTCTAATAGCCATTGGAGTTACTAAATAGCCTCCATTTATTTAAATATGCAAAGGGATTTGGGAAGTGCGCAGGTAACTCTTTTTTCATTGGTTTTAACTATCCCTGTCTGAATACCCAAAGGGCATTGCATAAGTATTGTGAGATAAATGAGACAATGACAAAAATAAAATATATGTGCATTGAGTGAATATTACATAAATCAATATAAATTATAACAATCCATACTCCACACCCTTTAGCTGGTAACTTTGTGCATTGAGCTAAGCCTGGACGTGCAGCAAGGCCCTCATTCCCTAAAAGCACTCAGTTGACAGTCTCAGTCAATAATCTGGCCTGACATTGCAGTGCTTAGCTCAGTGGTCCTAACAGAAATTCAATACAAAAGCTTCTGGTTCCAGAGGAAGAAGCAACATTTTAACTACTTATCCTCGGAAAGCATCAGAGCACACTCCTGACACCAAAACTACTACAGCAGGATGTAGTGGTCATGGTGTGTGAAGTGTTCCTTTAACCAATTAGAACTAATAAACACTTAAACATATTGCTGGACCATAGTATAAATTCTAATGCATGATTGTGAGTTAAGTGTCCCAGCCTAAACCCACTCAGACAAAATTAACTACAAAACCTCCAATGTTTCAAATATAGCCCTCAAATGTAGTTATTTATATTTTGATATATATATATATATATATATATATATATATATATATATATACAATTGTTTATACATTTTCATATGTTAATATTTTGAAAAATATATATTTTAAAAGTGTACCCAAAAATGTAAAATTATTTGAAATGGTTGTCCAAAATACAAACTTGCAACCATAATTTCATGTTACACTATGGGTGCATTGCAGAGTAGTATTATATAAAATAAAAAGCAAACAAATACTGGTGGTATACCAAAAAACATAAAATAAAAAGCCTCTAAACACAATCGTACCTATGTAGCTTCACAAGTATTTGAGAACATAAAAAATGAAATATGAGAATATTCATTTTTTTTTTGGTTAGAGCTCTTAATCTCTGAAGTGCTTGATAATGTAAAAGTCCTGCCAACATTGCAATAGCCTTTAATTCCATCTTTAAATGCCAGTGCTGAAAACAGGAATCCAGTTCTTTCAGATTTCTGACCAGCTTAACCTGCTGCCTTTTTTCACAATCAGAAAATAACCTGAAGATAGCTCTTATTAAAATAAAAATAAAAAATACTGAAACTGGAACCAAAATCATTGCTCCTTTTTTTATTACATCTTTTATTTCCAAATTTGCTAAATCTCTGTTTTAAAACATGGGAAAATAATGTTTCCTGCATTGGAGGAGAATAGAAATATGTTTGATATTCTTAAATGTATAAATGAAAAATGAAAATTGTCTAAAGTAACATAATTTCCAATTTTAGATTTCCCTGGATTGGACAGAAATATATAATATGATAACGTTGTTTCAATCTTCATTATTACGCAAGATACACATGGCATATTTCAAATAAATGAATTTTTCTTGGAAGAAAGATATGTGTCTTCTAGAATGTCTGTCCTTCAAAGTTGTCT
>OW240916.1:225977127-226169466 GCA_933207985.1 Pelobates cultripes
GCCCTGCATAACCTCCTAATCTTTATTATAGTATGTCACAACTACCTAAAGGCAGGGAAGAATTATCGATCCCCAGTATGTCAGCCAGAACGGTGACCCTGTCCCAAGTGGATGACACCGCAAGTCCGTTATCCCTCAGATCCTGGACCATCCCAAGGATCACTGCAGTCCTACGCAAGAGAAACATCCCCTATCCGACTACAGAATTTCGGGTGGCTTGGTTTACGGAAGGATTTCACATGGGTATCATTTATTTGCCATCAGGGATAGTCAAATGCAACAACTTACAGACTGCTCTTGCTAACACTAACACTGTCAATGAGTTGCTGCAGAAGGAAGTAGATCAAGGTTTCGTACTAGGTCCTTTCAGCTCTCCACCTTTCTCGGTATGGAGGACCAACCCAATAGGTATAGTTGCTGGTAAGACCTCTAATAAACAAAGGCTCATCATTGACCTCTCTGTTCCTCATGCTACAACAACACCTAGTCTTAACTCACTCATTCCATCTGAGGAATTTTCACTACAATACGCTACCATAGACAACGCTATAGTAGCCATCCTGTCAGCAGGAGTGGGAGCCTGGCTTAGCAAGACAGACATAGTCAACACTTTCAAATGCCTCCCTATTTACACTCCCCTGTGGCATCTACATGGTGTTAAGTGGCAAAGCTCATTCTATTTCTTCACACGTTTCACGTTTGGTTCAAAAAGCAATCCAAGGATCTTTGATATGTTCGCTGAGATGTTGTGTTGGATGCTGCTTAACATCTATAGATGCCCTACAGTAATTCACTATCTTGATAACTTTCTGACTGTAGAAAGCAACTTATTTCCACCCAGTAGCCTGCACGCTACTATACAATTTTTTGAACACATGGGTGTCACTGTTCACCAACTAAAACTGAAGGCCCCAACACTATCATTAATTTTCTAGGGGTAGAGCTGGACTCGGTTCTTATGCAAGCCAGTCTCCACATTGAAAAAATCGACCGCATCCTGGCGTGTATTGACCAGTACATTGTGGCAGGTTCTTGCAATAGGAAGGAACTCCAATCATTGTTGGGTTCCTTCAATTTTGCAATGAAGATCATACCACAGGGGTGTGCATTCATATCAAGATTACTTTGTCTTTTCCCACAATTCTAGTCGGATTCCTCCTGTATCACGCTGGATCGGCATGCCAGCGCTGACTTATGCATGTGGAGGGAATTCCTATGTAATTGAAATGGGAAAAGTATATTTATCCCAGTTTTAAATGACAAATCTTTTTCAGTCTGGACAGATGCCGCCGCCACATCCGGGTTTGCCGCCATATTCAGCAACATGTGGATGTGGGGTAACTGGCTAGATGACATTAAGGATGTCCCGGAGTTCACTACCACCTCAGCCTGCTAAGCCGGCTAAGCATGAATTTTTCCTGACATGTATACACATTACGGAGTCCTGAATATCGCAGCTGATCATTTGTCTCAATCTCAATTTCAGGAGTTCCGGACAAAATTGCAACAGCAGACTTAGTAGCCACTCCGGTTCCACAGTGGCAGGACATGGTTATGGATTAGATAATTTACTTGCTCACGGGCGTCACCTCTCACACCTAGGTCTTACTGCAAACACAAGGAAATCCTATGATAGAGCCTTTCACATTTTTAATAGATTTTTGCTGAAGTTCCACATCATGGACAATTACTCCAAGGGAATATTGGTAGCGTTCATCTCTTTTTGCCACCTGCACCTAAAGCTACCATTAAATTCTACATTACCGGGATCCAACACCACATCCTCACCACATGGCCTGATAAACAACTCTTCCAATCATATGGTTTAAACCATAATATGGTTTAAACCATATTAAAAGGTATAAAAGACTCCTCACCTATACCTACACCTTCTAGACTACCCCTCTATGATCACATGTTCCAATCGCTTTCAGATCTCCTATATGCCTCACCATTCGAGACCCAGACAAATCACGTGATTAAACGGCCATCTATTTAGCATTCCTTCTCTTTCTCTGACCTAGAGAATTCACCACCACCAACACTAACTCAGCTGACTTTGTCACAAAATCACAACTGGTGAGAGCACATGACCACTACATACTTTCACTAAACCACAGAAAAACTGGTGGAAAGGGTCAGGCAGTAAAAATCACATATGACCCCACAGACAATCAATGGTGCCCCATCAAAGTCTTAGACCATTACCTTTCCTACAATCAAAATACCCCTAATCAACCACTTCTGGCTTTACAAAGGAAAACACTCACCACTAGCTGGTTCATGCTTTATGTTACTGGTACAGTTAGGTGTTAACCCGGCTAATTACTCAGGTCATTCATTCCATATCGGGGGTTCCAAAAAGAAATATTCCCGTACACATCATCAAAATCTTAGGTTGATGGATGGAAATCCCCTGCCTACACTAGATACATACCTCAACCTGCACAAGAGGTACGACAAGCATTATGGAACATGTTAATGTGATGTCTCCATGTTATATTTGTAGGCCGAATACATTTTGGTATAATATCTCTTTTTGGACTCTTTTTTCAGGCCTACCGCATCGTCGGTTCCGACACACCACAACCAACTTTTGTTTCTTCCCTGTATGTCTTATTCCCCAAACTCTACGGCTTTTGAGGCCCTGAACACAAATGGAAGGCTGGACCTGAAGTTGTGGGAGGGGCCTGATTTCCCTTCGTAAGGAGTGCCAGTCCCTTCCTCACTACCATCTCAGATCTGGCGATTTGCCCCGCCCACCCAACACTCCACTTCTCTTCTATCTTTATATAAGGTAGGCCCTCTTTATTGCAGGCCTACCGCATCGTCAGTTCCGGCACACCACAATCAACTTTTCTTTCTTCCCTGTATGTCTTATTCCCCAAACTCTACGCCATTTTTTAGCCCCTGAACACAAATATATATATATATATATATATATATATATATTCCAAAGCTCCTTGCACTACAGGCTGAAAATTCAATAAGCTTACATGCTGGGTGCTGGCTCCAGGTCATCCATATACAAAAATTGCGAGTGATGGTCCGCACTCCCAGGTTCCGTTTAAAACATAACCTTTATTTTCACATCAACAATAAAAAAATAAAAAATATCTGTCTTTTAAATGATCCTTTTGCGCCTTTTTCAGCTGTTCCGATGGCGGCGTGTGAAGTAGAGTCTATATGCGTACCATGCACCTCATTTCCGCGTGTCACTAAGAGAAAGACTTCCGGTATCATATGGAACGCACCATGCATTCCAAATTGCGAACCGGAAGTACAAAAATCAATCAGCAACATACAATAATCGCATTGAATTATAAAGGTAATAAAAAAAGAAGATTAAAAAGAAAAAAAGAAAAAACAACAACCCTTCATTGATCCAATAACCTCATCTAATGAAAAGTAGTAAAATAATGCTATAATTCATATTCATATCTTTAAAGGTATACAATATAAAATATAGACACCCAAAAAAATAAAATATAGAGGAGACCTGAACAGATCCATAACTGCCCCTGACGAAGTTCGAGAGAACGAAATGCGTAGGGCGGAGAGACCCCTTCAGCACTTGAACTTTATTTTTATTGGTTTTTATTTACTTATTTTTTGTATGTGTTTGTATATTTTGTTTCCATCCGGCTATCCTGTTTTGTGTCTTCTGATCTGAGGGACCTCCTTGAAGCTTCCCAGTCTGGACAAGGACTACATTGTGATATGCTGATTTTTACCATACATCTTGTGAGTGCAATCTTAAATAAATTTTACATATATTGCTTTATTGGTGCACTATGTCTGTGTCACTATGTTTAATACCTCTTAAGGACAAAAGAGAAGAGGATTGAGCTCCTTTCATCTTTAAATGATTTATGTGCCTGCAGTTTATGACTATTTTGTGAGTGCAATTTAATTCAGCGCTTTGGTGTCCAAAATTCTACACCATTATTTGCTATTCCTTCTCTTTCCAATTTATAGATTGTATTTTTCTGTATATGTAACACAGTTACAGGCAGCATCACACAGTCACAGGCAGACAGTAACACAGTCACAGGCAGACAATCACACAAACAGTCACAGGCAGTCAGTCACAGACGCAGTCACAGGCAGACAGTCACACTCACAGATGCAGTCACAGCCAGACAGTCACACACACAGTCACACATACAGTAACAGGTAGACAGTTACACATAAATCACAGACAGTCACAGGAAGAAAGTCACACGCACACACACACACACACAGAGTCACAGGTAGACAGTCACACACACACAGTCACAGATAGTCACACATACAGTCACAGGCAGTCACATACACACAATCACACCTACAGTCACACACACACACAGAGTCACAAACAGACACAATCACAGTTACACACACAGCACACTCTCTACCTGACTTACTGGAGGAGGAGTGGAGTCACTGAAGTGAAGTTCCTGGTGTGTAGTATTTGAGGAAGTAGAGACTTTAGCTTCGCCCATGCTGCCAATTTGGGACCGCCCCCAACTCTCCTCAAAGTTCTCTTCTGCATGTGAGCTGTGTCGGCTGCCCAGTGCCCCTACTGCCATGGAGCCCTGTGCAGTCAAATAGCTCACAGAACCCCAAGGTTGGCCATGGTGGCACCCCCCTACCCAGTGGCACCCATGGTTACACTTTTTTCACTCATAAATTATGAAAGTAGACTGAACAAAGCAATCATATGAAAGAAAGGTGTGCAGGAGTGCGACATGTACGACTGATCAGTAGGAACATGTGGGACTAGGCATACATCCATTTTCCTACTGCATTTCATGTAATGGTAACTGAGACATAAAGGTATTATGAAGAGTCTCAGACATATGAAGAGATTTGAGATGTTGTTTTCAATTAGCCCTTTTTCTTGTTTTATTGGTGTTTAATGCAAACTATATTTTACATAGGTTATTTAATGCTCACCATCAGTTTTGATGCAATTGGAAATATTTGGCAAAGTTCCCAGAAGCTTGTTGCCATGGTAACTTTTCTACTGCCTTAGTAACATAGAAGACAGACCATAGTCACACAAGAAAGAGTATGATAAAAGCAATTAGCACAAGTGTTACACAAAAAGAAATCATTGCTCTGTGCATCCTTTAAAAGAAGACTCATATACTTTCTTTTTAAATGTTAACCAATTAATCAATCATTTCCTGATAGAAAAGACCTTAACGGAAAACATGAAATTATGCAAAATGGCAATAAATTTGAGTAGTGAAAAATTCGCTGTTCGCCAAACACACAGATTTACAGAAATTATTAAAGTGTCAATAGTCCAGAAATTCCAAGTGAATTACACTTTTTTGGAACAAATAGTTGAACAAGAAACATAACTGACTTGGAGATTTTTTTTAAAGTCAGCTATTGTATCCTAAAATTTGAAATTCACTTGTAGTTCACTTTTATTTTATAACTATTCTCACATGTTAGACACAAGTAAAGGGCCAGAAGGAGAGGTAGGTACATGTGCGTGAATAAAAGGGGAACAGGAAAACAAGAGATACGAGATCAGTTCTGATGGTGCATGAACCTGACGTTTAGGAGATAAAACATATTCTGTCATATTACTACATTTATCTTGGAACATGGGAAATATTACCCTGTCCTTACTATCTTTTTATCTCACACTGTCAGTGTGGGATAACACAAATTTCTTTATCTGAAATGAGTGGACTCTGGAAAATAAATATAAACTTAATACAAAAAAGCGTAGCATTAGCACTAGAATAAAGTTTAAATAACCCAATAACTAATTATATTCTTATTTAGAATGAACTAGATGAGAGAACCTCATTTTTGATCTGTCAATAATAGGTAGTGCCACAGAGAAGTGGTTTTTCCTTTATTTATTTTTTTAAATGAGGTATCATCATTTACAAAAAAACAAATCCAGATGGTTTTCTTGTGTGGTGCTCCACTGGTCTAATTATGAACCACACTCCTACATCAAGAGTGCTTCTCTTTAGCTATTTAAAGTGTTTACCAAACTGGTATGTGTGACCAGCTAGGCAGAACTACCTGCACTAAATAAAAATGTTTAATTATAGCTGGTAGCAAGATTGTAAACCTAACAGAAACATGAGGTTTCATTAAAACGTCTTCTCATACAGAGAGTGGCCTATAAAAAACCCAAAACAAACAAACAATATTCACTTGAACTACAACACGTACATAGACCATCAACCAAAGAAGTTGTTGGGAAATACAATCTTTTTGATGCATAACCAATAGAAGGAATGCATATCATATTCAAGTATGAGTAAACAAATGGCAAAGGCTAAAATGCTGGTGTGCAATGATAGTTCATAACTCCAATACTGCTCATTCTTATTATTTGGTTTTTGAAATAAAACATGCTAAAAATACATTAATGAAAAACTACTGAGCTTTCAGTTGGTCATCATCACGGCTCTACCAGAAGGTGAAAAGTCACAAGTATTTAGGCCCATTAGAGCTAACACAACTGAAGCTATTGAACACACTGTTAAAGGTAGAGAATTGACAAGGGAATTGCAAAGTTTAGACAAATATCTGAGATGAAAAAAAAAATCCAACTCACCTATCTTTATAGTCCAAAAACTGCAATTCGATTGTCAGTTTGCAATTAATGCTTATGCAGAAATGTTTCTGTTAACATTCTGCAATAAAGACGGCACTCTTTTTTCTTTTTTTTTTTTAAAACGATTTTTTATTAAGCGCCTCAGACAAATAGAAATGCTTAACATACATTGGATATAAATGAGTAGTTTCATGTACGATTTTAATCATGCACATACCTCCTCTATTTCTTATTGAAACATACTTTGGCTTTGCAGGATTGTTATTAGAAAATATTGTTACAGATTAAAAACAGTTAACTGGTTAAGTTTGTCCAAGAAATGATGAGAACATCATTGTCAGATAATGTAGCACATTTCTCTATTATTGTTACATCTCTGATAAAGAGATCCATTAGTATATGTTTAATGAATAATGGTTATTTCAGGTTTTTAAAGTTTATTCTCTGTTAATGGTGTCAACCGTTCCAGTAAAGAAACAAAAGACTTTGCTACAAACAAAATCCAGGGTTACATTCTTACAAAGAAAGCATTGTGGGGAGATTAGAAACTACCAATTAAATACAGTACATAGATGACAAAGACCAGTAGGAAATCACACAACATTAATGGGAGCTGTTAGCCTAATAGCTAAGGTACTAACCACACAAAGGATGCCAGGTTTAATAATCATCTACTCATATAAATAACCTTTATGGCTTCACTTTAAAACCTGAGTTACATTAAAGGTACTTTTTCAATGCCTTGCAGTTTCCCATCAAATCACAATAGACTTGCACAGACTGTCATTTCATTGTATGAGTTTGAAGTATAAGCATGCAAACGCGTTCAATATGTATTTCCACCTTCAAGGTTTCCTTATGACTTCAAAGTAATTACTTCTATTTTTCATTATATAACCATATAATGGATACATTTTAAGGATAGTGTGAGTATTCTTTGCTGATGCCACAATGTTTCACAGTTTAGCAATTTGATACATTTGGCTTTATGTTAAAGGGACACTACAGACAGAACAACAACTTTTTGGTGTACAGATCATGCCCCTGCAATGTCACTGCTCAATTCTCTGCCATTACCATTTAAATCACTTTGTTTATACAGCCAAAGTTACACCTCCCTGCATGTGACTTGCACAGCCTTCCTAAACACTTCCTGTAAAGAGTCAACTAATCTTTATACATCCTTTATTTCAAATTCTGTTTAATTTAGGAATTTCATATATCCTACTCTGTTAATAACCTGCAACAGCCTGCAAAATACTGTGTGTGATTAAAGTTTAATTTACAGAGCAGGAGAAATATCTGTTTGAAAAATGAAACCATTTTTCTCATGCATGTTGTGTGAGTCACAGTCATGGGAGGTGTGACTAGAGTTGCATAAACAGAAAAAAAAGGATTTAACTCCTAAATGGGAGAGGATTGAGCAATGCGACTGCAGGGGTGTGTATTATATACATTAAAACTTCTTCATTAAAGGACCATTATAGTGCCAGGAAAACATACTCGTTTTCCTGGCACTATAGTGCCCTGAGGGTGCCCCCACCCTCAGGGTCCCCCTCCCGCCCGGCTCTGGGGAGAGGAAAGGGGTAAAAACTTACCTTTTTCCAGCGCTGGGCAGGGAACTCTCCTCCTCCGATCCTCTCCTCCTCCCATCGCTGAATGCGTAAGAGCTGCGCGCGCATTCAGCCGGTCGCATAGGAAAGCATTTTTTATGGACGCTATGCGTTTCACCTTTTCACAGTGAGAATCACTTCTAGCGGCTCAAATGAGACAGCCACTAGAGGAATTGGAGGAAGGATTAACCCATTTGTAAACATAGCAGTTTCTCTGAAACTGCTATGTTTATAAAAAAAAATGGGTTAATCCTAGCTGGACCTGGCATTAAGCTGAAGTGGTCTGGGTGCCTAGAGTGGTCCTTTAAGCTAAAGTTGTTTTGACACCTATAGTATCCCTTAATGTTTAAACAAAAGAGAGATGACAAGATGACAAGTTCTGTTATACTAAGTTCAGGGGGAATAGAGAATGACTGCAGAATAATGAAGACAGACTGTTTTACAGTTTGATGGAGTTTGTAGAATAATAACTGAAAATGATAAAGGTTAAATCCTTGAAATATAAAATAAACTCATTCTTCAACTGTAATATAATAAATGTGCTTCCTCGTTTGTACAGTGCTGCTGAATATGTTGGTGCTATACATGCTGAATAATACTACCTGCTAGAATTAAAACCTTAACAAAACAATATTTTGACTATTCTATGTTTTAAAGAGTGGTCTCCATTATACTGGAGCAATATCCTGTTAAATGCCAAAACATGACATGGTGTAAGTAATAATAAGGTGATAGTACAATTCATCTATATACATTTCTATAAACTGTGCATCTAAAATGCTAGCAAGTATACTATAAAGTTATTTCAGTATACACTTTTTTTTTACTTTGTTTTTACCATACAATGCACATAAAAGAAAAGACGACAATTATCGAGATCGGAATTTGCATTCTTACACTTGCACCACTTCACGTTGAATCCAGTAAAAATCCATATATTTTAGAATTTGGTAAAAGAAACATGCTTTAAAATAGGCCCAATTTAAATGTATATTTATTTTTTTCTTGAAACAGTGAAATAATGTATATGGGAAAAGGCAATCTATTTCACAGCAAATTAGAAGACATTGTGTTTGCTGCCTTAATAGATCTTCTACGAAAACCAAATTGTACATTTTGCTGAAAGCTACCGGAGAGTTCACAACCCACTGTAAGCTAAAATAGCAGATATGGACAAAGAACATTGGAATTAAAGATAACTTGCAATTTAGCCTGGTTGTGTATTCTCTCTTAAGAACATGATTTAATTAAACTACCCCGGAGAACATTTTTGAGATGTCTAGTGCTTGTGCATGTCAGGATCTGTGTATGCACAGTAACTGTAGATTACCTGCATAGTTTTGTTTTGTTTTGTTCAGATAAACTGTGTCTCTTTTTTTTTTGTTAATTCACGTTTTATTGACATTTTAAAAAAAAATGTACATTGTGTTGAAGGAAATGGACAAACAATGAACACAAATAGAAATAAAAAAAAATACATAAAAAAAAGTTCTATGTACAAGAGTGCCTGCAACCTTAAGAAGACACATATCGTCACTGGCAACCTAATTAGATGTGACACTACCCAGCCCCAATTAAAAACATGCTGCACTACTATTGGACCCTCACCAAAAACAACAACTCAACAACAAGGAGGTATAGGGGGGAAAGAGAAGTGAAAGGGAAGAACCAGAGTCCCGTATCTCCAGGAGGAAGAGAAGAGTTATAGGAAAGAAAGAGTAGAAGAGGAAATAAGGAAAGTCTCAAGAGAACCGAGAGCGAAAGTTATCAGGAGCTGTATACAACATCCAATATGTCCAAGTCTGTATGCCCACTGAACGTCTGAAATGTATCTTGAAAGTAGATAAACTGTAAAGTAGATATGTGCTTGTTTAACCCCTTAAAGACACTTGACATGTGTGACATGTCATGATTCCCTTTTATTCCAGAAGTTTGGTCCTTAAGGGGTTAAACTGCAAGATCATGACCGTGGACCTGCATTACAACCTCATGTACAAAGGGCCAACAGGGTTTGTGGACAGTCCCACCATACGTGAAGATACATGACTGGCCCACCAACAATTCAGATCAAATAAAGGTAAGACACTGACCAAACTTGCAAGGGTGCAATACCAATATTTAAGCAATTTTTATGTGGCTTCTTGGAATGTAGTGGCTTCCAAACAGTGATGCAGTAATACGTTTTTAACATTCTTGCTCTGTAATGAAATAGATAAATATGCGGTCTCACATATATAATTGGCATTATGGGGATGGGGCCTGTAAATAATAGGGGAAGGGGGCAATGCCATGGGCAATGTAGGAGAGGTTAAAATTGACAAGTCCACAAAAGGCCAAATAAATAGCCACAATATGCAGATTCTACTATCTCAAAATATGACAAGGCCTCCCCATTGCTGTTATTCTACTAACAATTGATGAGCAATGAGCAGTGAGCAGTGAGCAGTCTCTCACTCATTAGTGGACATGCCACCATCTACAGCATGGCAACTGAGGAAATGAAGGAGGTTTCATACCTCCCCTATAGCATTATGGGATTCATATTGATGCCCATAGTTTTTTTTGTTTAACATTTAATATGATGGCTCACAAGCAAGCAAGTTTTTTTTTACAAAAATGATTAGCACGCTGGCTGCCAGTACTGCCTATGGGCAAATGGTCGAATCAATTTTCCTGAAATTATTGCTAACACAGATTCTTTTGAACTGAAACATGGATCCACATGGAGGAAGTTTGGTTTATCCTAACCACGTACAAATCAATTCAAACCAATTGTGTTTGCCAAGCACAATTCTACACACAAGTGTATACATAAATATTTATAACCTTATATGTTTATTTCCCCACACCATTTGTAAATTTTTCAGTCTACCATCTCCTGTGTCCTTCTCCCACGTGCATTCTTGTACCTTCGTCTGTTCAAAATCTTGTACCGTGGCCAAGTGGATTGCAGTGGGGCCCCATTCATTTCTATTAACCCGATGTTTTCAGTGAAGTTCAACTCTGGATCTGTAATACCCATGTCATACCATGTAATGCAATAGAGAGGAGGAATAGAATGCAGTGGAGACACGCACAAGAGAATGGTGCAACTGTTGTACTGGCCAATACTTACCAACGATATTCACCTTAGAGACGAATTGACTCCACATTGAAGAGACTAGGCAAAGAGACATATGTGGCCTTTTGCAATGATCCCACTTGGCAGCTTTTCAGAAGCAATGCATTGGGATGGATAATAAGGGCTCACTAATGTGTTGTGCCATGGAGGTCTCCAAAACTGTTAAAATTGCCCCTGACAAGTGGAGTACATAATGTTTCCTCTCTCCATCCCCATGTGTTACCTTAGTACATGACATGTGTGGTAGGTGGCAGACTTACAGAATTTAGCTTACTTACAGAATAATAAACTTTAAGAATAGATTTACTTACACATGTATTAAAGATGCCCCTCCTGCTATTTTTTCAGTAAGTGAGCCCCAAATAACAAGAGTTGACTCTGAAATCAACAAGCACAGATCGTATATAACCCAGCTACAATTGTTTGCAATTTAGACATCAAAATGCCGACACTGATTTCTATTGTCTATATTATAGATACTTTGTGTGACATGGAAGATAACAGCTTGAATCATTTCATCTCTGTATTGGAAGAATGGCAGCTATTAAAATAGCTCTGAAACATTTATTACAGGAGAAGCATCCATGTAATATTTAAATGAAGCTATCCTTACACATACAGCGTAAATTGTTGACATAATGAAAGGGGAGGTATGAAGGCAGGGGGCACACTTGACTTTCTTTTTCTATTGCGTTAAATGTACTCCAGTATGTTTAGATGTTTTATCGCTTATTAAAACCTATTGCATATGTAGCAACTGTGGGTAAGCATTCTCTCATTATTTCTGAACTTAATAATAGAGAAAAAAGATTCAGTGGCCTATGGGTTACCTTGAATAAAATTGTTAGGTCCCTACTGGCAATTAGCATTTGGCAAGAAGTAAAAGAAAATAATAAACGAGTCTCAGTACATTTTCTCTGTGTAGACAAGCTGTCATATTACATAAAACAATTGGTAACATACATATAGGAATGAATAGACTAACAGCTAACTCGGGCTACATGCAAACAGCATTGCAAATAATCTACACAGTTCATTCTTTGAAGATCACACTGTCTGCATATTTAAGGCCACTTCTTTAAGAATTGCCATCATCTATCTCCCTCTGGTCATCCCAGGCTATTCATTGAACTTTTTTCTTCCTGGCTATCCCACTTTCTCTCCTCTAGCACTCCTTCCCTTATACTTGGGGACTTTAAAATCCCAATCAACAACCTCAACTGCCCTGATGCCTCCTGTCTGCTCTCTGTAACCTCCTCCTTCGGGCCTCACACAGTGGTCTACTTCAGCAACTCATACAGCAGGAAATACTTATCTTCGACAATCTCTGTACCACCTCCAATCTCTCCACTGTTCCATTTCCTTTATCTGACCACTATCTGCTGACCTTTGACATCAGCATACCCCATACCCAAATTTCATCACCCTCAACTCTCCAATCTCGCAGAAACCTCAGTTGCCTTGATCTCCAGCATTTCTCCACCAAATTCCAAACTCTCCTTTTACCCATCTCAAATCTCACTCTCCAACTCCACTTTCTCCTCTCAACTAGACATCATGGCACCTCCTACACTGAAACGCAGCAATAGTTGACAATTACAACTTTGGCACACCAAGCTGACCCGATATCTCCAAAAATGTTCAAGAACTGCTGAACGCTGTTGGAGAAAGTCTCACTCTGCACCTGACTTCCTCCACTATAAATTTATGCTGCGCTCCTACACTCTGGCTCTTTCTTCTGCAAAAGTAAATCACTTCAATACCCTCATAACTACACTATCCTGCAAACCCAAATGACTTTTTCACACTTTTAACGCTCTCCTTCGCCCTGTTGCTCCCCCTCCTCCTACCACCCTGTCCACCTCAAACTTTGCAACTCACTTTACTGAGAAGATTTCTACAATCAGGAAAAAGATCTCTAACCTCTCTCCCTCTCCTTCCAATACATCACCCAACCCCACTCCCTCTGCTGTTCTATGCTCGTTCGCACCTACTACAATGGAAGAGGTTTCTGCTCTGCTCTGGTCCTCCTGCCCCACCACCTGTACCCTCGATCCTATTCCCTTATATCTCATCTGCACTGTGTCTCCCTCTCTTGCTCTTCCTCTTACTACAATTTTCAATCTCTCACTTTCCTCCGGCACATTTCTTTCACACTTCAAGAATGCAACCATAACGTCAATTCTGAAAAATCCCAACCTTGACCCCAACTCCCCATCCAAATACCGCCCTATCTCGCTACTGCCATTTACCTCCAAGATCCTTGAGAGAGTTGTGTATGCAAGATTGACAGACTTCCTTGAATCCAACTTTCTGGTTGACCTGCTTTAATCTGGATTCCATGCTTATCACTCTGTTGAAACAGCTGTGACCAGAGTATCCAACGGTTTAATCCCTTCTAAATCTCGCGGCCATTACTCTATCTTAATTCTACTTGGTCTTTCTGCTGCCTTTGACACTGTTGATCATCAACAGTTTCTTCTCATTCTCTGTAATCTCAGTCTATGGGATACTGCTCTCTCCTGGTGCTCCTCCTACCTCTCCCAACGCTTTTTCAGTGTTTCTTTCTCTGGCTCTGTCTTTTCTCTCCAACCCCTGTCTGTTGGCCTTCCCCAAGGTTCTGTCCTTGGTCCCCTACTGTTCTCTATCTACATTGCCTCCCTTGGTAAACTCATGGCTTCCATTATCATTTATATGCAGATAACACACAAACCTATCTGTCTTCTCCTGATCTATCACCGCCCATCTTGACTCGTGTCTCTGACTGCCTCTCCGCGATTTCCAACTGGATGGCAGCTCACTTCCTTAAACTCAACCTGTCCAAAACAGAACTTCTGGTCTTTCCTCTCTCAAGTGTTGCTACTCCAGTGTCTGTCTCCCTGCAAGTCAATGGCGCCACCATCACCTCTACCTCGCAGGCTCACTACCTAGGTGTTCTCTTTGACTTCGACCTCTCTTACACCCCTCATTGTTACTATTATTATTATGTTATTTATATAGTGCCATCAAATTCCGCAGTGCTTTACAATGGGTGGACGAACAGACATGTAGTTGTAACCAGACAAGTTGGACACACAGGAACAGAGGGGTTGAGGGCCCTGCTCAATGAGCTTACATGCTAGAGGGAGTGGGGTAAAATGATACAAAAAGGTAAGGATAGTATTAGACTAATGACAGTTGAAGAAGAGGAATCAGTCAGGAACTATTAACAGTTCAATTGATACGCTTTTATGAAGAAGTGGGTTTTTAATGATTTTTTGAAGAAGTGGAGACTGGGTGAGCATCTAACGGAGGAGGGAAGCAAGTTCCATAGGAACGGTGCAGCCCTCGAGAAATCTTGAAGGCAAGCATCAGAGGTGGGAGTACGGACAGAAGATAGACGTAAGTCTTCTGCAGATCGTAAGGGCCTAGACTGGAACTACTTATGTATAAGGGAGGATAGATAGTTGGGAGCAGCATTATGTAGAGATTTGAAAGCAAGAACCAGAATTTTAAATTGAGCTCTATATCTTATAGGAAGCCAATGTAGGGACTGACAGAAGGGTGAGGCGTGGGAGGTGTGGGCGGACAGGAAGGTGAGCCTCGCCCCCGCATTCATTATGGACTGTAATGGCGCAAGTTGGGAGCACGTAAGACAACTGAGAAGCAGATTACAGTAGTCAAGGCGAGAAAGGACAGTGGAATGGACTAGCACCTTAGTTGCATCAGGTGTTAGCATTTGGCGATAGACTGAACATGAGGCTTGAAGGAGAGGTCGGAGTCAAAGAGAACACCTAGGCAGTGAGCCTGCATGTTGGAGCCGATGGTAACACCGTTGACTCATGTCCAGTCGATCGCCAAATCCTGCCACTTCCATCTCAGTAACATAGCTCCCTCTGCCCTTATGTAACACCAGACACAGCTAAGGTGCTTGTCAATGCTGTTGTTCTTTCTCGCCTTGACTACTGCAATCCCCTTCTCAGTGGTCTTATGTGTTCCCAGATTGCACCACTGTAATCTATAATGAATGCGGCGGCGAGGCTAATTTTCCTGTCTGCCTGCAGCTCCCACCCCTCCCCCCTATGTCAGTACATTGGCTTCCAGTTAGATATAGGGCGCATCTTAAGATTCTGGTGCTTTCTTACAAGTCCCTACATGATGCTGCTCCAACCAACCTATCCTCCCTAATACACAAATATGTCCCATCGAGGCCCCTGCACTCTGCCAAAGACCTACGCATATCCACTGTCTGTACTCCCACATCTGATGCTCGCCTCCAAGACTTCTCCAGGGCTGCACCTTTTCTGTGGAAATACCTTCCCTTCTCCGTTTGACTTTCACGCAGTCTCCACTTCTTCAGGAAAGCATATTGTGACAAGACCAATCTCGCCACTGTGCATTGGAGGAGCCTGGTTGCCCACCTGCTGCCTTTAGACTATGGCCCCATGTTGAAACACTTGATTTTCCCCTGTGAAGACACGAAAGCCGGGTCAACTGGTGCTTGCCCTGTTTGAGTGGTGATACCCCAGATAGCTATGCCATGGAGCCCATTCGTATAATAAAAGACTATAGGAAAGACTTTGGCTCCATGGCAATTGAACTGTATGGGTGTGCTCTGAGCGCCATTCAGTAATAATGTGCGCTCAGATCTGAGCTATCTGGGGATATGTTGAATGTAACTGTTTTGTGCAATGGCTGCACAGTTATATATTTTTATGTGTTTTATTGTCTTTTGGTGCCATGTGTTCAATGGAGTTTTGCCTCTGTCCTTGGAGATAATTGGATTACTTCCCAATTATCTCCAGGATAGAAGACTCTGTGGAACTGGTTTTGGGCAGAAAAGCCATGCTTCATTTGGTCACAAAGGACTTCGATCTATCTTTTGAACCAATGGACCAATTTGGATGATTTTGACATATGTTTTTATTTGGAGTATGCTGAATGTAAGTTTTATGTGAATGTGATGCATACTTTTCAAGTTATGAATAATGTGGAAAAACTGTATTTCTCTGGCTGTGATAATTACATTACCCATTGTGTAAGGTAATTGTATCACAGGCAGAGGGGAGGATTTAGTGTGGGAGTGTCTGAGTGTATTGTACATGTTTATTGGTTGTTTTCCAAAACCCTGTGGGTGGTACTAATGTGTAAGAATGTGTACATAAGAACAATAAACCCACAGCTCTGTCTGTTCACTGCTTGACCCTCAACACAGAGCCTTGTCTCGTTCTTGGGGGGGGATTTATTGTATGCTGTTCCAGTTCGACTGCTAGGAGTGTAAACCTATTAGTTTTTCCTATTCAGCTGTTTACAGCATTCATATGCTTGAGAGCATTCATATGGTTTCCTGTTCGTCGGATTGGTGTTCTGCAGTAGCTGTGCCTGTGTCTCTGGAAGGGAAGATTTACTAAATGGCGGTTTAACCCTTTTATGCCTGGGGTGCCGTTACACATATCATCTTAACTGTTAGCGGATTGTCATCCCTCCTCCCCCATGGCTCCTCTCCTGCAACTGTCAAAAATTACCTACTAAGTTCTCAGTGATTACTTTTCTAGCAACCTATTTAATTAACCCTACTTATGCCCATTGTGTCACTATACCTCACTCCCTCTAGCAAGTATGCTCAGTGAGCAGGGCCCTCAACCCCTCTGTTCCTGTGTCTGGTTACAATTATGTGTCTTTTAGTCCATCCGTTGTACAGCGCTACAGAATTTGCTGGTGCTATGTAAATAATAAAATAATAATAATAATATGCAACGTAAGTGTCATTTACTAATAGAGAGATATTTTTACTCTTTTTATCTCATTACAAAGTGAATACATCAACTAACTACAGCATTATATACATATTATTATTATTATTATATATTAAATATATAAATCACTTTACATTACTTTTTCAAATAAACCCATCAATATTTATAGTGTTTTAAGTGACATTGTCAATAAAATAGAAACACAAACACACACACACACACACACATCTTCCCAGGACAGTCCATGTCAGCTATGGTTTACACTGAATGATGGAGCGCTGAGCCGTCATCATCATGCCTTGGTCCTACTCACTACTAATTCAATATGTATTTTCACTAATTGGGAATATGCATCAACAAACACCTTTTTCACATCTATTACAATAGAAATCTCGCTTGATTGAGCCTGCAGTCCAGTGGGTTCTGCATAGAGAACCCGGTGAGTTTTGCATACTGATTTGCTATGCTACCTTTCTAAATCAGTTCCAAACACTTATTTCTGAGTATGATATTGCTAACCTACTCAGTACCTGATTTTGCGATGCTGTCTGATTCATGTCGGGTTGTGTACAGTTGCCAACCAGGCACATTCTTGACTTAACTAAAATACCTGATTCTTGTATGCATGTCCAGTTTGTTAACTGTCCTGTTCCTGACTTTTGCTGTAGACTTAGCAATTCTGACTAGTTCTAACCTGAGTACTCAGTTGCTGACCAGCTAATGTCAAGCTTTGCTTCCAACTGTCTCCCACGTTCATCAGATAAGCTACTGTATCTGATCTGTACAACTATGCCGTCACCACAATGTTCTGTTCCTGTCATTTTGTGGCATTATTATCAGTCATTTTGTTTTTCATACTCGTATTAATCATCATTAAAAACTCAGTGGCCAACATACTATAAGTACGACAGCTCAAACTAGGGCTAAAAATTGTTGTTTGACTGATATATTTGTCCACCCAGCCTAACCTGCAATGCGTTTCCAACAAGAACTCTATGACACCAGGACTATAGTCTAGTGACTAATCCTATCATATTGAAAAGTCCTGTCCCGATTGTCGCCATCCTGTTTCAGTCCTGTTGAGTTTTGCAAAAGGAGTGTCTGTCTTGTAAAGTCCTGTCCTTCCCAAATCACCATTGTGTCTCTTTTGTGTTTTTCATAAATGTACCGCCAATATGAGTGGTGTTTCTATTTATATCATAGTAATAATGATGTATGTTATGTTGTAATTACTATATTGCATGGTGTAGAACAGGGGTAGGCAACCTTTTAGCAGCACTGTGCCGAAATAAGATTGTGATGTCCCGTAGCGTGCCTGTCCTATTTTTTTTAAATTGAGGTGTGTATGTTGCCGTATTACATAGTTACATAGTTACATAGCTGAAAAGAGACTTGCGTCCATCAAGTTCAGCCTACCTCACATTTGTTTTTTGCTGTTGATCCAAAAGAAGGCAAAAAAACCCAGTTTGAAGCACAATTTTGCAACAAGCTAGGAAACAAATTCCTTCTTGACCCCAGAATGGCAGTCAGATTTATCCTTGGATCAAGCAGTTATTACCCTACATTGAAAGATTATATCCTTGAATATTCTGTTCTTGCAAGTATGCATCTAGTAGCCGCTTGAACATCTGTATGGACTCTGATAAAACCACTTCCTCAGGCAGAGAATTCCACATCCTGATTGTTCTTACAGTAAAAAAACCTTTCCTTTGCCTTAGACGAAATCTTCTTTCTTCCAGTCTAAACGCATGGCCTCGTGTCCTATGTAAAGTCCGGTTTGTGAATAGATTTCCACACAATGGTTTGTATTGGCCCCGAATATATTTGTATAATGTTATCATATCCCCTCTCAGGCGACGTTTTTCTAAACTAAATAGGTTTAAATTTGTTAACCTTTCTTCATAGCCGATATGTTCCATTCCTTTTATTAGTTTTGTAGCCCGCCTCTGCACTTTTTCTAGTGCCATAATATCCTTCTTTAGAACAGGTGCCCAAAATTGCACAGCATATTCAATATGGGGTCTTACCAGTGATTTATAAAGAGGCAAAATGATATTTTTGTCCCGAGAATGAATGCCCTTTTTCATGCATGACAATACCTTACTGGCCTTGGCCACTGCTGATTGACATTGCACATTGTTGCATAGTTTGTTGTCTATAACAATTCCCAAGTCCTTTTCGTGTGTTGTTATCCCTAATTTTTGTATTGTGCTTGTGTTATTTATACTGCAGTTGCTTTGTATCATTGTATTTGTGCGTGTATGAACTATTACATTGTATATGTTCACAAGTAGTTTGTGGTGTTGTGTATGATACCTAGTTTGTGGGCTGTGTATGGGGGCTGCTTGCAGAATTGTGGGTGGATGGATATGTCATATTGTGTGTTTGGTAGTGTGTGTATGTGTGGGACTGTTTGGGGTATTGCATGTGAGAGGCTGCATGTGGGGTTGTGTGCATGTATGTGGATTGTTAGTGGTGTTGAGTTTGTGAGGATTGTGTGTATGTTTGTGTGTGGGCTGTTCATATTATTTGTATGAGGGCAGGGTTATTCTGCATTTCTGTGTATATCTAGCAGTGTGGGTGGCTTCCAGTAGGGACCAGGCTGGTCAGGTACAGATCAAGTACAGGAGCAGTAACAGCAGCTGTGGGCTGCACTACTACAGTGTGGGTTCCCATTCACAAGTGCAGAAATGAAGTGATCTGAGATCACGTCCTCTGTGTGCTGCAATGTATAAATTGAGGATTGTCCTTCACCACCTTTTCGTATTAGCAGATATCTGAAGTTTCACTGAGACTCTTGATAGGCCAGAGCCTGTTTGCCTCTGGCAACCTTGAGTGCCGTGCAAAGACACCTCAAGTGCCGTGCATGGCACACGTGCCATAAGTTGCCTACCCTTGGTGTAGAAGCTACAAGGTTAATGGCATTGTATACCACAAGACAATGCAGTGATGTGTTTAAAAGCAACAAAGAACCCTGAAAATGAACCAGTAAGATGTTAGGGTTTGGTCGGTATCCTAAGTATAGCCTTAATTTAATATTTTTTTTATAAGCTTTTCAAATGATTTTATACTTTTGGATGGACATTTAAAATATTTTTAAAGTATTAAAAAATATCAAAAATATATCATCTATTCAAATTTATCAATATAGCAAACAATATCAAACATTAAAATATTTTTCAAAACATTAAGTCATTTTAATAGTTTATCCAAAAATATGCAATAATTTGAAAAGCTTATTAAAAAATATTAAATAATTTAAAATGCTTGCTCACAAAAATATTAAATCGAGGCCTATATACCGGTAAGCATGGGGCCTAGATCAGTAAAAGAGAACCTCACCTTGTCCTGGAATAAATTTAACCTTTCATTTCAGGTGCTCTTTAGCACTAGCAGTGTTCCGTAGGCTCTCTTCTTATGTTTCTTGCTCATTAATTTAGAATTGTCAATAATGTATTGTAGCACTGAAGTAATCTGCTATATTTCATCTCAAGCATTGTTTTCATTGGAAAATACAATTAAAATATTAATTTATATGATAGCAATAAATAAACCAAAAATATAACATGTGATATTAAATGTATAACTACAACTCTTGTCTCTATGCCCTCAGTATATTGCTAAGTACCATGATGCTCTATAAACACCTAGTCATGTCATGTGCGCTAGACTGTAGCAGTCATGCTTTTTTCTTTGTATATATATATTTTTAAATACTACACATTAAATGGCACCCGTGGCTTTCAGTTTTGGATTTCACTTTCTTGCACCAAGGTATAAAGCTAAAAAGCTATGTGGTCTTTTCTGAAATATTGATGTTTCTTCACAATCCATACAATTGTGGAAAAGCCTTGATTCCACCTTAAAAAGTACTTTGTACTGCTAAGTGAACTTATATTTATTTTATTTCTTCTGGAAAATTACTATGTGATAGATGAAATGACACCTGTACCACCAACATCATAGAATGTAGAGAAAAAGTATTTTATTTTTCTTCTCCAAAAATAGGAAATAGTTCAATACTTTCCATAACGTTATCTTAATCTTGGGTGCCTGTGTGTAGATTGGGCATTGCCATGAACAAATTGACATGAGTTAATTACACATCATGGCAGTTGCAGAGCAGGCAATATCGTACAATTTGGCTATGGCAGAAGATGACTTGTATGCAAGGTGAATATTCCTGACACCTACAATCTTTTTGCAGCTAGACAACTGATCACTATCCTTGAAAAGCTCTGTAAATACAAGCCCTATACAATGGAGAGAAGTAAGGATACAATCATGTGGATTCCTTTTGTGTGCTTCTTGAAATAAGGATAATAATGGATGTAAATGCACAGATGTTTATTAGAATGCTTAACTAACATTATATCATTCTTTATCACTCTGCCGGCTAGGCTTTCTTTCAGACTTTGGTGTTCCTTGCCAGGTGAACCTTGCCACAGTGCTGATATCTGGTCGATCAGAAGGACTGAAGTTTAGTAGGTTCTTGATTAGACTCCAGCACTTTTCATTGATAGTGATAAAGTTTGGATATTCCACTCCTTTCTGTTGAATTTCTGGAAGCTTGCTGATGTTGGAATCATCAAAAGGCATTTTGCCAGTTACCATAATGTAGAGAACCACACCAAGACTCCATATGTCATACTTCCTTGGGTTATATGGGATCCCCAACAGAACCTTAAAAAAAAAAAAATTCGTATTAACATGGGTGACACTATAATGAATCCCATGTTGTTGGATTGAGGTTTTCAGTATCTCAGTTTTGGTGACGATCATGAAAGTCATCGACAGTGATCATGACAGTATTTCTCCATGTTACAGTAAAGGGATACTCGGAGCACCAATACAACTTAAATGCATTTGATGAGTATTGGCCTTATTAATATGCTGTATTTTTGCTGAAATCATTACTGTTTTTACACAAAAAATAATTATGTTGCAGAATGCTTCTCCATAAGCCTGCCTTCTTAGCGACGCCCCCTCACATAATTGATCTGAGCTATAAAGCTACCTGCATTAGAAGAAGAGGACACTCAGTGAGGCATATAGTATAAATAGTACTACCTGTTTATAGTTTATCTACAGCCAGGTTGCAAAATGAAAGCAGCTCTCAGTGCTCAGTGGGGTTGGAGCTGAGACTGCGTGAGTGGATTTGATAAGGAAGTATTTCTGGCATGATGGAGCATGGCTAATGAGGCAGGCTTAAGGTGCAGCATTCTGAAAAAAAAAGTTATTGTGCGCAATTATAAAAAGTTTAACATGCAAAAAATACAGCATATTAATGAGTGCAAAATCTCATCAAATGCATTAAAGTTGTATTGGTGCCCAGAGTGTTCCTTTAAACAACTGTTTTCCAATCAGTAAATGGCTTTGACTAGAGTCATATCACCTCACAGTAAACCATAGAAACCATGACACAATTTGCTATTTACTAAAGGTTATTGCAGTTTCAATGACTAAAAATAAAAATTTTTGGCATAAATGTTCTTCCTAGTGAGCCCAGGTAAAACGTCTTGCTAGGGGAGTTATGCCACACCAATTAACCTTTTTATTGCTGCAGTGGAGAACAGTGCTATGCTGCTGTCCACTGAAAGAGAAATTCAAATAAATACATTTATATTTTCTGGAGTCTGTAAGACCTCAGCATGCAATTAAACAGAGCTGATCCACTCCCAAACCTTAAGATAACCAGTTGATTCTCACTATGACCAATAATTAATTCATATAAAAGTGAAGTCCATTGAACCATATTAAATGGTATGAGACTTATGAGTGGCCTCTATCTCTTTCTACACCTGCTGGGTGGAGGGTGATATAATTATGATAAATATGGCTAGTAAATGCCAGGAGTTTTTTCTTAAAAGGTACCAATTAGCTGGCCATGAAAATATTGGCCCACCTGGAACCCCCACCAACAGTGGCTACCTGTCCCTATGTCCTTAGCCATGGGCTAAATATGACCATATTAACAAACCCTTACACTAGTAAGTATTAGTGAGAGAAGCAAATTTAGTACAAGGGACAGGAAATATTTAGTAAGAGGTAAACTGTAGGTTATATATACAAACTAGATAGATAGATAGATAGAATATAAAAGACACCAGATACAGTGCACACCTAATCGAGGCAAAAATAATGGGGGTTTAGTTACAGTATATGATCATACAATACATAAGCCTGCCACAATGTCAATGTACCCCATCTTTGGCAGGTCCTACGCTATCAGCATAACGTCTGCTCTTATGAGATTAACCCACTTACTTGGGGAAAAAATTCAATCTTGGACTCTCCGCATTACAAAGCTAAATAGGGCCCTGAAATGAGGCACCTGTTACAAGGAGGGGTGCAAAACCAAAGAGTGGCTGTCTCTTGTATTGTAAAAATTGGCCCCAGCAGCACCCAGTTTATGTATGTCCAGGTGAGTGCAGCCCCTGGTTTTATTATATATGTGTGTTTAATTTCATGTTGTTCTCATGTTTTAACCTTGCAAATAAAGAAGATTTTTATTGAAGACTGTGAGTGCTGCCATTTCTAATATATATATATATATATATATACAGTTCAAGTAGAGATTGTAGCCAGTGTTGTAGATGTAAAAAACAGATAAAATTTGTATCTTGTAATACCTTTTTTATTGGACTAACAGAAATTTTTAATGACAAGCTTTCGGGAGAACCTCCCTTTCTCAAGTCTGAAGCATTTCTGAGCAAGACGACACATAGAATTCAAAGATGAGATGTGTCGTCTTGCTCATAAATACTTCAGACTTGAGAAAGGGAGGTTCTCCCGAAAGCTTGTCATTAAAAAATTCTGTTAGTCCAATAAAAAAGGTATTACAAGATACAAATTTTATCTGTTTTTTACATCTTTTATATATATATATATATATATATATATATAATTTTATATTTATATATATATATATTACAGGCTATATGTGTGTGTTTATACATAACCTATTGGCTATGAGTGTGTATACATAACTTACTGTTTACCTCTTCTGAAATATTTTCTGTCCCTTGTGCTACAAGAGTTGGCATCAACTTACCTCTGGTGGTGCATAGGCAGCAGAGCCACAGTAGGTGTTGCACAGCTCCATAGGGTTAACAGAATGCTTCCCGAAGCCAAAGTCAGAGAGTTTAACAGACTGATCATGTGTTAAAAGCACATTTTCACACTTCAGATCCCTGTGAACAATATTGTTTTCATGCAGATACTGCAAGGCACTGGCAATTTGAGAAAAAATGCGTTGGGCCTCTGACATTGAGAAAGGTCCTTCCTGTTGTATCTGCTGTAGGAGATCTGTGTGGCACAGTTCCATGACAATACATTGTACCCCATTTTCCAATTCAATGAGCTCAAACACATGAACCACATGGGGGTGAGAGATTGTCTTGAGGATAGCTAATTCACGGGGCAGAAACCTGTTGACAAAATCTGAAGGTGCATGCTTCTTATTCAGCATCTTAATAGCAACCCTCTCACTGTATTTCTTTGAAAGTGCAGTTTTAACTTTAGAGTAAGTACCTTCACCAATAGTGTATTCCACTTTGTATCCCAGAGCTCTCAGCATAGCATTTTCAGAAGACATTATAATGGAGATTGACAGATAATTGCAGTTTTATCCAGATTCTTAATTCTCGATGATTGTATTCACCAATTCTCTTGCATCTTCAGAATGTCAGTTCTTCTAACTGACAATACTGCTATTTCTTGAAAATAGCTCAGCCAAGCATGTGCCATCACATTATGCTGGTGTTTCCAATCCTATCATGCCCTGTTGAAGTACCTGATCATCACATGACCCCTAACTCAAAGCAGGTAACACAGTGTCATTGTGAGGTGTCAGATGTTGCTGAAGCCTCTACTAGTTGGGTACAGTAAATTCAAGTGCATGTCACTCAGTATAGCGAAACACATTTATATATTTAATGACTGTTTAACAATATTATTTAATACCATAAAAAAACAAGTGGTAGCATGAAACATATGGATTTTGAATGGCTTTTATTAACTATTTTGCCGATGCCTTACTTTAACTATCAAAACATTCCTATTGATATAACAATTTACATTATTAATTATTATCATTATTTATAAAGTGCTAGCAAACTCCAAAGCACTGTACAATAGATTAATATACAAACAAGTAGTTGCAAAAAGACGAGCTGGTGCACAGGAGCAGAAATGCTGTGGGCCCTGCTCAAACAAGCTCACATTCTAAATGGATGGGGTAAGAGGACACAAGAGAAAAGGATAAGATTTATTTCATGTACTGGAAAAATAAGTTGCTTGAAGAATTTAAAATTAAGGCTTTGCTTTTTTTTAAAAAGATGCAATTGCAGGAGAGAAGGTGGATTAGTGAAGTGTAGGGAAGGAAAGCTGTTTAGCTGTTCACAATTTAATTGATATGCCTTCTGGAAGAAGGGAATTTTTAATGATTTCTTGAAGTAATGGAGACTGGGGGAGAGTCTAATGGAACAGGGAAGGGAGTTCAATAAGAGGCGCAGGCCCTAGAGAAGTCTTGAAGGTGAGAGTTAGAGGTGCAAGGACAAACAGGGGATAGATACAGGTCCTCAGCAGAGCGTAGGTGCCTGGATGAGATACAGTTGTGTATTACTGAGAATAGGTAGACAGGGGCAGTGTTATGAAGAGATTTGTAAGAGATTATAAATAGCATGTCTATCATTTCTCTCTCTCGCTCTCTCTCTCTCTTTCTCTCTCTCTCTCTATATATATACCTTACTTAAACTTGGAATCTAAGGTAGACTATTTGTTACTATGAAGTAGGTAGTACACTGTTTACAATTTCCTACTCTAACCTTGCTTTTGTCAGCATCCATGTCCTGACTCACTTGGCCAATGTTTTTTTTTTTCCTGTGACTGTCACACACATGATACATGCAATGTATGCAATTTGAGATATATGTTGCAGATAATAGGAAAAAGGACAAATTGATAACCTGTATGTCAGTGCTTCGTGTTTGTCAAATGAATGAACAGCCAAACACAAGTGAACTCAACCTTTTTTTGAAAGATAATAATTTTTTTCCCCGCATTTTACATTACTGTCTTTTTTTTTGTCTTTTTTTTTTTTTTTTAACTGTATGAAATAAAACTGTCTTTTTTAAGGATTCTGTGTTTTTGAGATTTTCCAATGGTTTACAATAAGCAACGAAAAGCAACAAAACGATAACAATTATGTGAAGAACTATGAACACAAATAGAAAACACTGTAACACAATTATTCAGTTAAGACGAGGGGAATCCCATCTGGTCAACATATTTAATGACAGGTCTAGGCTATTGCAAGACAGGCCAGACATAAAACAGAAACACAGAGTGCATGTGAACATTATCTAGGAGCTAATGAAATCATAATAGAGTTTCTCCATCACAGACTGTGCAGAGAGGTGCTGGGAGTTTTGCAGACCTAAGAATGCGTGACTCTGAACGCCAAAGAAATTAAATGGCATCTAGATCTATGCAGCAGTAAACAAGTTATAATTTCAAAAGTGAACCTGGTGGAGAAGGTAGCAACCAAATAGTAAAACATGACGCAATAGGAAATACAGTAAGACAAGATACTTAGTGGGGATAAATACCAAGATTGCAGAAATGTGGACCATGGGGGTATTGGAGAGGTAGACGGTAAAAAAGTTGAAAGGGAAATTATCTGGGCAGGGAAGCATTTCCGGTATAAAATGGGTTAAAATGTTAACACAATGGTGGCCCGTATAAGTGATTATTGATATAGTGATTAAAAGCTGTTAGTTTATGCATCTGATTTGCTTCTTTAGTTATCTGCTCACAGTGGGTATAGTGGGAGTTTTGGAGCATCCTCATAGTTCTGTTATAGCTCTTCATGTGAAAATTGGCACTTTAGCCAATAGATTATTTCTGACCCTAGTGAATTGTATCCTGGTATGTAACTAGAGCCATAGGTCCAATCTACGGCTGGTGAGGCACTAAAGCTTCACAATTGTAGATAGCGGATAATGGTTAAGTATAGTCAAGATATCAATGGCTTTAAAAGCAATGGGTAGTTTGTTAGATACAGAAACAAACACTGCATGAACACCCCCCAGCAGCACGAATTAACCAGCTACTAGTAACCAGGCTACCACAATGTCTGGCTAACATAAGGCAAAACAATGCTGATCATAAAGGACACTCACAAGAGCAAGGCCGGCACTACCATTTAGCAAGCCAGGCACTTGCGTAGGGCACCAGCCTCTGGGGGGGCGCCATTCAAGGCTGTGTGTAGGAAGAGACTGAAGTCTGTTGCCAGTGAAGATTCAGTGCCCTGTTCTGTGTCAGCCACAGAAGAAGAAAATTAAATGCAAGCTCCGCAGGGGCATCACTGCCGCTTCCTAAAATCATCAGGAAATAGAATAAAGGAGGTGGTATGGGATCCAGAACGGTAGGCAGGCAGAGCTGCTTAGTGTGGTAGGCACACTGACTAGCTGCATCCCTGACAGTGTGCAGGGGCAGGCTGGTTGTTTTCAGGCTGCAGATAGCCACATCGGAATGTTTTCACCATCTACCTGTGCCAACATAAATGGAAGTGCTCAGCTCTGGTACAAAGAGAGGACCCGAGTCAGCACCTTTAGAGTACTACTTCATATCTACAATATGTTAACCATTTACCTGATGTATGCATGCGTGCTTTTAACCTATTGTTTGATGTGTAAATAGATAGGTGTATTTGTTTTTAGCAACGTATCTATGTGTCTAAATCACTTGCCTGTAGGGTTTATGATTATTTTGACTAGTTGCCACCTGTACCGTGTTAGACCCCATGTTTGCCTTGTATAGGTTTGTCTATGTTGCCACCTTTCCTATAGTGTGGATGTGTTTCTGTGCATATGTGTTTTGAACTCTTCACTTGCCCTGTGCATTTAGGTGTATAATGAATATCTTAAAGGGACACTCCACTCCCCAGATTAAACAATAAATAAATCACTGTTTAGTAGATATAACTCCAATGAAAACATCTGTATTTATTTATGCATTGTTTTACATGATGTTATATCTAAAAACACCTTGCAAAAGCTGCAGATCTTTTCTCTGCAGCCTTTGCAAATCCTGCTGAGGCTTTCTGTGGCTGTCCAATTGCAGACATACCATTGCAGCTCAATGAGAAGTCTTTACAAGGCAGGTGCATATATGTTAATTCCTCTCCTGTAATACGTATACATTTTTAAAATGCTATGCATTTTCCATATCTATAGAGTTCCTGGGTTTGTAGGTTACGTGGTACAGTAGTCTGTAGTTGTGCAGCATGGATTACTTTAGCAATAGCCCCATTTGTGTTGTTTGTTTTTTGTTGAATTTGTTTTTGTTAATTTTTCGTAATTAATCAGGCCAAACCTGACAGCTGCACAGTTTACACCAATTAAAATATTTGACGTAGGCTACGAAAGGAGGTGAGGATTTGTTTTATGTGCCTTGTAAGAAACCATTAAAGCAGGTGACATGAACATTGTAGTGATTTATGCATATTTCTGGAGCATCTAAGCTTAGGTAGACCATGACATGACGGGCCCTCCCTGCACTCTAACCTAAGCAAACGGACATTATGATGGTGCTTAATGTGTCCCTTTAATTTTCGAAGGGGGCGACAAAGTAGATTTTTGCCTAGGGTGTCAAAAATCCCTGCACCAGCCCTGCACACGATAAAAATCTGATATACCTACTGACCCATTTTTCTTGTGAACTCATCTTGTCTTTGTTTTGGAAAATTGGGAAGAAAGCCTCAGTGGGAGCTCTAATGATCACTATATATTTTTTTCTTTTGCTATTAGAATCCATCAACAATCAGCATCCAGCATTTGCAGATTGAATCTTATTGGCTTTTCCCAACAGGCAATTTTACCAGTACTACCAAAGGACACAGGATACCATGTAAGATCCAAACATATTCATCTCTTTATTCCGTTCATATAATTGTAAGATAATGAAATACGTTACGTGACTCTAGAGGGTTTTTTATGTTCTGTGTCCATCCCCCCCCCCCCACTGCTGTGTTTTTGTATTCAATGGTATACATAGAACAAGATTTACGATCATAGCTTGTATCCTGTGGACTCGTTCGGTAATCTGACTGATGGCTCCAGGTAGAACCAGTGGATATCAATGTCTTACAAATATTGGTTGCTTTAGTGCTTGCCTAAATTATTTGTTATAATTATGTATTTTAAGGTGTTAACTTCTATTTACCATTGTTTCAGTATCAGGAGTTCAGTCAGGGGTGGCTCAAGATGATAATAAAAATCTACCAAATCCTTATATTAGCAATAGGCAATCGTTTGAAAAGCCTTTTACATAACTTAAAGCTGTGTTGAAAAGTAAATGAAGAAAATAAAAACAGCATCAGCATCTCCTTTTTTTTTTGACATTCTTTATTTAAGTTTTTCAATATTCAATCACAGCATGTATATCCAATATAAATTAACATGTGGTAACATATAAACTGGTCAGTTATGTGTATTACAGCATCAAGATAGTTTCATCTACTGGATAATAAATTGTATTTGAGTATTTGGCTTCATTATAACAGTAAGTGTTCTTTTGTGTTGTGTTCTGTCGTTAGCCCTGTATGGGGTTAATCCCCTCTGTGGTCGGGTGCGAATGGAGTTTGTGGTTGCTCCTCAAGATTCGTGCGAGTTTTCGGGTGGGTTGTTTCAACCGCTCTGTATTGTGCTCGTGGGTCAGAGGGGGAGTTGTACAACCCTGCATTGGTATCTGAGCTTCATCATTTGTAGGTAGGACCCTAATAGAGAGGTTGGCTCAGTGCAAGGTTTCCCCTCACTTACTTATTGGGTCTAGTGTGACCTATGGTACTTAAGAGATGTGGTAGTCTCCGTCTATGTGTGGTGCAGTTCGTCTTTGTCCCCAGCCTCGTACGTGGTGATTTGTTCGTGTTTCTAGTGCCAGGTTGATGGATATAGAGCTTTGTCCCAATCCGTGTTATGTCTGTCTACGTGTGTCCTTCTTTGGGGGGGTACCGTCTGGGGCTTTGTATGGGGGACCAGTCTGGTTCGTGTTTGATTTGTGTGTTGGTTTAGGTCGTAATGAGCCTGGTGTGGATGGGCTCAGCCTTAAATCATGAGGGGGCCAATTATTCTGCCCCTGTGACCGTGTAGTTACCCCCTAGTTTCCCTGAGTCGATCTGTTTTAGGTTTTCCCTGGGGGTAGTTGGCCTGGGTTGTCCGTGGGCGCAGAGTTGGCGTGGTCAGGGTCGGGTGCTACTGGCTCCGGTCGTGGCTTCTTGTGTCTGGGGTGGGGGTGAGTCCATGTTCCTTGCGTCCCGGTCTCTCTCTTCCCTCCGTCCCCTAGTGTATTGGTCTATATGTCGCTCTAGTGGGTCACTCCTCCCCTCCCGTGACCCATGGTCCTCCGTCTCTGTCTCTGCTCACTCATAGATTCCGCTTTGTGCGGAGCCTTAAGTCGGTCTGCGTGCCCCCGGGGGTTGTGTCCCTCCGGGTCTTTTGTGTGTCTATGTGTCATGTGGTAGGAGGGGTGGGGGGGGGGTCGCGTAGGAAGTGTGTCTCCGTCGTGCTGAGGGTGCAATCTACTCGTCTGGCGCTGCCTGTGTCTGTGCAGAGCTCTGTTGGGTGGGTTGTATTGGTGCAGGGGCGCCGTCCCTCTCCACCGGGTCTCGTCCTCCTGCCCGTTTTGATGTGTAGTCCATCCATGGGTACCACGCCAAAGCGCATTTTTCCTGGCGTCCCTGCAGGGAGGCTGTCATCATCTCCATGTTATATATCATCTCCACCCTATCTACCCATTGTTGCAGGGTTGGAATCGTCGAGCTTTTCCAATGGAGTGGGATGAGCGACTTCGCTGCCGTGAGTAGGTGTATGAGGATTCCTTTCTTGTAGATCTTCACCGGCGTGCGCGTGTGGTTGAGAAGTAGTGGCATGGGTTGGAATGGGACGTCTGAGCCCGTGATGTCTTTGGTCGTCTGATGTATCATCCTCCAGAACGGTTCGATACGTGGGCATGTCCACCAGATGTGAATGCTGGTTCCTATTCCCGTGCCGCATCTCCAGCATTCGTTTGAGATTGACTCATGTACGTGCTGCAGGATATCTGGCGTCCGGTACCATCCTGTTAGAATTTTGTAGTTGCATTCTTGGAACTTGGAGCTGATGGTCCCCCTGTGTGTTAGTTGAAAGATTTTAAGCCATTCCTTTTCCGTAAGTTCCATCCCGGTCTCTCTTTCCCATCGCGATGTGAAGCCTAGGGGGCTCTTATCACCGTCGCTTAGCAGCGCGGTATAGAGGTGTGAAACTCCATGTGAGAGATGTTGTCTGGCCGTGCATAGATGTTCCATCATCAGCAATGGGCGGTGTAGGTGGCCTTTACCCGCAATGCCGTCGAGGTATGTTTTCACTTGGTGATATCGGAATGTGTCTAGGCCACTGGGCCTACGGTCCTGCATCAGCGTTGCCAGGGGTTTGAGCGTCGTCCCGGAATTCCATTGGCTAGCGTATACCCAGTCCGTTGCTCCGAGATTTTTCAGGTCTGCCGTGCTTAGCCCTCCCGCTAACCTCGGATTGTGTGTTATTGGTGTGAGTGGGTTGGGCGATGACGTGAGGTTTTTGGAGTAACGTATCCTACACCACACCTTCAGCGTGGCGTCGATCATTGGGTTCCCGGTAAGTAGTTCCTTGGGTAGTGCGTCTCCCAGCCATAGCATAGCGGGGATTCGTCCCTGGGCTTGGTGTTTCTCCAGGTCTACCCATTGCTTTGTACTGGGGTTTGCATGCCAATCAACCAGTCTGTGCAGATGGGTAGCGTGGTAATACGTGAGGATGGACGGCAATCCCATACCTCCTTCTCCTCTAGGGCGTTCAAGAATCGCTCTTCGGATACGCGCTGGTTTTTGGTTCCAGACGAAGTTCCTGACTGCGGTCGTCAGGGTCTGAAAAAATGCCCTCGGGAGGTACGTTGGTAGTGTCTGGAACAGGTATAATAATCTGGGCATAATGTTCATCTTCACGGCACTGATGCGCCCAAACCACGAGATGTATAGAGGTGTCCAGCGTTTCATGTCTTGCTGTAGGGTGGTGAGCAGGGGCGCAAAGTTCAGTCGGTAGATAAGTGTCAAATCTCTCGGGAGCCACACCCCAAGGTAGTGTAGCTTGGCTGTGGAGATCTTGAAGGGGAATTGTGCTTGGATGTGTCGTTGGAGGATGTTGTCCTGTGCGAGCAGCAATATCTCTGACTTATCTAGATTAAGCGTCAAGCCGGATACCTCCTTGTATTGTCGAAACGCCTCCAGGAGATGTGGGAGGGAGGTTCTGGGTTGCTCCAGGAAGAAGAGCATGTCGTCAGCGTAAGCCGCTACCCGGTGTTCTCTTCCTCCTATGCTGCACCCCGTGATACCCCTGTCCTGTCTGACCGCCTCCAAGAAGGGCTCCAGGGTGAGGGCAAACAGGAGTGGGGACAGGGGGCAACCCTGTCTCGTGCCGTTATGTATATCAAACGAGTCAGTCAGTGCTCCGTTTATTCTTATGCGGGCTGTGGGCGAGGTGTATAAAGCCGTTATCCAGGTCCGCAGGTGTGGACCGTATCCCAAATGTCGTAGGGTTTCCGACATATAGACCCAGTCCACCCTGTCAAACGCTTTTTCAGCGTCAGTGGATAGTAGGACCATTTCCTTTTTGCCCGTTTTAGCGGTATGGATGGTGTTGAGGGCTCGAATAGTGTTATCTCTGGCTTCTCTTCCGGGGATAAACCCCACTTGGTCCGGGTGCACCAGATCCGGGAGCGTTCGGGCCATCCTGAGTGCCAGTGCCTTAGCGAAGAGTTTGATGTCCGCGTTTATCAGAGAGATGGGCCTGTAGCTGGCGCAGATTGTTGGGTCTTTCCCCTCTTTGGGTATTATTGCCACGGTTGCTCCCAGGGTGTCTCTGTGGAATTGGCCTCCATCTCTGATTGAGTTGATGCCTATCAGAAGTTTGGGCAGCAGGGTGTCTTTGAAGGAGCGTAGGTACGAGACTGGTAGACCGTCTGGGCCCGGGGCCCTGTGTGCTTTAGTTGATTTCAATGCGCCACATAGTTCCTCAATCGTCAAGGGCATTTCGAGTTCCGCCTCCTGGTCCGGGGTAAGCTGGCGGGTGATGTGGTTCTGAAGGTATGTGGTTATCCGTTCTCGATGGCTACCTATGTCTCTGTCGTGGTGGAGTCGTGGTTGGTTATATACCGCCGCGTAGTATTCCCGGAACGCTGACAGTATGCCGTCCGGGAGGCAGGTTGTGTCTCCACTGCTCGTGCGTATCTTGTGAACGTGTTGCGCTTTCCTTCTGTCTTGTAGCATCCTAGCTAACAACCTACCACTTTTGTTCGAGTGTTCATAATAGTACCTGGAGGCCTTCCTCGCGGTGTGTAAGAGTCCTTGTGATAGTATGGCTTTCAGCTCCCTTCGTGCTTCCGTCAGGCGGAGGTATGTGCTGTCTGCGAGGTCCGTCTTGTGTTCCCCTTCTAGGTCAGCTATCCGGTCTAGCAGTGTTGTGATACGTCGTGTTCGTTCCTTCTTGCGTTTGGTGCCTATGGCGATGAAATGTCCCCGTATGACGCATTTGTGAGCTTCCCATATCGTTAACGGTGGCGTCTCCGTATCTTCGTTGGTAGTAAAGTATTCAGTTAAGGTTTGGGCAGTCACCCTCTTACACTCTGCATCGTCCAGTAGGGATTCATTCAGTTTCCAGTGTCTTTCGCGGGGTTTATATAGTGGGGAGCTCGTGCGGATCGTCAGTGGTGCATGGTCTGTGTGGTCCATTATGCCTATTCGTGCGTCGTGGAGGAGGTTGAGGTATTCCTGGGCCAGGAATATATAGTCTATGCGACTGTAATTTTTATGGACTGTCGAATAATGGGTGTAGTCCCTACCTTCAGGGTTACATGCCCTCCAACAATCCACCAGGCCGTGTTTATGTATAGCTCGTAGTGCTGCTCGTATGCAGTGTGCCGGGATCGCGGTTTGTCCTCTGGAGGTGTCCGTGCGGGGGTCCAGTGGTAAGTTGAGGTCACCTGCCATGACCAAGAGGCCGTCTCTGAATTTCTCCAGTTTGGCTAGCGTCCGGGCCAGGAATGTATGCAGGATCAGCATCTCCTTAACCCCTTAAGGACAGAGCTTCAAAAGCTTGTCTTTCACTTAAAGGACCACTCTAGGCACCCAGACCACTTCAGCTTAATGAAGTGGTCTGGGTGCCAGGTCCTTCTAGGGTTAACCCATTTTTTCATAATTATAGCAGTTTCAGAGAAACTGCTATAATTATGAATGGGTTAAGCCTTCCCCCTAATCCTCTAGTGGCTGTCTCATTGACAGCCACTAGAGGCGCTTGCGTGCTTCTCACTGTGATTTTCACAGTGAGAGCACGCCAGCGTCCATAGGAAAGCATTGTAAATGCTTTCCTATGCGACGGGCTGAATGCGCGCGCAGCTCTTGCCGCGCGTGCGCATTCAGCCCAAGAGGAGGAACGGAGGAGGAGAGAAGGAGGAGAGCTCTCCGCCCAGCGCTGGAAAAAGGTAAGTTTTTAACCCCTTTCCCCCTTCCAGAGCCGGGCGGGAGGGGGTCCCTGAGGGTGGGGGCACCCTCAGGGCACTATAGTGCCAGGAAAACGAGTATGTTTTCCTGGCACTATAGTGGTCCTTTAATGACAACGGCATTTTTTTTCATTTTTTGCTGTTTGCGTTCAACTGCAATTTGCATTTTACTAATTTGTTGCACCAACACATATTATACATTGTTTTTTAAAGGACAGAAAGGGCTTTAATTTGATGTAACACACATATATATAAATGCTTATTTATTATAAAAAAAAATACAGAAAAATGTAAAAAAAATGAAAATTTTGTGTTTTTTTTTACAGTTTTTGCAATAATAATGTGTGCATAATTAGTGCAGGTTAAGAAAAGTAATTATAAATAAATTAATTTAGTTGTTCTGATTTACAGAATATACAATGTGTCTGGGATTTAAAGTTTTTTTTTGGTAGTTACAGGTCACAAAGCACAAGGAGTAAAATAGACTTTTAATGTGGAGCGATTTTAGAATTTGGTATGTTTGTCTTGTAAGCCTAATAGCCATAAAAGAAAACAAAATTGCCACACAAAAGTATATATTTATATAAAGTAGACATCACGGGCTATTTACCTAAGGTTGTTTTGACACTTTCTATGTAGCCATTTCACCGCCAACCTCTGCTAAATATTGGAGTAAAATTGTATTTTTTTTGGTTTTTGGCACACAAACGTATAACAAAGAAATTCTCGTGTATATTTTGTAAAGTTGGTGTGTGCTATTCCTGTACAAAGTTTTATTTTGTGTTCAGTTACATCTGCTGAGTAAAACGACACCCCCATTGTATGTCTTTGCCACTATTTTGTGAAGTTACAGTGCCACACAGGATACCTGTCCTTTTCAGTATTCACAGTAGAATTTTGAGAGATGGATTTAATGAGCCTTAGCTTCCATTTGGGGTATTATGACAGTTTGACTGTTCAAAAAACCCCACAAAGGCCTACCATTTGTAAAAGTAGACACTCCAGGGTATCTCATAAGGTGCATATTGTGCCTTAACATGCCCCCATTTTTTCACCAATATATGCCAAAGTATGTGGTAAAAAATAATTTTGTGCATTTTTTACATACGGATTGCATTTTTGCTGGGCGTTTTGTATATTTCATATGTGCCACTAAGTTCAAACCCCCAAATTATGCTCAGCTAAGTCTTCTGAGTAAAATGACACCCCATATGAATGTCTTTGGCACTATTTCGTGAAGCTACAGTGCCATATAGGAGACCTGTCCTTTACAGTATTCACAGTAGAATTTTGAGAGATGGATTTAATGAGCCTTAGCTTCCATTTGGGGTATTATAACAGTTTGACTGTTCAAAAAACCCCCACAAAGGCCTACCATTTGTAAAAGGAGACACTCCAGGGTATCTTATAAGGTGCATATTGTGCCTTAACATACCCCCATTTTTTCACCAATATATGCCAAAGTATGTGGTAAAAAATTATTTTGTGCATTTTTTACATACGGATTGCATTTTTGCTGGGCATTAGTATATTTCATATGTGCCACTAAGTTCAAACCTCCCAAATTATGCTCAGCTAAGTCTTCTGAGTAAAAAGACACCCCCAATGAATGTCTTTGGCACTATTTCGTGAAGCTACAGTGCCATATAGGAGACCAAGCCATATCCGTTTTTACCAAACTTTGAATTTTGACGCTGGGCCTATGTGCAATTTCCAAGCATCTTCGCAGGTTTTAAATTCAAACTACCCCACAAAGGCCTACCATTTCTTAAAGTAGACACCCCAGGGTGTTTCAAAAGGTATAGTTTGAACCTTAGCGTGGGATCATTTTTCCGCTAGCTTGTACCAGATGTAGTGGTAATAAGCGTTTTTTCTGCCTTTTTGACATACAAAGTGAGTTTGCACAGTATATTTTGCAAACCTTATGTGTGCTACGACTGTATAATACTTCATATGTTGCTCAGCTATGTCGGCTGAGTACAGCAATACCCCCGTATGTACCTTTGCCAGGTATGTGTGGACATCGGAGGGGCACATTTGGGACACAGCCATTCCAGTTTTTTTCAAACTTTGAATTTTTATGCTGTGCCTATGTCCCATTTTAGAGTATTTTACCAGGCTATATAATCCAAATACCCCATAAAGCCATACCATTTCTTAAAGAAGACATCCCAGGGTATTTCAAAAGGCATATTTTGAACCTTAGCGTGGGATCATTTTTCCGCTAGCTTGTACCAAGTGTAGTGGTAATAAGCATTTTTTCTGCCTTTTTGACATACAAAGTGAGTTTGCGCAGCATATTTTGCAAACCTTATGTGTGCTATGACTGTATAATACTTCATATGTTGCTCAGCTATGTCAGCTGAGTACAGCAATACCCCTGTATGTACCTTTGCCAGGTATGTGTGGATGTTGAAGGGGCGCATTTGAGACGCAGCCATTCAGTTTTTTCTAACTTTGAAGTTTTACGCTGTGTCCATGTTCCAATTTGGAGTAGTTTAGACGGTTGGTTATTGAAACTTCCCCACAAACACATACTATTTATTAAAGAATACACCCTGGGGTAATTCAAAAGGCATATTTTGAACCTTGGCGTGGGATAATTTTTTCTCTAGTTTGTTCCAGGTGTAGTGGTAATGAGCGTTTTTAAAATGTATTTTTTTACTTTTTATAACTTTTTTACTTTTAAAAACTAGTTTTTAAACTTTTGTTTTGCTTATAAATTTTTTTTAAACTTTCCTAAACTTTCTTAAAACTTTTTTACAGATTTAAAATTTTTCTAAGCTTTTTTTTTTACCGTTAACCCCTAACTAGCAGTACGCAGCACCAACAGTAAATTCCCCATTTTCCCATAACTCCCACCCACCCCAGCTAGCAAAATACATAGTTATAAAATATTTAAATTAATTAATTAAATAAATTGAACCCCTGAGGGTTAAAAAATAAATAAAAAGTTAATCCTCAGGGGTTAAAAAAAATTAGATCACAGTATAATACTGTGATCTCTATTTGATCGCTGTAGGCAGTGATCGACTGGCAGGGAAGGGGTTAATTTTTATTTGGACTAGGTAAAGGGTTTTTTTTTTTTTTTTACTTAAACGTTATTAAAACATTTTTTGAAGCTTAATTTTTAACTTTTTAAAGTTTATTTTAAAACTTTTTTTAATGTTTACCCCTAGTTAGCCTAACGCCAAATCCCCCAATTCCCCACTAACTTCCACCCACCCCAGCTAGCTAAATATATAATTTTAAAATATTTTAATTAATTAATTAAATAAATTTAACCCCTGAGGGTTAAAAAAAAAGAATTAACCCTCAGGGGTTAAAAAAAAAATCAGATCATAGTAAAATGTAATCCCTGCCAATTGATCACTGTAGTCAGTGATCAATTGGCAGGGAAGGGGTTAATTTTTTATTAAAATGGGTAAGGGGGGGACACTTTAAATTAACTTTATTTTTTTTAACAGCAGGGGGCAGGATCATCACTGATCCGGCTCCCTGCACTTCACACAGAACCCGGAAGTGCAGGGAGCCGGTAGGTGAGTATACAGAGCACATGTGCTCGCTCTGACTTGCGGTCAGAGCGAGCACATGTGCTGGGCAGCCTGACCGGGTGCTCCCGGTATGCCTCTAATGCAGAGGCATACCAGAGCACCATTAACCCCGCGATCGCCGCGATAGCGGCGATCCGGGGTTAATTTTACCGCGTGACGGACGAGGTCCGTCACTCGTCGTTAAGGGTCTCCCCTCTGTGACGGACCTCGTCCGTCACCCATCCTGAAGGGGTTAAAGATGCAGTGGGGAAGGAAGACATTTTCCTATATGAGCTGTATAATATAGAGAATATCTTTCTGACCTTTACCGTAAGTACACACTAATACACGCACATATAATTTGCTTAATGTTAGGTTGTTATAATGCTTTGCAGGACTACTTACTATTCTAATGAAATCTCATTTTCATCTGAGAAGGCATATTGAGTACATTAGCAACACAAAACATCCCTTGTGGTTTCTATATATTAATATTCAGGAAATAGAATGTTTATAAAATTGTTTTATATGCAAAGGTTTTTCTGACTCCAATGTGAAAGCTATGTGTATAACTCCTATTTAGAATAGTTTTTTTCCCCCACTAATGCACTAAAGCATTCTGCATGTGAAAGGAGCAAGTGTTATAGGGTAGATTGGGTGATCATCGTTCTAGTTCCACAAACCAACCGAAAGATGACATGGCTCGGCCATTGCAGTTTGTCATTTTTGATTAAGGCCATGGCACCAAAAATGAGATGAGTGATTGGAAAAAAGATGACTAACTGCTAGGGGACAGATATTAAATGCTGATTGTATCCACAGATAGATCAAATAGAGGGAAAAAAAGGAGGAACAATAACAAAAAATCTATACTTATATAATTAATAAACATATAGCATAGATACATTTATAAATATTCAGGTTTTACTGCTTGCTGCTCTTTCTATCTTGTTATTTTTCCCACTTGATCTGTCTACCAAATGATGGGATAATGCTAATATTGATTATGTATATATTTAGCAGTATACTAGTTGGCACATTTTTGCACCCTTTTGGTTCGTCTGATTCGTTTCCCATTGGATTTTTGGTGCTGAAATTCTGCCAAGCTGAACTAACATATTTGGTTGATATTTATGAAAATGTCTATCTTCAAGAAAAATGGTTTGGCCGAGCCAAATTGTCACGCCATGCACAAGTCTATTAGAAAGTGAGTGCTACTAGTAAGTACTACTCTGTATATATCCCATTCTCTGACCCTTTAAGAGTCAACATGTACAGTGAATGTTTCGGTACTCTCATTTTATTTGGAATATACATTGTAACTCACAGAGATTGCACCTATTGATCATCAAACGTGACCTCTGACTAGCAACTCGACTGAAGTACATAAACCGCATTGCTGAAACCTATGAACGGGGTAAATAAATCTTGTACATTAATTCCAAAAAGGTGCCAAAGAAACAATTTCCCTGGAGTACATATTCTAGTGATTGTTATTTTGTTTCACCTTATAAATGCGCAAATAAAGGAAGAGCAGCATGAACATAGCCATTTTTATCACCCAGTTCCCTGAGTAAATTACAGTGCCTGTAATGCATTGCCGTCTTTCTATTTTTATCACCAAAGGAACAGCAATATCAGCATGTAGAATGGAAATCCAACATAACCGTAATGGAAGATACACACTGTACTTTATGACTGCAAGCCGATTTATAATTGTAAAAATAAAGCACAAGAATACACTAACAGAGAGTATAACAAGCCTATGCCTGCTGTACTTGTGATGAAAAGGACTCTGCTGGATTACACGTTTATAACAAATGTAGGGCGTAGCCAGACACATAAGATTTTGTAATGTAGCACAATGTCGGGGTTCATGTTTTTTGAATGTATTGTTTAGTTTATTTTACAGACCTTTTTTTTGTAACAAACAAATGACTGGGTGCTGAGATACGTTGAATGCTATCTTAAAGGGACACAATGGGGATGAGTTGATGCTAATAGTAATGGTTTATGGGTTATGTTGTTCAGCAAAACTTCCATTAATCAGAAACTGTAAGGTTTATTGACTAAATTGCAAATAATAGTCAATTAAAAACTGGATTGCAAAATGTAGGCAACAATAGTACTCTTGGGATAAAATTCAAATTTGGCCTTAGTCACAGCTTGTATACATACATACATCCCAAGTGTCTCTAATTAGGAGGGACGGAATCCATTTTGGGCCCAAATCCCTCTTCAGCCACTAAGTAATTCTACTGCTGCTATAGGTACACAGACAATGAATCTCAATGAACGGCAATGTTTTCTTTGGAAGAAGCCTCCCAATGTTTTTTCTATGGGAAAGCATTGGATTGGCTGAGAACATTAATCTAGATGATCTCAGCCAATGGGGCAGGATCAGCCGCGGAGAAAGCAGCACAGCGTGGGATGCAAATTAAGTTAACTCTTGAGAAGTTACCTTTTTACCATCCCGGGGGTGGGGGGACCAGTGACATAAACAGCGATTAATGCACACTTGTATTGCTAATACTATAGCGTTCCTTTAAGTTTGAAATTCACTTTGAATTCTCACTTTAGTAAATAAATCTGCAAGATAATAGACAAAATAAAGGGATGGGAATGTGGTTTACTGATCCTTAGAATGTTTGGACTTGCAATGCAAAACCTCCAAGTGTGCAAAAAGGTGAGGCCTTCAAAGAGATGTAAAATAGATCTAAAAAACTATTAATGTAGGTCAGGAAAACAGACATATGGATGGTTGTAAACAAAGCTAGGTATGAATTACAAAATATCAATGGGATTGACATGGATATATCTAAAGAACAAAACACATTAAAGTGAGAATTCACAGGACTGTGGAGTTTGCTGCTCTCCTGGACACTCATATGATATGCTGAGATGGGACTTAATAGGGTATCCAGCCATAGTTAACACTATGCATTTGTTCATTGAGGGTATATCTAAAACTCTCTTACCTGCAGCTTTTGCAAGCCCTTTTAACCCCGCCCAGACTATTTACGGTTGTCCACTCATATGACTGCAAAGAATGCCAGACACACACACAAAAGCACCACCCAAACCCTCTCCACACCCCTGAAATAAAACCATGACCACTGATATAAGAAGAAAGGGCATGGCTACAGCTTTAATAACCATATAACTTAAACAACTACTAACTTCCAGGGGGGCACCACACTGGCCCCTCATGCAGGTATTATACACCTCTTCCATTGCTCGGTATTGAGCTATACCTTTAATCAAGGCACTGGCCAGGGAAAATGCTGCTTCTCTGACAATAACTGCAAAACAAAAACCATGACAAGAGAAAGGATTGAGAAAGAGAGAGAAATGAAAGCGGAAAACAGCTAAAGTGGAGGGTGGGCAATGGATTCCTTCACCTGCTTCTCAGAACCAAAAGGAAGAAGAGTGGTAAGTTGCAGCAATTTAAAAAAAAAAAAAAAAAAAACAACCAACCTATAATTACCTTGTATAATTGTCCATGGACAGAGATGCAGGGCAGTCATGGCCCATGTCCCAATACTGCTCAATAAGAAGTCTTTTCGGTCTTTGGACAATTGCTGCCTCTTGAGTTTATCTCTTCTGAACTAAACAAACCAGGAAGTAATCATACAGGTTGACTGATTGACAGCCAGGAGGGTGTAACAGGGTTAATTTATAATAGTTTAAATTCTATTGAAAGCTGCACTTTTTGTAAAATGAAAAAAAGGATACACTCTTCATCTTTTCAAATCTGATGAGTTTGACTTTGGTTAATTTCATAAATAAGATAATGATTGATATTACTAGGGGGAAACAAATCTGACGGATATTTTAGTGCCTAAACAAAAATGAAGATCATATAAGCTGCTTACTTGTCGCAGAAAAACATTATCACTCTCACAGTGGTGGGGGGGAGGGGAAAAATCATCATTGAAAAAAGCACAAAAATTGACAGCTCCACTATTTCTTCTGATAAAATGACAAAAAAGGCACAAGACAACTCTCAGGAAGTGTGGTGCTGGTTAAGGAAAATATTGGAGCAAACAAAAAATGTAACTATATTGTGGCATGAAAACAACCAGAGCTCTTTTTATACATAACCCTCTCTAAGGCTAACAAAGTAACCTGGTATATTTACAAGGTCCTTCACTATAAGTAACATGTTAACAAATTTCATTGAAATGGCAAAATTGAGGCTATGTTGACTGCTATGGAGTAGTGATGTCGCGAACCGTTCGCGAACTTGCCGCGAACGGTTCGCCACGGTTAGCCGCGAACCGTTCGCGGCGAACTCCGGTCAGCTGACACATCCCTGCCAATCTCCGGCAGACCCTCCCTCCCAGACCCTCCCACCTCCTGGACAGCATCCAGGAAGTAGGATGGTCTGGGAGGGAGGGTCTTCCGGAGATTGGCAGGGATGTGTCAGCTGACCGGCAAGTTCACAAACGGTTCGCGACATCACTACTATGGAGAACTTCTCCAATTCAATTTTAGTCACAGCTTGGCCTTGCAGTGGCCAGTGTATGTCCTAACGCAGAGGGAGAGGCACTGGAGGCAAGGGGAGTAACCTCTCCCTCCTCTAGTGGTCACATTGCGGTGCCGATTTGGCACCGTGACGGCGTGACCGCACTGATCAGGTGCGGTCACACTGAGGTCCCGATTGAGCACCTTCACAGTTTTACTGTACAAATCACACTACTGAAGTTTCACTGCTTAACTCACTGCCATTTAGAAGTTAAATCACTTTTGTTTCTGTTTATGCAGCCTTTGCCATACCTCACCTAGCTATGATTTACACAGCCTGCATGAAAACAAAATAATTTCACTTTCAATCAGATGTAACTTAGTTTCAAATATTGTATCCCCTGCTCTGTAAATTTAACTTTAATAACACACTGGAGACTTTTGCAGGGTCATACAAGCTAATAATAGAGCAGGAGATAATTTAAACAGAATTTGCAAAGTAACTGTAACCATTAGATGACTCTGTACAGGAAACCTTTAGGAAGACTGTGTAAGTCACATGCAGGGGGGTATTACTAGGGCTGCATAAACAAAGTGGTTTAACGCCTAAATGGCAGGGAATTGAGTGCAACTGCAGGGGCATGATCTATACACCAAACCTGCTTTGTTAAGCTAAAGTTGTTTGGGTTACTATATTGTCCCTTTTACAGAGCCAAATTAACCCATTTAATCATCCCTTTCATCCCATTTATGCCCTTTGCCCATTAGCAATATGTGTATAGTGCAACAATAAATTATGCTTGGACATGACACATTTGCTTCTGCACTTCCATCTTGTAGCCCAGGATCTTCAGTTTATTTCCTGCTACAATTGCTACTGTACCTATACTGCTTTCTCTGTTCCAGAGAAAATTGTGTATGGTCTGCACCAAAAATATAACTTTTGCATAAGTGTTTGTTTTTACAATTGTCACTCTTTATTCAAATGCCTTTGTGATATCATGTCTTACCAACAATAGTAAAGTAAAAAATAATAATATTACTTTAGCAAGAACATATATTTGATTCATTTGCAGTCAAATGGCTGTCAACTTGCATGTGTCATGAAGTGTACCAAACGAACACATCTTTAATGGCATAAACACACCATCTCTAACAGCCGTGCTCCTTAACATACTAATGTGGGGGCAAAAGTTGAAAGATGTGAGATCTTCTCCGGTTTTCATGAAATGCATGGTGCCAAATTGACGACCGAGGTTGACAGGATATAGGTATGAAATAGTTTTATTTACAATACTACACGATATGGGTATCATCTTTTTATCTTTATTACTAATGGAGTATTCCCCATTGAATCAAGACCACATATCCATAGGCAGTGACTGTACCGCACAGGAGTACTAATTTGGAGCTAAATACAAGCTCTGGTTGATCCTATCAAAAAAGAGACATGTTACACTATATTCCACTCCTTGTCCTCTTTTTTTCATTGCATATATTCTTAATTAAATACTCTCACAAAGTGCTTCTTCTCTCTTCATGCATATCAAATGAGAATGTCCATCACATTCATCAGGACCAATAAGACCAATATGGTAAGTAATTGTCAAACCATTTTAGAACTGTCTGACATACCTAGGGTTCTCTGGGCATTGCTCCATTAGAAAAACACAATAAGGCAAACTAAGCATGGACATCATTTTCCCAATGGCAAGTGGTTTTTGTAAATGATGTAAGTGCAATAAATAAGTTTAAAAAATATTCAGTCGTTTGGTTATTGCAAAACTATAAAATCACTCTGTCATAAAGTGATTAAAACTTGTAATAAAAAAAAATACAGATTTATTTTCTGAATTGTATTGTTATAATCACAAAATTATGTTCTACTTTGCACGATTGGCTCTTTTGTATAACTTAAATTCTGTATCTTATGAGAGTAAGTTTAGGCTATGTGCCATAAAATTTTGGTTTTTTTATTCTTTTAAATGTGTTTAGGCGTATTCCATTTCAAAACAATTCAAGACTCACTAAATGAAGTCCCTCCTGCTGAGACGTGTGACAAAAAGCAACAGATTTGAAATACACATGAATGTCAGCCTCTAAATGAAATCCCATTGAGATCCTGGAGGGTGTTGATGTGCTTCTTTGGGATTTAGCTGCTTGGACAATGCTCAAATTATCTAAGAGTTCTTATCTAAGCTTGATATGTGGGACAACGCTATTCCCTACAACAACCTACTTTTTGCAGTTAAGCAATGAAAGGATTGATATTCAGCGTGACAGCAGATGCATTTTGCAGGTTTATTTGATCAACAGTTAATGCAGTATGCACTTTAGCCGTGTTCTTCCACAGACAGAAAATAAATCAGATGTTCACATTAAATGACATGGTAAAAACCTGAAACGCGACCAGACAAGACTCATCAATTAGTAATGCTTATTTTCATATTTTGGCTTATTCTAATAGGATTGTGTTGTAGGTCTGCAAACGTAGGTCACAGCTTAGAAGATGTACTGCCTAGTGCCTAGCAGGTTACCCAATAAGAAATGAATTCTAATAAATGTTTGATTTTAGGGAGCGCTGACTTCTGTATCTAGTGTTATCTCAGGTTACAGCAGAATGCTAGTTGATTGATCCATCAACATTAATGTTCCATTTACCGGATTAACTGGGCTGTGTGCAGAATAATTTACTGAGAATCATTAACTTAATGAAAGAGGCTTTATATAAACTGCTTAGGCCATCTACAGGAAAATGAATTTAATAAATCTGTCTAAAAATCACAGATGACACACAAAGAGAGAAACAATGATGTCCACTTCTCTCTAAAAATAAAAACATGTCCCGTTGAAGTGGGTCAACAAACAAATTAGTCTCGTCTTTATGAAGCTCATCACAAACATAACTTTTCAAGCATTAGTTACTTAGTTGTGTAACATGCTAAACACCCCACCTGATTCTAAGTGTAAGTACTAATTTTCCAAAATTCTTGGACCTCTAGTCTGTGCCTAAAAGACTGATATCCCACAAGGTCCGTGTACAGTTTTTCAATTTTGGCTCATCCCTATGCTTTCCATAGGGATGGTGAATGGGGCCAGCAATCTTGTGGTTCTGGCCCCTGTCTGAACGCTGGGCACTAACTTGTAACTAAATTTACTTTATGGTTAATCCTACTATGGCACATACTGCATTTCAATTTGATTTCAATCTCTAATTAAGGCGACTTGTCTGCTTTATCTTGTTCAGTTCCTGCTGTCTCTTGTTACAATCCTCAGCTACGACTAAATATACATGCCCGGATAGTCACATTACTCAGCAGCAAGGAGAGACTGAAAGTTTGGCCATGTTCCTTCATTGTGATGTAGCAATGAAGTGATTTTTGGATCCATAGGTCTAGCTGATTTGGCAAAAGTGAGACATCTGACTATATTCTACAGTTCAATAGCTGTAATGCTAGAGGTTTGAACCATTCAAGATAGAGGTCATACAAAGGTTGGATGTGCAATTGTGGTATAATTTAACTCCACCAGGGTGTATCTCATTTCTTAGCTGTGTGTAATGTTCCCTGTCAGGAGAAATGTCTCTTGTTCAAACAGAAAATGATCATTCTGCAATATACAGGGACACTAAGCCCTCTGTTTAATATTTGTAAACCTTGATGAGTTTTTACTTACAATGGATATGAAAACACATTTTGTGTAATAGTCATTTCATAGTCCTGTTAAATTAAATCTAGCATGTTGCAATCTGTTTCTTTTATTGTCTGGTCTAAGTCTAGCCCTTAATTGTCTTCTATTGATGTTATGTTTTAGTTTATTTGGACAGTTGCTTTAAAGGGGCCATGCCATCTTAAATAACTCAATTTTAAAGGCAGAGTATACATGTGACAATACATCCTGTTGCTTTCTCCTAAAAAAATAAAAAAAAATAATAAAAAATAAAGCTAGTAAGCCAGCCAATCACAGCACTATGACAGACAAGTTTTATGTCTCTTGAATGTCGCTAGCTGACTCAAACTCTTCACATACAGACTCTAAACACCATGACCACTTCCCTAGCTAGTAGTTACGATATTGTCCAGTACGTGACATTTTTATTTTAAGTCAACGGTGCTACCATCAGCTCCACCATGCAGGATCGCTGCCTAAGTGTTCTCTTTGACTCCGACCTCTCCTTCAAGCCTCATGTTCAATCTATCGCCAAATCCTGTCATTTCCATCTCAAAAACATTGCGCGCATCCGCCCCTACCTAACGCCAGATGCGACTAAGGTGTTGGTCCATTCCACTGTCCTTTCTCGCCTTGACTACTGTAATGCGCTTCTCAGTGGTCTCACGTGCTCCCAACTTGCGCCGTTACAGTCCATAATGAATGCGGCAGCGAAGTTCATCTTCCTGTCCGCCCGCACCTCCCTTCTGTCAGTCCCTACATTGGCTTCCTATAAAATATACAGCTCAATTTAAAATTCTTGTTCTTGCTTTCAAATCTCTACATAATGCTGCTCCCACCTATCTATGCTCCCTTATACACAAGTATGTCCTGTCTAGGCCCTTACAATTTGCTGAAGACTTACGTCTATCTTCTATCCGTACTCCCACCTCTGATGCTCGCCTTCAAGATTTCACTAGTCTAATACTATCCTTACCTTTTTGTGTCATTTTACCCCACTCCCTCTAGCATGTAAGCTCATTGAGCAGGGCCCTCAACCCCTCTGTTCCTGTGTGTCCAGCTTGTCTGGTTACAACTACATGTCTGTTCGTCCACCCATTGTAAAGCGCTGCGGAATTTGACGGCACTCTATAAATATCATAATAATAATAATAATTATTGATTTTTGATTTTTCAGTAAAATTGGTAAAAGCAATGAAGTAGAAAATGTTTAAGTCGGCAAATAATCTGCTAATTAAAATAAAATTGGCAATGACAGATCAGAAAGTGAACATAGTACTTACTCTGAGGGCAATGGTTCATTAGAAAAGTAAAAAAAAAAAAACACATTTATTTCTGTAGCTGGGCATTTAATTCCAACAGAGTTATTTTCTAAAGAGCCAGTTCTGTAGTGTTTGGACAGCTTTAGTGAAATATATGTCTCTACCATTTCAATTAGCATATTGTGCTTCCCGAACATCACAATCTGCAGTTCTCTGTATATGATATTAACTGAATTTCAGAACAGTTGCCATAAACCCGAATGAGAAGTCAGAACATTGTGGGGAAAACCTGAGATTGCAAGTGCTTGATACATTATCAATCATTTTTAATAATTTAGAGTTTTGGAGACTTTTTAATATCATATGGGATTGCACATAGTTTTCTCTTATTATGGAAATCACCTTGATTCATTTCTCAACCCATTAAATGATAAACTGCATGAAATCCTCCAATTGTTCATCATTCAAAGGTTTTAAAGAATTCAACAAAATGCTGTTTTTCAAATTAACGGGACTCTTTAGGCACCCAGACAACTTAATCGCAATGCCATGGGTACGATGTCACTAGTTTTAACCTTGCAAATCAGAACACTGCTGTACTGCAGGACTGGCATTATTTTCATTACAGGGCTAACATGCCTCTAGTGGATGTCTTCCTGATGTTAAACTCAGCTAGTCAATCAGATGGTCTTGCAAAGACCATTCAATTGCTGAAGCATGGTGTTTTGCTGCGCATGCATACTGTAACAAAAGCCCTGTCGTGGATTACAATATTGTTGCTGTTGAAACTCTTGTTGCAATATCCTGCACCTAATCATAACATTTGAATTTAAAAACTAACAAACTATGTTTAATCTGTTCGTATACCGAACAGTTTGTCGAATGTTAGACCACCCAAGCCAGTCTTGTTCCGCCAATTGACTCATTTGACTCTGTGTGAAACCGCAACTTCAACGTTCTAAGTGGTTCACTGGGTGGCCATCGATTCGTATGGACGAACGCGTGCCGGCGGCCATCTTGTTTTGTCAAATGCGTCCAGCGGGATTTGGACGTCAAGTGTCTGGAACTATTTTCAGACACTTGATCTCCCGAACACCGCTGAGACTTCCAGGACCACTTAGTTTCATGATAATCAATCCGAAGAAGGCGGCATTCGGTAAAAACTACATAAGAATGAAGCGGCACACGACCATCAAACGCACGAACGATTATAATAGTAAAATAAGTGGTGAGAGCACACACAAAAAACAGTTTAAATATATTATTACCCTTTTGTCAAAAGAATTCCTGCAGAGACAAAACAGGATAAACAAACATAGGGTAAAAACGTACAAAATGGTTTAAAAAAGTGAATAAATTAATAAACTCACATATTGCTGAGCCACTTAATAAAAGCTGGCTCAGACTAAGAACGTAGAATGGATAAGGAGTAGTGTAGGCTGGATACCAATTCTGACTGTTTTCTTGCCCCTTCTTCAAAATGCCCAGGAGGCAGGTACTTGATTAAAAAAGGTTTTATTATACAAGATAAAAACAGCAGCAAAAATCCAAAACAGCTACAGCAGTCTCCATACACTGACGCATTTCATCTTACAGCTTTTTTCAAAGTGTGCACGAACGATTATGTGAACTGTTGTTCGACATTTTATAATGCACGAAAGAGACCGGCCGTGCCAGCTGAATGCATGGAACTATTTTGGGCTGGAGCCTCATGTGCGGCCAGGCTGAAATGGGACTTTCATCTATCTCCCGAACCCCTGAACCAATTCGTATGATTTTTCGATAAGTTTTTCCCCTAACTATGGACTAACAGAAAATATATGTTTTATGAGGTTTGTATGTGATTTTAGGGTATTTCTGAAAATAGGTAAAAATTTTATTTTTTTTGTTTGGAGATAATTGAGTTGATACAGTAATTAACTCAATTATCTCCCATGCAGAGGGAGGAATTTTGTATAATGAATGGGAGTGTTTTATTATGTGACTCAATGTTTATTGGTTGAACACTGTTTTTTTTCCTGTGCCCAACTAGGTCCACCTGGGTGGTAACCTTTTGGGAATAATTGTATAAAAGGCCAGCCTGGTCAATTAAAACTTCAGATCTGCTTAACCCTCAACACGTAGCCGTGTCTCGTGCTTGTAGGGAACCTGCTTCACAACTGATCACTGGCTCTTGTAAGAGCTCTATTACACCTTCCACTACCGATGACCTCTGGAGAATACTGCAGCACAGCTCCTCTCAAGGTAAAAGGACGTCTCTAACGGCATACACCCCTCTGATACTCAGGGTGGCCGTTACACACACAAACCTCCCAATATGTACTTATGGAAACTTCAATACTGATGATTTCAGTGAAAGAAGGGGGGTGGCAGGACGGAGACTGGCAAAGCAAAGAAATGATGATTGATGGAAAAAAGATGATTGATGGCTAGGGAAGAGTCCCTAAATGTTGATTTTATTCACAGATCAAGCATGAAGAACGTATAGAGGGGGGGAAAAGGAGGAGCAGTAAAAAAAAAAAATCTATAAAAATATAATATAAAAATATGTAGTATATAAATACAAATATCTTTACTGCTGCACCCCCACACCCCTCCAACATTTTACTATCTTCTGGTTACTTTTTGTCACTTGATCTGTAAACCAAATGGCAGAAAAATGCACCTATTAGTGTACATTTATATTATGAATGTATTTTGCAGTACACTGGTCCATTTTAACGGCCTTGTCTGATTCATTTTCCAAATCCTTTTAGTTTAATGAAACTTGGTCAGTTTTTTTTTTCCCCATTATTTTCCGACAATGTATATTACAAAGGAGGGTGCAAACTGAATAATTTTTTTTTTTTTTACTAAACTGGAAATTAATGACTGGTTTGCAAAATTCAGAATTTTTTTTTAGCTGAGCTGGAAGAATATATACATTTTTCCAGTTTGACTATTGTGATCTAAATATGCAATTCCCATGTCAGTTCCCCGCAAATCCCAATTAATTAAATAAAGCTTACTGATTAATATCAATTGTGACTGGTTGTTAATGTATACTTTGAGTCCTCAAAAAGATAAACTTCACAATAGCAGCCAGTATGACTAAGCAGACATGAGTAGGGTTCTGGATAGGGGTCCTTATGTAGAGTGTTCTGTTAATATTACTATGTGTGATTATCTTACTAGTCTGCCAGAACTAGGGCAGGGGTAGAATGTTATGGAAAATTTAGTTACAACATCTGAAGTGCCGAAGTTTTCCTGCCACTGTCCTAGGGTATCATCAGTTACATAGATGTTGACAGCTCTCTATCCTGTGATATGGCACAGGATAGATGTTTGCAGTAGGTCCTGGCTATATTTATGTAACCTGATCCAGGTGGTCTCTATGGGCTTGTTGACAACCTTGTTGCTACTTTTTAGCTACAGAGCTCTAATCGTCACCCTGTCTGCCACTACTGAAAGCCAGTTGCTAAGTAGTAGCTCCTATTATCTACCCACTACTTAGAAACTCTGACTGTTTTACCACCTTGTTGCTACTCATTACTAGCTATTGCTAACCCAAAAAATGGAACACCAGCCTCAGGCTTATTGTAAAGAGGTTAATGACCAATAAAAGCCTATGAATCCTACTGAAACAAAAATCTTGTTCCAATACTGTGGTTAAGTTTTATCGTCGAGCCTCTACTTGGCTTTCGCTGCTGGCCGCAAGGGTGAAGTTTACATTGTGTTTCTCTGTGCTTTACAAGCAAACCGTTAATATGTGAGTGGTCGCCATCTGTTGTGGCAGCCGTTATTAGTGTTAGGCTACAAAAATTTAGCAACAAGCTTGTATAAATTGTGACGATCTGTAGCTGCTACAAGCAACTGTAGCTGTTCTTAATTGCGACAGTTTACAGTAGATTTTTACCGACAATGTTGTAATTGAATACCCTATTTTGGTATGGATGTACATACTCCAGTTTAAAACAAAAATAGTATTTCATTTGTTGAAAGTGCTGGCAGACAATTTAATTTAGTATTACTTAATGTCAGCAAAATCTCTTAAGACGCCACTAAGAAGATCATCAGTTAGCACCTAAATGTGGTAATTGAATCAGTGATTGGGGACATAATGATCCATACATACAAGAATTAAAGAAATAAATGTGGCACTTGCATTGCATACAGTAAATTTCTGAAAATATGACTCTACTAGATACTAAGAGTGCAGCAAACTAAAATAAGCTAAAATCATTTACCCGTTGACTCTGTACATGGCCATCCTTGATTTATATTCATGTTTTGCCTTTTGAGTATTTTATGCATGAAGAAATTATTCTGGATAGATCTAAACCAGAAGACTGCATTGCCCGACCACAATGACGGTAGAGCTATTATTATGATGATTGCTAGCAGTCAGTGTTTCACATGCATAACTGAGATAAATAATATTTATATATTGCTTGTTCTTGAATGTCACCTTGCTGTTTGACAGGCAACAAATATTGATTGAGGGTATGCAAAATTGAGCATTAAAATATTAAGGAGTCTGTTAGCGTGACCGTATGCATGAATTGAGATAAAGCTGTTATTCAGTTCGTAAAGTTTATATCATTTTGGTATGGGGATAATACATACTCAGCTTTCAGGCTCAAATTCAGGACTGGAAAACCTGAAACATGCTGCCCAATTTAGAAACTACTCTCAAAACAGAATTAAAATAACTTATTCTTAACCCCAAATACTTGTTCTTGTTCTTATTTATTTTAATACATATTCTTAAAAATAAAAGATGTTTCCACTAAATTAGCTTTAGGCAACCTTCGGCACTCCACATGTTGAGGACTACATCTCCCATAATGCTCTTAAAACCATACTACTGGCAATGAATCAGGGGGATATAATCCACAACATCTGGAATGATGAAGGTTGCCTATCCCTGTCACTATATATTCCTACACCAACATGAAATAATCCTTGACCATCTTTCTCTACACTAAAGGTCAGAAAAAAAAAATAGTTTAGAGCATAGGTGTGCACACGGGGTGTGCTGGGTGTGCCTGGGCACACCCTAATCCCCGCGGCACACCTATGTATTGAGACCGGCAGGGGAGATCTCAGGATCCCCCTTGTTGGCTCATGCAGAGCCGGCGCTATCTGAGCACCGGCTCTGCTCTCAGCCTCCCTCCCCACCCACCCACAGGCAGGGAGGGAGGCAGGAGAGGACCTTGGGAGCTCTTGCCAGCAGCTCCGCCGGGTTCCTCTCGTGAGATCTGAGCGTTGCATACAGCACACACACACACAGCACCCACACACACACAGCACCCACACACATACAGCAAACAAACATCACACACACACAACATCCTCACACATACACCACACAAACAGAACACACACACAGCACCCACACACATACAGCAAACAAACATCACACACACACAACATCCTCACACATACACCACACAAACAGAACACACACACAGCACCCACAAACAGCACCCACCCACACAGCACCCCCCCCCCACACACAGCACCCACAAACACACATACGGCACCCACACACATACAGCACCCTCACAAACACACAGCACACAAACAGCACCCTCACACACACACACAGCACACTAACAGGACCCTAACAAACACACACACAGCACACTACCAGTACCCTCACACACAAACAACACCCTCACACACAGTACATTAACAGCACCCTCACAAGCGCGCACACACACAAACACCCACATAGCACACTACCAGCACCCTCACACAGCACACACACACACAGCAGTGTGTATGTGTGTGTATATATACATACATATACGGGGCGTGTGCTTGTGCTTTAGGGTACACACCCTAATGCAATAGGCTGCGCACGCCTATGGTTTAGAGAGACAGTCACGACCCAGAGAAGCTCGGTAAGAGATAAAGGGGCAGTGAGATAGAGATAGTCAAATTTTAGGCAGTGAGAGTTACTTATGGAGAGTCAGAATGAGGCAGAGAACAACAATGCAGAGCGGGCACAACAGGGGCAGGTACCATGACTGACACTTCCTCTGATCATTTTCAGATGTTCTCAAACTCATCTTGTGAAAGAGTCAAATTAGTAATTTTGCTCACCTGAACACTAATAGCCTCATAATAACCATAGCCTAATCTACTAAATAGCTTTTGCACATTTTGTATCTCATCTCAAAATATCTCAGATCTCTTCGAATCTATAGTTTATTTCTGTCTGCCCAGCTAATGTTTATCATACTCTTTATATATTGTATCCTTCATTGGAAGAACTTGTTGGCATTATTTCTAATCCTGTCATGGCAGTTGTGCGCTCCTATTGCAAATGGAGCACAACAAAATTATAGTCTTAACACACTGCACTTTTAATTTACCATTTATCTGCTGTTCCCTAAAGCAGAAAAGAGAAGATAATGTCGTTTCCGTTCACAGTACCCCAAACTCCAAATATACTTGGTCTATGTCTCCTCTCAATTCTCAGATCAACCCTAATCCAAATTATAGTGTGAGTATATGGCACCATGGATCAAAAACACAATTATGATTGAAATTATATATCTTTAGGAAACCTTTAAAACCTGACTACAGCTTCACTGGTCAGCCCCAATAACCATTAGCAACCCCAGCTGAATGCAGGACTGACTTTACATGTCAGGTACCTACTTGCTCCACCCCACCTCAAAAAAAAAAGGGGGATAGAAGGAGTTAAATGTATTTATAGACAGGACATTGCAGGAACATATATATATTGTACAGTCATGGGAAAAGGAAAGTACACCAACTTTGAATTCTGTGGTCTTACATATCAGGACATAATAAAAATAATCTGTTCCTAAGCAGGTATTAAAATTAAGTAAATACAACCTCAGATGAACAACAGCATATTACACCCTGTCCTGAGTTTTAAAAAATAAATACAAATAATGACAAAATGTAGAAGCCGTGTGGGGAAAAAAACTAAGTATATCTTGTAATTCAATAGCTTAGTGAACCACCTTTAGCAGCAATAACGTGAAGTAATTGTTTTCTGTATAACTTTCAGTCTCTTACATCGTTGTTGAGGTATTTTGGCCTACTCTTCTTTACAAAATTGCTTCAGTTGATTGTGGTTTGCTGACATTTGTTTATGCACAGCTCCCACCACAGCATTTCAATTGGGTTGAGGTCTGGTTGAGTATCCAATAAACAATGCGTTTAAATACTGTAAAACATAGAATCTTCAAACGTTCTGTAAATGATCAAAAAATAAATATATATATATATAGTGCAGACCAACTGGTTGAGCTTATATATAGACAATATAATGTGCAGGGAGTGTCTGGGATTAAACTTGCATTTACCAGACACCCCTGGCTCTGGGTTTGAAAAATGCAGCTTGTGAGGGATACTTTACTTTACTTTGACTGGCTATTACAGCACCTTAAATATTTTCTTTTTCAGCCATTTTGTTGTAGATTTGCTGATGTGTTTGGGATCATTGTCTTGTTGCATGACCCAATTGCGGCCAAGCTTAAGCTGTCAGACAGATGCCTTCACATTTGACTCTAGAATACTGTGCTAGGCAGAGGAGTTCATGGTCAACTCAACGAATGCAAGATTCCCAGGTCCTGTGACTGCAAAACAAGACCAAATCATCACCCTTCCACCATCGTGCTTGACAGTTGGTATGAGGTGTTTGTGCTGATATGCTGTGTTTGGTTTTCGCCAAACATGTCACTGTGCATTATGGCCAAACATCTTCACTTTGGTCTCATTTGTGCAAAGGACATTGGTCTAGAAGTCTTGTGGTTTGTTCATATGCAACTTTGAAAACCTGGCAGGATCCTATCATAGTTTGTGCTCTCATCCTGATAAAACTGCAGATCCTGGCCCCTACTGCAAAAAGCCTGCTATATCCTGGAATTCATTCAATCAACCTGATTTATCCTTTCTACCTACTACATTCCCAATCTGCTTACTGTCAATAAGCTTGGGGGAAAACTGGTCTACAATACCAACATGCTTAATTCAATACTGGACTTTAATTCATTATTGCTTTGTTGCTACCTACTGTTCCCCTACCGAAAACTATGCATCCTATATAGGCGTGCGCAGCCTATTGCATTAGGGTGTGTACCCTAAAGCACAAGCACACGCCGCATTTATGTATGTATGTATGTATGTGTGTATATATATATATATATATATATATATATACTGCTGTGTGTGTGGGTGTTTGTGTGTGTGCGCTTGTGAGGGTGCTGTTAATGTACTGTGTGTGAGGGTGTTGTTTGTGTGTGAGGGTACTGGTAGTGTGCTGTGGGTGTGTTTGTTAGGGTCCTGTTAGTGTGCTGTGTGTTTGTGAGGGTACTGTTAGTGTGCTGTGTGTGTGTGCTGTGTGTTTGTGAGGGTGCTGTATGTGTGTGGGTGCCGTATGTGTGTTTGTGGGTGCTGTATGTGTGTGGGTGGGTGCTGTTTGTGGGTGCTGTGTGTGTGGGTGATGTGTGTTCTGTTTGTGTGGTGTATGTGTGAGGATGTTGTGTGTGTGTGTGGGTGATGTGTGTGGGTGCTGTGTGTGTTGTGTGTGTGCTGTGTGTGTGTGTTGTGTGTGTGTGTGTGTGAGTGTGCTGTTTGGGTGATTTGTGGGGGTGGAAGTGGGGGCAGATTAGTTAATAAAGATCTCCTCTCCCTTCTTACCTTATGTAGGGAGGGTGGACCGTGCTGCTGCCTTCCCTGGTGATCCAGTGGAGGTGGGGGCAGATTGCTTAATATCCCCCCTCCCTTGTTACCTTATGCCAGGGAGGGGGGATCCTTTCTGCCTTCCCTGGTGGTCCTAGATAGCGCCGGCTCTGCATGAGCCGACAGGGGGGATCCTGATATCTCCCCTGCCCGTCTCAATACATAGGTGTGCCGCGGGGATTAGGGTGTGCCCAGGCACACCCGGCACACCCCGTGCGCACGCCTATGGCATCCTACCTGGGTTTATAAACATTCCTGATATTTGCATATAACCAGAAAGACCTGTTACTGCAGTACGACCTCTAAACCTAAAAGGCTGATCAACTACACGTATATAGAAACATAGAATGTGACGGCAGATAAGAACCATTCGGCCCATCTAGTCTGCCCAATAAACTTGCCTGTATTACTTAAATCCTTCATATTTCTGTTTAGTTGTATCTTGGTTACCTAAAACCTATAATTTCACTCATAGGCTTTCCTTCTCTTGTTTTGCCCTTATTCTCTTATAGGTTTCCTTGTTTATTCATTTCCTTTCTGGGGCATATCTCCTAACTACGGATTTCTGTTTTCTGTCGAAATAGTCCCCTATAATTTCACTTATAGGCCCTCCTTCTTGCTTCTGCCTTTAATTTAATTTATAGGTTTACCTGTTACTTTATATTTTGTCTGGGGCTTATTGTATAAACCCTTTAATAGCCCTCTTCATACTTACCTGTAACTTCTTTTATAGGTTCTGATTTCTCCCTCTGTCCTATAATTTCATTTATGGGCTTTATTTGCTAACTGACCTGTATTAGGCTTATTTTCCTTTTCCCTCTATTTTTGTATTCTCCTTTTTGCTTTCACTTCCCTTTTTAGTCCAGCTACACTTATTGTTTCAAGTAAAACATGTCTAAAAATTCTAATAAAGAACCTAAAGTTAACCCCAGTTTAAGTCTCATATCCTACCTGATCAGAACCATGGCAAAAAAGTCATGCTGCCATGTTCTCTTTAGAAACAAGACTGTTTTCTTGGCAACCATTCCAAACAAACCATACTTATTCTGTATTTTTCTAATTGTACTGTCATGAACTTTAACATTTACAATGCTGAGGCCTGTAGTTTTTAGGCAATTTCCCTGAGCTTTGCACAGTCCGACCTTGGGGGAAATTTGCGGTGACGTCCACTCCTAGAAAGATTGGCAACTGTCTTGAATGTTTTCCACTTTTAATAATCTTTCTCACTGTAGAATGATAGACTTTAAATTGTTTGGAAATGGCCTTATAACGATTCCCAGTTTGATGGGCAGAAACAATTGCTTCACTAAGATCATTGCTGATTTCTATTCTCCTTGGCATTGTGTTAATACACACCTGAATGCTCCAGGCCAGCAAAGTGCTAAAACTTTGACTTTTATAGAGATGATCGCACTTGCTGATACTCCATTCGTTTGATTGTCTGCACCCTTACTGCTTCAGAAGGAACTAAGAGGCTAACTTTTTTACACAGGGCTTTTTTACACAGGACTTCTCCACTTTGGCTTTATTTTTGTTAAATAAATAATGGCACGGTGTAATATGTCATATGTTCTTATTCATCTGAGGTTGTATTTACCTATTTTTTAGACCTGCAAAGGAACACATGATTTTATTACAGATGTAATCACAATTATTCAACCCCCATTGAAAATCAGGTTTGTTGGCAAAATTTACAGAGTTTCCACTGAAATTAACAAATCAAACAAAAGCTCAACACAACGAATGCTTTAAATGGTTTCCCCAAATTCAACTGAAAATGCAACTTGTAATGATTTCCCCAGTCCCAAAATTATTCAACCCTTTCATGGTAGACATCTTTAGTACTTAGCAGAGCACCCTTTTGCTGATCTGACCTGCTGCAAACTAGCGTTCCTGGGGAGTTTTATCCCATTACTCATCAGCAATGGTCTCTAGCTCAGTAATATTCTTGGGTTTGCATGGCGCAACCACGTTCTTCAAATCCCACCAGAGATTTTTTATGGGGTTCAAGTCAGGTGACTGTGATGGCTACTGTAGAATTTTCCAGGATTTCTTCTGCAACCAAGCCTTGGTGGAATTTGAGGTATGCTTGAAATCATTATCTTGTTGGAAGGTTCAATGACACCCAAGCTTCAGCTTCCTCAAAGTTGGCATGATGTCTACTTGGGATTTCCTGATACTTTAATGGATCCATCTTGCCATCAACATGCAGCAGGATTCTAGTGCCAGAGGATGCAGGGCAGCCTCAAAGCATTACCGAGTATGCCTAACTGTAGTATGCTTCATTCTTTTTCCTCCAGACATACCGCTGATCCATTGAACCAAAAAGTTTATTTTGTTTAATCACTCCACAGAACATAATCCCTAAACTTCTCTGGCTTATTTATATGACTATAAGCATATTGGAACTTACTTTTCTTGTGTCTTTGAATCAATCTCATTGTACATCTTGGAGTTCTAGCATGGAAATCTTCTGTGTTTAGTACTTACTGTGCTTACTGAAACTTCAGTGCCTGTTGCCACCAAGCATGGTCCTGGTGGTCCTGTGGTGGCATGTTCACTTTAGTCTGCAGCTCCTCCAGATGCAGGCTGACTCTCCTGTCCTCCTCCGAGCACAGCACTGTATCAGAGCATTGCCATGGTAACGTGTGGCAACGCTCCGACCAGCCTACTCGCAGGAGGAAAAGAGAGCCTCCCAAGCTCTTTCCTCCCTCTGCTGGAAGTAAGTGCCAGCGGGCTGGTGAGGGAGATCTTTGAGCTCCTCACCAGCCCGAGAGGTCTTACAGCATGGCTGGCTCTGCATGGGCCAGTAGGGGATATTAAAGCATCTCCCCTGTCGGCCTTGGTCCACGGCCATCGAGGCCCACTGGTCATTTTCTGATGAACCCACCACAACTCACCTGAAATTCCAAACCGCCCACTAGTGGGCAGTAGGGACCAGGTTGACTAGGTTGAATGCTCTTAAACAACAATCAAAGTACATCACTCACCAGAACAGATACTCAAGTGACTCAAACAAGGAGCAGATCTAGTGAGGATGTGTTCCCAAGGACCGAAGGAGCACAGGGAAGGAGGGTCAGCCTCAATATGCCTACTTCATTCAGGGATTGGAAGGCCAAAGATAGGCTGCTGTCACCTGCATTGAGCATGTCCAACAGTGATGTCATCACACTATTTTCAGTGGAACAAAAGTCCTTCACAGAGTCAGCTGTGCAACAGTTGCTGGATGGGCTACAAGCTTCCAACAAGGCAGCAACAAGGAAATGGGGGAAGATATTAGGAGAGACATACATGCGCTGGGGTATCGCACAGACTGCCAAGAGCACAAAATGGAGCAATAAGTTGCAGCCCATTTTGGAAGCCTGAGTGGCAACATTAGAGTTAAAACTAACATACCTGGAGGATTGCTCCAGGCGAAACAATATTTTGCTCAGAGGAATTTGTGAGACTCAAAAATTCCTCACACTGTTATGGATGTAAATTAGTGATAGTAAAATGTCTATTTACTGTGTATACCTGTTGTGGCAAAACCGACCTCGCCACTGGGCATTGGAGAAGACTGATTGCCAGCCTCCTGCCATGTGACTATGGCCCCCGGGATGTATTGCCCTTTAAAGACATGATTTGGGCATTATGGATTTGTGTTGTGCTGCTGCTGGCCCTTTAAGAACCATCTGGGGACATACTGTGGAGTTACTGGGTGGCCACCATTTCATGTATCAGAGGCACATGGTGAGAACAATGGAGGAAGCACATGCTGAGAATGGATGGCGGCCATTTTAACTCACAGACACTGTTTGGACTTTTCTACATGGTGCCATCTCGCCGGTATTTGGTGCACAAAGACATCGTGCAGTAGTTTTCCACTATACAACAGGGGACACATTATACAGTAATTGTTTTTCATATAGCCTGTGTATGTACTGCGGAATCTGCATTAAACTGTATCTTCCAAACTACTGAACGGATCTGGATGAATTTTGGATATGTGGTTCACCCAGATCCCCCAGTTTTTATGGGGTTATTGCATGTTTTGGGGTCCCTGTGATATGTTTTATAATACTGTAATTCTCTGCCTTTGATAATTATATTAACCATTGTGTTCAGTAATCATATCACAGGCAGAGGAGAGAATTTTGTGTGGGAGTGTCTGTGTGTATTGATTGGTTGTATTTCAAAACCCTGAGGGCAGTACTATTTTTGTGGATTGTGAATAAAAGAGATTGTATCTGCCAGTATAGGCAGTTCTACTTCACCCTCAATTTGGAGTGCCGTCTCTTATTGGGGGAATCTGCTACAAGGGATTGCTATGCTCTGCATACTCCCTTGCTGTATTCACTGCTAAGCTCTTGTAAGGTTATGGCGTCGGCTGGAGTGCTTGGAGCCCTCAGGAAGCGCTAGGAGCATCCTTCAACGGAAGTACACAGTTGGGGTGCCAGGTGATCCGTTACACCTGTATTCAATATTTATTCAAAATGGCTGCTAGGGCAACGCCCCTCCCACCAACTAACTACCTTGTGTAACAATATGGTGCCTACATCTGGGATGATGGTGACATCAGGCTTCTTAGGATGTGCAATAGATAAGACACTTAACACCTAACCAATTGAAGATGTATTCTCTCTGTTATCTACATTTTTGCTTATGATGTATTTTTGCCTTTATAAGGGGCATGCCGCCCCCCTGATTAAAACATTCCGGAGTTCTTCATTATCCTGATACCTGTGTTTCAGTGTGATTTACTTCAGAAGCGTGCATGCATTTATTTTACTAATTTGGAAGGGAGCAGATACTCAAATAAACAAACACTTGGTTTGATCCACAACATTTGGCGCCCAACGTGGAGCTCCGGGTTTGTGACCCTTCCCGGTTAGCCGTCCTAGAAGATACGGGGGGCAGACCGGCAGTGATGCGAGAGAGCCTGTAATGACTGCTGCAGCATCTTGCCTATATATCCTGTCCCTGTGATTGGCCTGTCTCCGTGTCTACGTCGGCTGCTGGAGGGCACCAAAGACAGGTAAATAGCTTGCCCGGAGTCCCTTTGTACAGTACCTGTATATTAACTATCTGCCTCCTGGGTGTGAATGCTTTTGCATAAGGGGAGGGTGTCTCGCAGGCATTTTATATAGCTTTACCGCTACAGCGCCGTAAGCACCGTAAGCGCGTGGCCGGGGAATTTGCATTTTATATAGCTTTACCGCTAGAGCGCCGTAAGCACGTGGCCGGGGAATTATCATTTTAGATATCTTTACTGCTACAGCACCATAAGCGCATGGCCGGGGTTTATTGTTAGCTTTAGCACAGTGAGACATGTGGCATTATTCTTGGGTTATATTAACCCCTTAAGGACACAACTTCTGGGAAAGGGAATCATGACGGAATATTTCTGGCATGTGTCCTTAAGGGGTTAACGGGTTTGTGTTTTGCTTGCATTTATTGTGAAGGATTTGTGATTTGATTGTATCTGTATTTTGAATCTTATAGTGCATATGTCTTTTTCTCTGGAATACGTGTAATGTGTGCGGTGTAATTCTATGTTTTGCTGCTTTACTTTCCTATTCTTATGAGAGAAGTGTTTGGTCACGCACTCCTCACCTCGCTTCCGTCCGCCGCCATCACCTCGGGTGGGTGGACCCAGTGACTAGTCTACGTTTCGGGAAGTCGCACGTTAATTAAAATCTCGTGGCTGTCGAGCACTGTAGACGTTCCTTTCTCTGATTGTCTCTATCTTTTGACGACTTGTGTAGAGAGGATGGGACAGAAGCCTGTAAAGCCCATTAAGGGCTGGTTAGCCTGTGACATAGTCAGAAAGAGGGAGGGTGAAGGAGCAGTAGGGAAGGTGAAGAAGTTAGCTAAGCTATGTGGCATTACTATGTCCTCCAGTGGGCGATTACAGCCAGAGGGCTGGCGCAACTGTTAAAGGAGAAAAAGGGATTATTGCAGGACTATAGCCTAGTACAGACAGCGGAGGTCTGGTTTAGGGTTGCTAGAGCCATTCACCAGGTGGAGTGGATAGAAGAAGAAATAGACGTTGGGGGAAGGAAATTATATGTTTACCATGAAAGTAATTGTAATGCTGAAAGTATTGCTGAGATCCCATGCCAGCCACCGCCCTATAATGGCGCTTGGCACAGAGGGAAGGAGGTCAGCCCAGTCCCTGTGACCCCCGCCCAATTACCTGTATTAACAGTCTCCACCCCCCTAGCCCCCACCTCCGTGTTCCTCGTCTTTAGGGCAGACGGATCTTTATATTCCCCTGCCCCATCATGCCACTTCCGCCCTTGCTCTACCCTCGCTTCCTGCCTCTGTCACTTCCGTCCTTGCTCTACCCTCGCTTCCTGATCCTGCCACTTCCGCCCTTGCTGTGCCCTTAGTTCCCATCCCCACCTCTTCCGCTTTTATTACCGCTTCCCCTCCCGAATCTGTCCCTTTCGTCCCCACCCCTAACATGATGGCCCCCAGTATGTCCCTTCCTATTATGCCCGTTATGGCTGATGGACCCTTGGTGTCCCTTGCTGACCCACCCGTCCACACTCCCTATGGGGGAGTTCAGGTGTTGCCCACTCCCCTCCATCCCTTACATACCCTGTCCAGGTACGATACTAACGAAGTGGCCCAGGCCCTTAGTCCTTCCGAGGCTGCCAGCTCTCATGAATATCTGATCCCACCCCTTGATGATGGTAGCCAGTATTGTGGCTCTCTCCCCCAACCCCGTATAGAGAATCCTAGAGTTCCCCGGGACGAGATCCCCAAAGTCCAGTTTCTTACAGATGGAGCCCCTTTGATGTATGTTTCATTCACCCCATCCCAGGCCGCAACTCTGGTGGGCTCTCTCCCAGATCCAGAGAAACAGCCCATGCCCTTTTACCGAAGGATTGCCCAGATCCGAAAGACCTATTCTGCAGCATGGCGTGATTTGTTTAGCCCTCTGTGAAATTAAAGCAGGCGATGTCTATTGGCCCATTATGGAGAGAAGCTTCTCCAATGCCCGACTCATTAATGAGTCTGACTTTGCCTCCGGGGTTGAATTCTGTGAACAACTTAAGCTGTGGGCTCAAGATAAATTAGCTGATCAGGCTACCTGTATTAACGATGTAATCCAGGATAAGACAGAATCTGTGGAGAAGTACCACTCCAGGTTGACCCAAATCTTCTCTGACCTGTGTTTCAGTTTATACAACAAGGCCCATACCCAAATGCTCTCTGCAGCCTTCATGGCAGGCCTTAAGGAATCCATTCAAAAAGGCCTAATCCTGGTCCGCCCTGAGTACAGAATTATTCCTCTGGATACCCTCCTGCTGGTTGCAAAGGGCCTAGAGTCCTCCCAACTGCCCCCACATAGGAAGCCAGCCCCTCTCATGTTCTCTCGCCCTGTGCACCCACGCCAACCTTCAAGCCTCCCTGAGAGCCAGGCCCTAAGTCATACTATGGGTCAGCCTCCTATGCAGCAACAATCGCAGAGAGGGTGTTTTAACTGTGGTCAATCTGGTCATTTCAGGAGAGACTGTCCAGCCCCTAGGGCCCCTAGACAGTTCATGCGGGATGTGAGGAAGCCCCACCCCGCGGAAGGTTATTCCCAGTTCTCAGCCCCCAGCTACCCTGTAGCTCCTCACCCCGCTGCCAGTTATCCTACTGCCGGTTATTCCCCTTCCCCACCCAGCCAGCCTGCTGTCCAATATCCACCACCTCCCACCCTTACACTGGCCCAGACTGTGCCCATCTTGATCTTGTACAATAGGTAACTGTAAAACCTGTGTCACCCACCCCTGTCATGGCAGTGTCTACAGGGGTCCTGTCTGTGGAAGGCCACCCAACCACCTTTTTAGTTGACACAGGGGCAGCCCGAAGCATACTTAGAGAACAAGACCTGCCTGACTCCTCTTTCCTCTCCAATATTAATGTTTCATGTGTAGGTGTAGATGGCACTCCCCGGAGTAGCCCACTAACTAAGCCTTTACAAGTGGGCACCTACCCAGACCTCCTGGCCCGTTTTGTGGTTTCCTCTACCTGCCCAATTAACTTGTTAGGAGCAGATGTCCTCTCCCATCTCCAAGCCTCTATCTCTTTTACCCCAGACAGCTAGATACAATTGTCCTCCCCCTGACACTTCAGCCCTCTGCTCCATACCCCTCCTACTCCATATGGAGTCTCCAAAAATGGATGTAAGGGTCCTAGATGATCCCCCCAGTGCCTTTGACAGAATTCCTGCCAGGTTGTGGCCCACCGGCCCAGATGACATTGGACGTCTCCAAGTCCCCCCTGTCATGGTGAAATTACTCCAAGGTGTCAATCCACCCCATAAACCGCAATATCCTCTGAGGCCTGCCCAGTCCCTTCCTATCTACAAACAAGTTGAAAGTCTATTATCTAAAGGTGCTCTGGTCAAATGTGAATCTCCCTGCAACACTCCCCTATTCCCTGTGAAGAAGAAGACTGAAAAGGGTGAACCAGAAAAGTACAGGATGGTCCAAGACCTCAGAGCTAACAACGATGCAACCGTTCTAGACACCCCTATTGTACCTAACCCTCATACTCTCCTGTCAGGAGTTCCACCTACGGCAAAGTATATTACTGTGGTTGATTTGGCTAATGCCTTCTTCAGTGTTCCTCTACACGCTTCCTGTCAATATCTGTTTGCATTCACTCATGACCGTCAGCAATACACCTGGACTGTCATGCCTCAAGGAGCACAAAACTCACCAAGTCAGTTTGCTAAAGCTATGGCTTCTATTCTGGACTCCTGGCAAAAGACTCACATGGATGTGGTTCTCCTTCAATATGTGGATGACCTCCTGCTCCACGGCTGAACGTACTTCAGAAGATCTACTTTGCTACCTTGCTAAACAAGGATGTAAGGCCTCCAAGAAGAAGCTGCAATGGTGCTGGCCCTCCGTGGTCTTCTTGGTACATTGCCTCTCCCATGGCACCTGCCACCTCACCCGGGACCGGGTGTGGGGTATCCAAGCTATCTGCCCACCCACAACCCATAAACCCCTTCATGCCTTCCTGGGCCTCATCTCTTACTGCAGGCCCTGGATTCCACAGGCCTCCACCCTGATGCAGCCACTCTATGATGCCCTGAAGACAGAACCATTTTCTCTATCCCCTGAAGCCTTGTCCAGCTTCTTTGCTTTGCAACGTGATGTCTCCTCTGCGCCCGCCCTCGGCCTTCCCGATTATAGGAAACCCTTCAAGCTGTTTCATGTCTGAAAGGTTGGGTCATGCCTCTGGAGTCCTCACTCAGTCCCATTGGCTACTACTCATGCCGACTAGACCCCATAACAAGAGGGGGCCCTTCCTGTCTTTGAGCAGTCTTCGCAGCACAGGATAAAAGCAAAATATAAAAGGAGGGCTGCGCCAAGATAGACAATGTCCAATCCCAATAATAATAATAATTATTGAAGATAAAAAGTCCAACCTAAACAATGTGTCCTCTCTGTGGTCCTAGGATACAGGAACGCGATCTTCGGGTAATATATAAAAAGAACAAACGATGGTGCAGAATGTATGGTTCAAATGAAGTAAAATTCAAATAATGATAACGAACTCACAATTTTCAGAGCTTCGGTCCAGCTCTAGGGTATAGCGCACACAGCGGTATAATCCCCGCTTATGGGATGTATTGTGGGTTCGTCAGGGTATCCAAAACTCAAAGAAAGCAGAAACAGCCAGATAGTGCTCTCTGTATAACTGTATATCGTAGAGAAGAATAAAAAACGAATCTAAAAACCAAAAATAGTTATTTTTAAGGATTATATTGATACCTTCTATTATAAAATTAATTAGGGTAGCAGGAATTTTTGCTTCAAGGGTTAAAATTTCTTTTATAGCTTGACATCCTATTTCATGGGGAATAATAGTGTAAAGGGATTGAACGTCACAAGTAACTAGTATGAAGTTAGTAACTTCATACTAGTTACTTGTAACGTTCAATCCCTTTACATTATTATTCCCCATGAAATAGGATGTCAAGCTATAATAGTGTAAAGGGATTGAACGTCACAAGTAACTAGTATGAAAACTAACTGCTATGTCTGTGGAGGAGCCCGACCCCATGTAGGCACTGCAACCTTAAACTTACCCCTTGACATTGAGACATGTTTCTTAAGCTTCTATGCCTATTACAGAACTAATTGGTCAGCGTGTGAGTCATGGAAGAAGGAATATCCTATGATCACTAAGAGTGCTAAGCCAGCCGAGGGTATTACTGTATATCTGGGAAACTACACCTGCTACGGCATTTGCAAGGGGATAGGCAGATTTCTGGGTAATTTCACTCATGGCTATTGTGCTACATATAGAACAGTCCCACTTGCCTTGTTACAAAAACACATTAGGTCCTTAGGAGACATATATTCGTTGTGTGGGGATATGTAACTTCGGTCAAGGTTGGAAGATGTATGGTGGGGAGAATGTACCCAAGCTAAGGTTATTGTGTCCATACACATAATATCTGACAATCACCAAGGTACTCCTGACACACCACATTCATATTTTAGAATCAAGAGAAGTACCCTTGTAATGGGCAGTTTTGACCCACACATATATATAGATGCCATAGTGGTGCCAAGGGGGTTACCGAACGAATTCAATGCAAGAGACGAAGTTGCAGCGGGATTCGAAACTATCCTTCCAATCATCACGGCTAATAAGAATTTGAACTGGATTAATTATATCTATTATAATCCACAGCAGTTTGTTAATTACACTAGGGATGCCCTTCAAGGGCTGGCTGAGCAATTACAAGCTACTTCCCAGATGACCTTCCAGAACAGGATGGCCTTAGATATGATTCTGGCAGAAAAAGGGGGAGTATGTAAAATACTACCTGAAACCATGACCTGTTGTACCTTCATCCCAGATAACACAGGCCCTAATGGAAAGGTGACACTGGCAATAGAGAAGCTAGAGAATCTCTCTGAAGAGTTGAAAAGGGATTCTGGGGTCACATATCCATGGGAAAGATGGTTTGGATGGATGACCGGTTGACAGAAAGTTTTGGCCCAGATAGGCGTGGCTGTCCTAATAATGTTGGTAATCCTTGCTCTCATTGTCTGTTGCGTGCTACCTTGTATTAAAAAGTGCTTACAGAAGACTGCAGATCAGGCCACCCCGACCTTCATTCACCAAGACATAGGTGACAAAGACTATGACTGTCCACTCACAAAGTTACTTCCTTTTAGGAATGGTAGGGATAGTGTCTGTCTTTACGGGTAAAGTCTGTAGCGAGGGGGGTAGTGGACAAGCCACTGCCCGTCTTATGCGCAGCATCAAAAGAGTTGCAAGGCTTGTTAGACAGATGTGCTGCAGCCTCTTAGGGACAGATCTAGATATTCAGTAGCATGATGGTGACATCACGCCTCATAGGATGTGCATTAGATAAGACACTTAACACCTAACAAGTTGAAGATGTATTCTCTCTGTTATCTACATTTTTGCATATGATGTATTTTTGCCTTTATAAGGGGCTTGCCGCCCCCTGATTAAAACAATCAGAAGTTCTTCATTAACCTGATACCTGTGTTTCATTGCGATTTACTTCAGAAGCGTGCACGCATTTATTTTACTAATTTGGAAGGGAGCAGGTACTCAAATAAACAAACACTTGGTTTGATCCACAACAACTCCTTGACTTTATCACATCATATTTTTATAAGCTTTTACCAACCGCAGAGCCCAAAGACTTGCTTCTAGACAGGACATATAACTGCCATGACCGAAGCATCTGCCACATGCAACCCCGAAAGATGTTATAGTCCGAGTTCATTTTTGTACTGTGAAGAAGCAAACTATGAGGGCAGTCAGAGAACAGCCTGAGCTGCCTTACCAGTACCATCAAATTCAACTATACACAGATCTCTCACCTGCTACCCATCAAATTCAACTATACACAGATCTCTCACCTGCTACCTTGGCTAAGTGCAGAGACCTCAATCTGATTACTCAGAATCTTTAGGATGCTAAAGTCATCTACAGGTGGGGGTTCCCCACCATGCTAATACTGCACAGAATCGAGTGACTAGAGTAATCTTTTCAAAGGAGGAAGGTATGATCCTATTGTCTCAACAGAACATTCAGTTCCAACAAGGCACCAACCAAATATGAATCAGAAGTAAACATCATCTCAGAGTGCAAAGAGAATAGCATTGTGTGGGATCTCTGACATTATGCGCACCAGTCAGGAGTGGTTGAAAGTATGTTTTGGAGGACTGTTTTTGAGCAAGCCTTGTGGTAAGAGACTTTGTTTTTGCACCTTATTACCTTATTGAATTATTTTATATAATTTTCTTCTGTAAATAATTACCTTATGCAATTAATTTATACAGCTACTCCACATACACGCCCTGTCACCTGAGCCTATGTGGACCATACAGGAGGGTAAAATTGGTTAGTCTGCTAACAGGCTTATTTGGATAAATATCTCCAACAGCTAGGGGGGAGTTACAGCAGAACAAATTGGTTGCTAATGGGCAATTACTAGAGTAAACAGCTTATCAAGTATGTTTTGTTCATAGTGATTTCATACCGGTTAGTCTGTCCTTTGCTAGATAATCCTTGAAACGGATCTCTACAGAGGTAGGGGATGAGTAGTCTAACAATAACTCATGCTACAAAATAATAATAAATAAAAGAAAGTAACAAAGTTAATGGGTGGACATACAGAATTCGAATTATACCAGAGGGTGAAAGGGTCTCGTATAGGGCTATGGGCTTGGGGTTACTACATAGAAATATAGAAACATAGAATGTGACGGCAGATAAGAACCATTCGGCCCATCTAGTCTGCCCAATATTTCAAAATACTTTTAATTAGTCCCTGGCCTTATCTTAAGTCTAGGGTAGCCTTATGCCTATCCCACGCATGCTTAAACTCCCTCACTGTATTAACCTCTACCACTTCAGCTGGAAGGCTATTCCATGCATCTACTACCCTCTCAGTAAAGTAATACTTCCTGATATTATTTTTAAACCTTTGTCCCTCTAATTTAAGACTATGTCCTCTTGTTGTGGTAGTTCTCCTTCTTTTAAATATAGTCTCCTCTTTTACTCTGTTGATTCCCTTTATGTTTTTAAATGTTTCTATCATATCCCCCCTGTCTCGTCTTTCCTCTAAGCTATAGATGTTAAGTTCCTTTAACCTTTCCTTGTAAGTTGTGTCCTGCAATCCATGAACCAGTTGTCACGACACTCCTTAGTTGATTTGCCCTCAGGCAGTACCCACATTCACCACTATCTTTGTATGGCACTGTTCCTAATAACTTTTCGTTAAGCACTTCACCTGGTCCTTGTTTAGCACCTATATAGTTTGGTTTCTCCCCTCACTCCTTGCCAGATCATTGTCTCTTGTCTCCTGTTTTTCCCGGTTCCTGGTTCCCTGTGATTCTGGCTCCTTGATCCTGCATACTGTTCCTTGGTCCTGTGTCCTGCACCTCCTGGTCTTTGTTCCTGTGTTCTCCTGGTCTTCGTCCTATGTCCTCCTGATCCTGCGTTACTGTGTCCTCCTGGTCCTTCATTCCTGTGCCCTCCGATTCTGTGTTCTGGTTCAGTGTTCTCTGCTTTATTACCAGTGATCCTGACCCTGCAGCCTTGTTCATTTATTCTGCTTCTGATCTTGCTTCCTGGTGTCAGTATATTAGTCTTGTGACTCTGGATCTGTGCCCTACCTACTACTCGTGGTAATTGCAAAATCCTGCCCTTATACCAAAAGGACTGTTTCAGTATATGCTGACTGCATGATTCGTGCTTATTCTGATTTATTGTATATATTTTGTGGCAGTGTGTGTGTGTGTGTGTGTGTATATATATATATATATATATATATATATATATATATATATATATATATATATATATATATATATACACACACAGTTGCAAGAAAAAGTATGTGAACCCTTTGGAACAATATGGATTTATGCACAAATTGGTCATAAAATGTGATCTGATCATCATCTAAGTCACAACAATAGACAATCACAGTCTGCTTAAACTAATAACACACAAAGAATGAAATGTTGCCATGTTTTTATTGAACACACCATGTAAAAATGTACTTATGCTGTCCTCTAAGGAGAGTAGCGAATGGAAGGATCCAAAGATGATTTCCTGGGGTTTAGTCCTGGGGAGTGACATAATCTAATTGTACTGCTATTAGTGGCCCTGCATGCTCTCATGGATTGCAGCATATTATGCAGTCATGTCATGCATTCATCCTGGTTTGAGAAATGATATACAATTGATGCTGCATTCTGAGAGGTTCTCCATGGGTATAGGGTGGTGGTGGACCTGGGCAGCGACCCAGGTGAGTACCAGTTTCTATAGGAATAGCAGTCATGCCCATCTACAAACAACGATTGTCATGTGTGGTACCTGCACTGTCAAGGTCATCTGCAATGTTTATGCGTGGCTATTTGTATATGATTGAAAAGTTCTAAATGCATAAATAAATGACCTCATTGAGGAGGGAAGCATCAACTACAGGGCTTCAGTTTTTCCTCCTATGTCCAACGTTCTCTACCTTTTAATGTTACGTTCACAGCTAACTTCAGAAAGTGTATTGTTTTTCATCCTGATCCCACATTGCGGAAATAAATACAAGTATTCAACCTATTAAGAATAGCTACACTAAACATTTTTTTTTTTTTATTCCCGATAAATTGTGTTCAATGCATGGCATTTTCTTTTTTTTTAAGAGATGAAATAAATGACTAAACTGCTTAGCAAAATAAATTAATCAAGTAACACCAGATGGATGTCGTGCAATGATGATCTTTGTTAATTCTCATTTATGAGAAGAGCAGAAGCTCTGTTACAAAAGGATTGCTAATTCCCTCCTCCCCCTTCTTCTGGATCAGTTTCAAGAGAAGTTGATCATGAATAAATTCTGTTTATGAGCCCTTGTAACGAATCAAAGTCAACTGTTCTCTCATGATTATATTTTACATTTATGCTGGGTGATCTAAGGACATTGACATACACTTTGTTCTAATGTCACCCAGAATGGAAAACAAAAGCTATTACAGTGTTTCATTTCCATACTGCACCCATAGACAGTTACATGTAAGCTGTCTTAATAAAAAGATGTTTGCCACATTTTTTCATAGTTCATTTCTATCAGCACAAAGTAGAATACTTTTTTTTTTTTTTTTTTTTCATTCAGTGAGTAAACAATTACCAGTTTGTTAGACATCATTGCAAAGTTGCACAAAATTCTGAGTGAAATATCAGACATGCTACTCTTTAGGAAATGAAAAACATTTAAACTGTTGACATATTATCCTATTAATTATTTTTCATATTGGAAAATTGTTACTTTTTTCATATTGAAAAATTGTTACTTTATTTTTATTTTTTTTTATTTTTTTTTAAGTCTGTAATATAGCACATAAATGCCTGATGGAACCAGACACAACTTTTAAGACTATTGTCCCCCAAAAATTATTTTTTCTTGGATTTGTTGTAGGAATGTAAATGGCTTTGTTTGCATCACTACTAAAAAGGTGAGGGTAAAACGTAAAGTAAGAAACTAATTTAGCCTCACTCAATTCTTAATCTAGCCCTAACTCGAAACGTAAGAATTCAATTAACCTTAGACATTACTGTAAATGTCACTAATCTTTAAAGGGGCCAGCTGGAGATCTACCATTTGCCCATCTTTGAGGGATTGTATATAGCACCAAGCAGTGTTTGTGTGTTTGAATGCAAGCATGTTTTCGTATGGAGTATGTGTGTAGGGTTGTGTGTTTTATGTACTGTAGCCCTTTGAAAGCAGTGGTTTACTTGTGTGTAGTGTTTGCCTATGAATATAGGGGTGTGTCTGTATGTAGTGTTGACATTTGAATGCGAGGGTTAATTTGTGTGCAGTTTTGGCGTTTATAGATCCTTCTTTTTATTTTAAATTAAATCATTGGAGATATTTATACATTGGTGGATCTGAAGAGCCACAATGTTAAAATAAGTTATACTAGGAAACTGGTTAAGACATCTATCATGTAATATCATGCTTGTAGACAGGCTTCTAAATGGATCTATTTTCCCAGTAAAGGTGCTGGCTTTGCACCGCACTGGGAAAATAAACCTCAGAATTGCAAAAAGTTCAACTTTGTAAAAGGGCAGATAAAATCAGTACTTTTAAAACATATTTAAATTATTTATTAATGTCCCTAATATATTTGTTTGAATATTTCACTTTGATAATTTCAGTTTCTGCATATATTTCAAGAGAAATTTGACTACATTCTCTGCTAAATGTTTCATAAATACAATGTATACATTGTTTTATAAATTCGTTTTTTAAAGACATGACAAAATTGACACAGCAAAATAATTCTTTAGTACATAAAAGGGACACTATAGTCAACAATACAACTTCAGCTTAATAAAGTCTCACTGCTTCAATTATCTGCAATTTAGGAGTTAAATCACTTTGGTTTCTGTCTATGCAGCCCTAGCAACACTTCCCCTAGCTCTGACTGACACTGACTGCATGACAAAAATTGTTTCATTTTTAATCAGATGTAATTTACTTTAAAAGTTTTTATTTCCTGCTCTCTAAACTGAACTTTAATCACATACAGGAGGCTATTCCAGGGTCTAGCCAGCTATTAACATAGCAGGAGATAATAAATGTCAAATTAAACAGAATTTGCACTAAAGGAACTACAAACATTAGATCTCTCTTTACAGGAAGTGTTTAGAAATGCTGTGCAAGCCACATGCAAGGAGGTGTGGCTAGAGCTGTATAAACAAAGTTATTTAACTCATAAATGGAAGATAATTTAGAAGTGAACTTGCAGAGGCATGGTCTATACACCAAAACTGCTTCATTGAGCTAAAGTTGTTTTGGTTGATATAGTGTCCCTTTACATAAATACTGTATATATCTAATCATAAATTAATTAAACCCTCACTTTAACCCTAACAGTCCTAAATCCCAGTGCTGCAGTGAGGTCCTAACTGTAAAGCTCAGTCCAATAATGATTTTGCTTACCTTGTAGGTTCTTGTTGAGCAGTCTTTTCAGTCACTCTGATCCCAAGGAGGCAGGCATGTTGGAGTTCAGATGATTGGAAATTACAAAAAGAAACACATTTCCTTAGTGAAACAGATTTTTTACAAGACCAATGCTGGATTCAACACTTTTTGGTTAAATCTTTCATTGATGGTTTAACCTTTAAAAGTAAGTTGGCGCCAGGGAACTTCTGGTATCATAACAACTTCATTCTGATGAAGTTGGTACAGTGCTGGAGTGTTCCTTTAACCATAAATAATACTGCTCTTTTTGTAGACATTCCATTCTTTACGCATGGTTAAAAGCAAGGTGAACTCTAATATACACTCACGTAAGTGTTTTTATATTGTACCATAACAATTCACCACTTGACGTAATGTAATCAACTTATAAATGTCCTTTTAACCCCTAAGGTTACACACTTCATAGATTTTTTGCATTTCATAAACCTCTCTAGGTGGATAACAAGTGGCCTTCCAATCACCCAGGGACATGTTTATAATAGATTTCTTTTACTGATCATCTATAGTGAGCAGGTTAGCGTATGTATCCAATGAACAAATCTATTCATTTTACAGGAGTATGCACTCTTTATTGTTACATTCTGAAACCATTATTAAATATGCAATTGTTTGATATATAGGAACTAATAAAATATACAACACTAGTTTATTGGTTATATGCCTTAGATTAATAAAAAAAAAGGTGTTTAATAATGTTGTTCTTGTATATTATCATTTAGGATGGTATATGGAGAGGTTTAAAAAAAATGTGCAACCTTTGATACATCACCCATCTCTATAGTGATAAAAATCTAAAAATAAAATACTTTGTAACATTCCATAAACCTATAACTAACAATTTCCTTACATGTTATCATTATGACATATGTACAATTTAAAATGTTAGACATAATAGCTATGTAGCTGAATAGAAAAATATGTTTTATATTACTGAATATATACATCTGCATGTGTGTGTATTGCTACATATGTAATTTAAAGAGGTTTTATATCACTTACAATTATCATAATGTATTTTTCATTAGTATGAACAATATAATAACAATAATAATAAATCAATTTTAATATTTTTACCATATATAAATTATTTAATTCCATGTTTCCCATTTCAAATTAACCACCTGGCCGCTATTTCCACCTCCAACAGAACCAGCGCATAAAATGTATAACAATGTTGCTATGCTTAAATAAAGTCTACTGACAAACAAATTAATATGGCCCCAAAATGTAGGTTAAGAGAAATTCGCAATATTTTAAGCTTGTCTGTCTGAAAATAAATTATGTTTATACCAATACTATATTAAATCATTGGTTGCAAAAATACAGTATTTTGGTCTTTGTTTTATAGATGTTTTAAGCAAGTCAGTTATATTTATGTTTACTATGTTTCATAACGTTCTAGGTCATAATTGTCAGGATTACAGAATGATCCAGCACGTAGAACTGTACAGCACAGATGACAAATAAGTAACGTATTACCGGTCCTTAGAATGGCCGGATTTAACGTACAAAGAATAGTCAAAAATACTAGCCGAGGTCAGGGAACACAGAAAGGGACACAGCGATGAGAAAAGCCAGGAGTCAGGATACCAGAATATAGAGAAGTCAATAAACAAAGCCAAAGTCAAAAACCAGGTAGAAAACTATAAACAGGAACGCGCTCTCAGACAACCACAAGGGAAACCACGACAGGGCACTGAGCAGGCTGAGAACTGGGCCTAAATACCCCTCCTTTAGTTCTGATAGGCTGTAACCGGCCTTTGACCCCAAAGTCAGTTACCAGGTTTCATTTGCATAATTGCTGCTCAGCATTAACCCTTCTGTGGATTAGGTTGCTGCTTGGCACAACTTTTCCTGTGTGGACAGTAAATGTCATTAATCACTTTTCTCTAAGCGGATGAATACATGACACCAGGTTTCATTTGCACAATTACTGCTCAGCATTAACCCTTCTGTGGATTAGGTTGCTGCTCGGCACAACTTTTCCTGTGTGGACAGTAAATGTCATTAACCACATTTCTATAAGCGGATGAATATGTGACAATAATGTCTACAGGGCAGTTAAACTGCCTATAGGTAAAAGGGTTCCCAGGCATCCCAACATTTAGGGGAGCCCTCACTGCCCCCAATGATAGACCTGTGTTCAAGGTTAAAATGCAGTTTGACTTTGTGATTAGATGGTTTGAGATAAATTGTTAAAACTATGTGAAAATGCTCTAGGCCACGGGTGCCCAAAAGGCAGATCCCCAGATGTTGTAGAACTACAACTCCCATGATGCTTTGCATGCTTTTAGAATGTCTTTAGAATGACAAAGCATCATGAAAGTTGACATTTTAAAACATCTGGGGATTTACCTATTGGGCACCCTGCTGTAGGCTCTAGACTTTGAGAGGAAAACCTATCTGGGCATTATTATGGAAACAACTCTGGGCTTTGGTGGCTTAAAATAAATCTCTCTTAAATACATGCGAGTGAAACAACATATATAATTACCAATGTGTATCAGACTACTTATCAAAATGATTTTCAGAAATGTGGTTTTACAGGGGTTTGGATAATGTACAGCAGTGTACTGAGGCAGAGTGCCAAACTGGGGCACATAGTACAAGTGACAACTAGATGGATCATTTGCCTTCCAGATAGTGCATGGATTGGAAGGATGACCACAAGCCCTCTAGGTACAGCACAGGCCTGAGATGCTACATTAGATAGTACATGTCATACGTCCTCACTGAAGCTGCAGTGATTAGATGTTCTACCTGCTGGGACTGCTTAACAAGGTACTGCTGCACATCTGTTGACCCAGTTGTACATCTAGCCTATGTAGCCCCATATTCAGTGCTGTACAGTACAGGAAACTTCCTGAATTATTACATTAGCTATTTACCGCTACTCGCGCTCATAACACATATAATGGAGGACAGGATGTCAGCATAGTTGGAATAAATTAGACACTGTTCTCCTAATGAATATAAATGTGCTTTACACATCCAAATATGTTGCAAATAATGATACATCGATTGTGCATTTAAATCTGTAAATATAAAGACCATTAATCATATCTGTCTTTATGGCACATCATACAGAATAACTTGACTTTGCTCTCCGTTCCCCTCTGATGTTATCTATCCGGCACGTCTGAACAAGTGAAGCGGAATGATGTATATCCCGATGTACTGTACAAACTGCCCATTGTTGCTGAATTATTAAACTAAAAATAAAGACAAAGACATATGGGAAGTATTATTTGTAAAGAGCAGCTGGAAATGTTTGTCTGTTAGTGACTGAATGCATAGCAGGTGGAGGCTTGTGAACCCCGTAGGACAATCAGTCGCTTGTAAAATAATGTGTACCTAGGAAAAAAGATAATTTATTATATGCAACATTCCAATTAATTAAAATACTATTAATACAAATCATACTTGGAAGTTAATTGTCTTTTGGGTGCTGGTAAACCTTTTTCTGATTGTACGTAAATAATGTACAAAGTTCCAAAAAGGGTCAAGTTATTGTTTCCTGTAGCTGTATGGTTTAGAGGGCTTGCTGTGCCTACAGGAAGATCAAGAGATGATCCACTCAGTAATCTCTCCTTCTAGTATATGGATCTAATCCTATCCCATATTTCCATGTCTAGCAGAAGTTTTTATGGGATAATTATTTGTATTCCCTAGGAAAAGGATGAGTATATATACATTTTTTGTAAATTGATAAGTCATACCAGTGCTGCTATCAATTTACACATCAACAAGGAGAGAGTTAAAGGAAGTCACCCTTCACCCTTCTGAGGGGAATGGATAAAGAGTAGACTGTACTAAATGCACTCCTAATTAGGTAAGTATTACTCCAAAGCCCCCTTAGTTAAATCCTCCCGCCTTGCTTCTTCAAGGCAGCACCTCTGTAGTGATGTTAGTAAGTGCTTCTTATTATGATATTAATGGTACCCAGACAGTCCCCCAGTCTAAAACCACACGCAAGTGGCGTCTACTCTACTTGTTGATTCCAGCTGACTTGCATGGTTCTAGAGTCATCAAGGGATCTCCAGCTGGACACCATTCAAACCCATGGATGGAGGCATGGCCAGTGTCACCTAGTGGTTGGGATTAGAGTGAGACTTTCCAGGGATGGCCACCCTTGAGTCGGACCAGACCTGATGAGTGGTTAGAGGGTGTGGCCTGATCCTGGAACCTGTGTGTTGCATACCAGCTATCTACAGTTCTTTGGTGATTCACATAGTAGAGTTGGTTGGGCCTTTACACCAGTGAATCATCGCAAACTTGCATTACCTCAGTATAGCATGGAATGAGAAAGCTTGGGGTGGTGATGCATATTATACTGTGTTGAAATAAGGTGTTTAGACCTCTTCCTAGTTTTTTTTTATATCCTTCCAGTGGTATAATACTAGTTTTTGTTGTCTATGCACAAGTTATGTTTTCATATTATTATTTAATACTGCTGTGCATTACGCCGATTGACTACATCTCTTCTAATTATATTTGGTATTATTTTTAAATGTGAGAGAGCTATACTAATTGGTTATTTGCATACTGTAATATTTGCATAATTGGGTATGTTTCATTAAGTACCTCTTAATAAAGGAAGATTGAAAAAGAAAAAACACCTGTCTAATATTGTGTAGGTCCCCCCTCGTTGTGCCAAAGCAGCTCTGATGCATTATGAATCACCTCTGAATATGTCCTGTGGTATATTTATTTATTTGGCACCAAGATATTAGCTGCAGATCCTTTAAGTCCTGCAAGTTGCAGGGTGGAGCCTTGATGGATCGGATTTGTTGTTCTAGCACATCCCACAGATGCTCAATCGGATTGAGATCTGGGTAATTTGGCAGCACTTGCAGTGTGGCAAGTTCATTGTCCTGCCTAAAAGGCAACTACCTTCATGGCACGTGGCCTGCAACACGGTTTCCCAGCAGAACATTGCCCAGGGCATAACAATGCCTCTGCCAGCATTCCTTCTTCCCATAGTGCATCCTGCTGACAACTCTTCCCCAGATAAACAACGCAAATGCACCCGGTCATCCACCTAATCTAAATAAAAACATGATTCATTAGCACAGATGACCTTCTTCCATTGCCCCATGGTTCAGTTATTTTGTTCATTGTCCATTGAAGGCACTTTATGAGCACGCTGACACTAAAGCACTCTGACAGTAAAAATGTACGCATGTAGAAGGCATTGTAGACTGATCTCAAACACATAAAGTAATAAGAACACATCTGACATGGTGTTTCTGAATTATGAGCAATTTATGATTTTGAAAATATTATCTCTCCTTGTCCTTGTCTCCAGCATTTAAGAAGAGCTAGTGTGGGTGCTGAATTAAGACGCCGTAGAGCAAATACATTTTATATTTATAGCATTTTATAAGTAATGCAGTCATTGTCACAGGTCACACAATTTTTTGTATTATTTCTTTACATATATTACTGCATTTCATTAAATTAATGAGCGGACGCGGGTGTCTTTAGATGTGAAGGTGAATGTTTTAATATAAATATTTAAATTGGTTCTGGTACATTTTTGCATTTGCATTGGAGTTTATTGTTATGCAGATTTATTGTGCCAATGGCATCCCCCAACTTACTACTCAGCTACACATATTTCCTGTATATAATTTGCTCTGCTTTCTTTTTCTTATATTGTTAGTAGTACTACGCTAATCAATGTCATAATTTTTCATTCTAGACACAAAGAATCATATATTGGATTTAATGTTATATTCCCCATGGAAACAATGCTCTGTGATAATTGACTTAGGCTACCCTAAATAATGTTTGCTACATTGTTTGGTATTATTTTGCTTTTATTCCTGACCCTGGATTTTGTTTCTGGATTTCTGAACCTCTCAACCTCCCTGCATTTCTTTCTTTTTTTTTCTAAAATTAGTTAGTGGCCCTTTAAGCTCTCTAATTATCTTTTTATAACTGCAAAAGTTATGGTGCAGAGAGCACCCTACACCTTGTTGCCTGCTGAGAGAGCAATTTGAAAATGAAAAAAAAAAAATCTCTGTCTTTCAGATGTAAAAGAATGAATTTTCACTTCCTCTTTTTGCTGCGTAAGATCCGTCTACGCTATAATGAATGTCTCACCCTCTGCCTGAAGGGAGCTGAGCCGCAGCTGTTCTGCGCCGGACAAAATTGAAAACAGGGCTGTGTATAAACTATGAGCAACTGTGGTATAGTATAAAGGGACACTTCAAGCACCATACCTACCAATGTTCTCATATAATATAATGCAATGTCCTGTCACTGTCTTTATAAATTCTTTAACTTATATATGGTAATTTATGTAAACAGATGCAGCTTCTCACAATTAATATCCCGATACAAGATTGGAAAATACACAAAAAACATGCAATTTGTAGGTGAATGATATGGTTTCCTTTGTAGCTTTTCTGTTAGTAGTTTCATTCATATCTTTTCTACTATGAATCTACTTGGGACTGCTGAATTACATAACTCAACACATACACCTCCCAACGCTAGTATCCTGAGTAAAGGGATGCTAGTGGGATGGGGATAAAAAGGGGCGGCAAAATGATGCAATCACGTCACTGGCTCTCCCCAAAGGGAGTGGACCCACCTTGAAAGGGGGCTGCTCCACCCGAATTACTGGCAGGTCAGCCTGTTGTTAAAGCACACCAGACTACCTGCCTTTCATGTAAGCCCAGCCCACCGTGTGCAGACCATGCAGGGTCATAGTGCCCTAAACAAAGCCCAAGCGTGTCTAATGATATGCTCTTTCTATGCTTGTTGGGGACAGTTCCCTGTTGTCCCCAAACGTTGGATGCCAGGGAATCACACAGGATGGTAGGACAGGACATGAGAATTGGTACTATCATTAGTGATGTCACGAACATAAAATTTTCGGTTCGCGAACGGCAAACGCGAACTTCCGCAAATGTTCGCGAACCGCATGAACCGCCATAGACTTCAATAGGCAGGCGAATTTTAAAACCCACAGGGACTCTTTCTGGCCACAATAGTGATGGAAAAGTTGTTTCAAGGGGACTAACACCTGGACTGTGGCATGCCAGAGGTGGATCCATGGCAAAACTCCCATGGAAAATTACATAATTGATGCAGAGTCTGGTTTTAATCCATAAAGGGCATAAATCACCGAACATTCCTAAATTGTTTGGAATTACGTGCTTTAAAACATCAGGTATGATGTTGTATCGATCAGGTAGTGTAAGGGTTACGCCCGCTTCACAGTGACAGACCAAACTCCCCGTTTAACGCACCGCAAACAACCGCAAACTCCCCATTTGCACAAAGTTGGATACCAAGCTAGCCATGTCCCGTTCCTTGTCCTCACTGATGTCATTGAAGGTCTCTTCCTCCACCCAGCCACGTACAACACCAAGGGTCCCCAAAAGGTGACAACAAGCCCCCTGGGACGCCTGCTGTATTTGGTCTTCCACCTCCTCAAAGCCACCTTCCTCCTCTGACTCCTCTTCTTCAGACTCCTCTCTCTGCATTGCCTCTCTCTGCATTATTATAAGGTGTGTTAAGTAGTACTATTCCTATAAGTTTAATCCCTGTTATGTCCCCTACCAGTGGACGTGTATATGGCATCGATTTTAGGAACCGGGAGATGGAAAAAGATGCTTGGTCGGTCCTCCTACTTCAAATTTGGGGCACTGCGCGTGCAATCTAATGTGCCACCAGATAGGAGTGGTGTGTTAAGTAGTACTATTCTTATCAGTTTAATCTCTGTTACGTCCCCTATCAGGGGACGTGTATATGGCATCGATTTTAGGAACCGGGAGATGGAAAAAGATGCTTGGTCAGTCCTCCTTCTTCAAATTTGGGGCACTGCGCGTGCAATCTAATGTGCCACCAGATAGGAGTGGTGTGTTAAGTAGTACTTTTCTCATCAGTTTAATCCCAATGTCTACTAGTGTGGTCAAGCATGCAGAAACTATGTAAACATATACATAGGCAAGAAAATAAAAATAAAAGGACAGAGTGTAAACCAGACCTTAGAATGGCCGGACTAATATGCTAGAGACAGAGAATGGTCAAAGGGAAAGCCGAGGTCAAGGAAGCCAGAAAATACACAATACCTTTTACACAAGCCAAGTCAGGGAAACCAGAATTTAGAATAACCAGTGAAAAGCCAAGATCACGATACCAGGAAATCAGATTCACAATGATAAAGCACTCTCAGGAAACCAGCAACAGGAAACCACGACAAGGTATTGGGGTGAGCTAGGGATTTAAATATCACGCGGCGGGCCGGCAGCCGTGACACCCTGTTACGTCCCCCTCATCAGGCCTTTTTTAGTCGAATGTATCGCCCACTGTCAGTCCCTTTGGGATCCATCCCTCATTCATCTTAATAAAGGTGAGGTAATCTAGACTTTTTTGACCTAGGCGCCTTCTCTTCTCAGTGACAATACCTCCTGCTGCACTGAAGGTCCTTTCTGACAGGACACTTGAAGCGGGGCAGGCCAGAAGTTCTATCGCAAATTGGGATAGCTCAGGCCACAGGTCAAGCCTGCACACCCAGTAGTCAATGGGTTCATCGCTCCTCAGAGTCTCGATATCTGCAGTTAAGGTGAGGTAGTCTGCTACCTCTCGGTCGAGTCGTTCTCTGAGGGTGGACCCCGAAGGGCTGTGGCAATGCGTAGGACTTAAAAAGCTCTGCATGTCCTCCATCAACAACATGTCTGTAAAGCGTCCTGTCCTTGCCGGCATGGTCGTGGGAGTTGGAGGATTACTTTCACCTCTTCCCCTGTTAGATTCCTGTTGTGCTGTGACATCACCCTTATACGCTGTGTAAAGCATACTTTTTAATTGATTTTGGAACTGCTGCATCCTTTCCGACTTGCCGTAATTCGGTAACATTTCAGGCACTTTCTGCTTATACCGGGGGTCTAGTAGCGTGGACACCCAGTACAGGTCGTTCTCCTTCAGCCTTTTTATACGAGGGTCCCTCAACAGGCACGACAGCATGAAAGACCCCATTTGCACAAGGTTGGATGCCGAGCTACTCATGTCCTGTTCCTCATCCTCAGTGATCTCACTGAAGGTATGTTCTTCCCCCCAGCCACGTACAACACCACGGGTACCAGATAGGTAACAACGAGCACCCTGGGATGCCTGTTGTGGTTGGTCTTCCTCCTCCTCCTCAAAGCCACATTCCTCCTCTGACTCCTCTTCCTCACAATCCTCTTCCAGCATTGCCGCAGGTCCAGCAAGCGATGCTGATAAGGCTGTTTCTGGTGGTGATGGTGACCACAACTCTTCCTCTTCCTCTTCACACTCATCTATGGCCTGATCCAACACTCTTCGCAGGGCATGCTCCAGGAAGAAAACAAATGGTATGATGTCGCTGATGGTACCTTCGGTGCGACTGACTAGGTTTGTCACTTCCTCAAAAGGACGCATGAGCCTACAGGCTTTGCGCATAAGCGTCCAGTAACGTGGCAAATAATTTCCCAGCTCTGCAGAGGCTGTCCTAGCACCCCGGTCATACAGATACTCAGCTTATAACGGCTTATTAATGGCTTTTTCTTGTTGGAGCAGGCGGTAGAACATTAGGAGTGTTGAATTCCAACGTGTCGGGCTGTCGCAAATCAAGCGCCTCACTGGCATGTTTTTTCGCGGCTGGATATCTGAAATGGCCACACACCTTCCTGGCCTGCTTCAGGATGTCCTGTAAGCCTGGGTACTTATGCACAAAGCGTTGTACGATCAGATTACACACATGTGCCATGCACGGCACATGTGTCAACTTGTCCAAATGCAATGCCGCCAACAAATTTCTTCTGTTGTCACAAACCACTTTGCCGATCTCCAGTTGGTGCGGAGTCAGCCACTGATCCACCTGTGCGTTCAGGGCGGACAGGAGTGCTGGTCCGGTGTGACTCTCTGCTTTCAGGCAAGTCAACCCCAAGACGGCGTGACACTGCCGTATCCGGGATGTGGAATAGTACCTGGGGAGCTGGGGGTGTGCCGTTGATGTGGAGCAAGACGCAGCAGCAGAAGAGGACTCAGCCGAGGAGGTTATGGAAGAGGATGGAGTAGGAGGAGGTGGCAGCAGGACTGCCTGCAAGTCATGGCGGTGTCACCAACTCCTCTGCAGAGCCATGCATTCCATGCTTGGCAGCAGTCAGCAGGTTTACCCAATGCGCAGTGTAGGTGATATACCTGCCCTGACCATGCTTTGCAGACCAGGTATCAGTGGTCGGATGGACCCTTGCCCCAACACTGTGTGCCAGACATGCCATTACTTCCTTTTGCACAATCGAGTACAGGTTGGGGATTGCCTTTTGTGCAAAGAAATTTCATCCGGGTACCTTCCACTGCGGTGTCCCAATAGCTACAAATTTTTTGAACGCCTCAGACTCCACCAGCTTGAGAGGGGGCAAGGAGGACAGCAGTGGTTAACGTGGCTGAAGATGCTGGACCAGGAGGAGGATGGCGGCTTTGAGTTTGTGTGCTGCTTGTACTCATGTGTTGATCCCATAGGCGTTTGTGATGTGCGATCATGTGCCTTCGCAAAGCAGTTGTACCTAAGGGGTGGGTGTTGGACTTCCCACGACTCACTTTCTTTTGGCACAGGTTGCAAATGGCATTGCTTTTGTCAGAGGCAGATACACAAAAAAAATGACACACTGCTGAGCTCTGCAATGATGGCATTCTGGTGGTGGCAACAGCATGCGTTGATTGGCGTGCTGTCTGGCTGACCCCGGGTGCCGATGCATGCTGTCTGACTGTGCCACTAGCTCCTTGCGACGACCTCCCCTTGCTTCCAACTCGTCTCCTCCTCTCTGTCTCCCCATCTGAACTTTCCCCCTGTTCTTCTTCTCTTCTAGCGGGCACCCACGTGACATCCACGGATGCATCGTCATCATCAACCGCTTCACTTGTATCTGACAACTCGGCAAAGGAAGCAGCAGCAGGTACAACATCATCATCATCACACCGTACGTCCATGTGTGTAATGCTGCCTGACTGAGACATATCCCTGTTATCTACATCCTCTGGCAATAATGGTTGCGCATCACTCATTTCTTCCAACTGATGTGTAAATAACTCCTTTGACATACCAAGTGAAGCTGCTGTGGTGCTAGTGTTGGTGGTGGCGGCAGGCGGGCGAGTGGTAACTTGAGAGGTGCCCAAAGCTAAGCTGGAGGAGGATGGTGCGTCAAGGTTCCGAGCAGAAGCTATAGAAGATTGGGTGTCCTGTGTTAGCCAGTCAACTATGTCCTCAGAACTTTTTGAGTTCAGGGTACGTGGCTTCTGAGCACTGGGCATTATTCTAGGGCCAAAGGGAATCACAGCACCACGACCACGACGGCCCCTGCGGGGTGGCCTGCCTCTGCCTGTCATTTTTTTTTGGATTAGTGGTACTATGTGTGCAAGCTACTGTGACAACAGATATGAGTGGCACTGTGCAGTGGCAGAAGTTGGCAGAGTAGACGCTGTAAGCAAGTAATGAATATTACAGTCAAAAATATTTTTTTTTTTTTAAATGTACACTACTGTTACACCAGATATGAGTTGCACTGGTGTGACACTGTGCCCTGGCAGGCCCTGAAACGCACACGTGTGAAGGAAACTGACTGCTATTATATTACAGTCCAAAAAGTTTTTTTTTGTTAAATGCAAGCTATTGTGACACCGAATATGAGTGGTGGCACTGGGCAAGTGGGCACAGTATACGCTGTGAGCCTGACACACACCCTGGCAGACAACTAACTGTTATTCAATCTATTACAGGCAAAAAAAATTTTTTTCCGATTAGTGGTACTATGCGTGCAAGCTACTGTGACAACAGATATGAGTGGCACTGTGCAGTGGCAGAAGTTGGCAGAGTGGACTCTGTAAGCAAGTAATGAATATTACAGTCAAAATTGTATTTTTTTTTTTTTTTAAATGTACACTACTATTACACCAGATATGAGTTGCACTGGTGTGACACTCTGCCCTGGCAGGCACTGAAATGCACACGCGTGAAGGAAACTGACTGCTATTATATTACAGTCCAACAAGTTTTTTTTTTTTTTAAATACAAGCTATTGTGACACCAGTGAGTGAGTGGTGGCACTGGGCAGGCCCTGAAACGCACACTCGTGAAGGAAACTGACTGCTATTATATTACAGTCAAAAAAGGTTTTTTTTTTTTTAAATGCAAGCTATTGTGACACCAGTGAGTGAGTGGTGGCACTGGGCAGGCCCTGAAATGCACACTCGTGAAGGAAACTGACTGCTATTATATTACAGTCCAAAAAGTTTTGTTTTTTTAAATGCAAGCTATTGGGACACCAGTGAGTGAGTGGTGGCACTGGGCAAGTGGGCACAGTATATGCTGTGAGCCTGACACACAGGCCGGCAGGCAGGCAACTGCAATTACATTACACAGAAAAAAAAAACCAGACTGATGTTCTAGCCCTAAAAAGGGCTTTTTGGGGTGCTGTCCTTACAACAGAGATCAGATGAGTCCTTCAGGACTGTAGTGGACACTGAATACACTAGCCTAGCTATCAATTTCCCTATCAAATCAGCAGCAGCTACACTATCCCTCCTCTCACTAAGAATGCAGCTTCACAATGAATGTAAAATGGATGCTGTCCAGGAGGTGGAAGGGTCTGGGAGGGAGGGTCTGCTGCTGATTGGCTGGAATGTGTCTGCTGACTGTGAGGTACAGGGTCAAAGTTTACTCAATGATGACGAATAGGGGGCGGACCGAACAGCGCATATGTTCTCCATCCGTTGCGAACGCGAACAAGCGATGTTCGCCAGGAACTATTCGCTGGGGAACCGTTCGGGACATCACTAACTATCATGCTAAAAAGGGGACAATTAAGAAGGCCTGCTAAAAAACAACTGCTCACCGCATTCCATACACCTCCTAGACTCTTAAGATCTGTAAATTTGCAGCGCATGAGTGTAATTAAAAGGTGGGTTTTTTTTTTTTTGTTTGTTTTTTTAATGTACTATTTTAGCTTATTTGAAAGCATTGTCTCTCTATTACGTTGAAAAGAAAGTGTCAAATTCTGGCAATTATATCCCTTTTAGAGAATTTATTTTTGGAGTCTGTGTGGTAAAACAATATCTGAGATGAACTTTAAATGCACCATTTGTAATTTAGAGATATAAGAACATTGGTCATGGGGATTAATATAATACACTGCAAATACATGTCAGGCAATTGTAACAGATTAACCTTATAAATGTCGTTTGTGCTCATTTGCATATTTCACCATCTTTCTGTGTGTATTGTTGAAATGCAGGGCTGTTGTTTACTGCACAGCTTTTAGATTTGCTTTATTATATGTGGATTTTACTTGCTATAAAATTTACTATAAATCAGAAGTCTATATGTGTTAATATGCAAACAATTGATTACTTTCTAAACAAGTGTTTTTTTTTTTTTTTTTTTTATCTCCTTCTTTTGTGGTCCAAAATTCAGTCTCCATGCTATTTCAGTGGATCCTAGCCCAGCTAACTGGAGCTGGCTCATCACACTTATCAGGCAATATGCAACTGACAGCAATGCATTTGGTACAGTAGCATTGCCTCTACCCATGGTGATAGGGACCCTTTTGATAATGGGAAGTGTCTAATAGATGCTTTGCAGGATTCATTTTAAATATATTATATTGCAATTGAGAAACCAGTAACTGAGCACCTTTTAAAATTGGATAATGGGTACGTATATAATATTTATTCCATCAAAAAAAGTTCTGAATCACTATTATAACTAGTCCCAGCAAAATTATATTCCAAAGAGTGCATCAAGATCAATCCATAATTCCAGGGCCGTCTTTAATTCTGATTGGACCCTGGGCAAGCATTAACTTGGGCCCCCTGACTACATATAGATACACACAAATACAAAACCTGACACACATGCAGATACACACTGACCGCATATAGATACACACAAGAACATACAGATACACACAGACTACATATAGAACACTGACACACAGATAGACAAAAACACAGATACACAACCTGACAAACATGCAGATACACAGATACAAACACTGATACATGCAGATACAAAGGTACACACACTGACTACATATAGATACACCGACACACACACACTGACACACATACAGATACACAGATACACAACCTGACACACATGCAGATATACATATACAAACACGGACACATACAGATACACACTGACTATATAGATACACACACAAACACAAACGGACAACATACAGATACAAAGGCACATTCTGACAGACGTACTGACACAGAGACACACACAGACAGCCATACTGAAACACACATACACACAGACATACAGAACCACATGGACACTGACAGACTCACACATAGATATACTGACACACTGACAGACATACAGACATTATGGCACACATACACACAGACAGACATACTGAAACACACATACACACAGACACTGACAGACGTACACACATACAGACATTTTGACACTCACAGACAGCCATACTGAAACACACATATACACATACATACTGAACCACACAGACACTGACCGACTCACACACACACAGACATACTGACACATATACACACAGACGGACATACTGAAACACACATACACACAGACACTGACAGACATATTGACAAACACAGACATACAGAACCACACATACACTGACAGACTCACACACACAGACATACTGACACACTGACAGACTTACTGACACACTGACAGACATACTGGCACACTGACAGACATACTGGCACACTGACAGACATACTGACACACTGACAGACATACTGGCACACTGACAGACATACTGACACACTGACAGACAGACATACATACACACACACACACACACACACACACAGACACTCATGCAAAATTTGATAACCACCCTCCAGTTTCTTACCTTTTCCTGGAGGGTGGCTTCCCTGGGGTCCAGTGGTCTGGCTGGGGTGGCTGGGAGTTAAGCTCTCCCGGCCTGGCCCCCTCCGGAACAGCTCCTTCCTCCCGCGCGGCTCTTGTTTCTGTGGGAGGAAGTGACGCGCGGCTGTCACTTCCTCCCAGTGCTGCCGAAAAAGCAAGAGCCCGGTCGCGCTGTTAAAGCGCCACAGCGCCCGACCGGGCCCCTGCTGACACAGGCCCACTGGGTGGCCCTAAGTGCATGGGCCACCCGTTGGGCCCCCATTGTTTGCGGGCTGAGGGCAAAAGGAGCAGCTGTCTTGGGCCCCCCAGCTGGGACAGGGCCCGGGTCAGCTGCCCCGTTTGCCCTGCGTTAAAGACGGCCCTGCATAATTCAGACATCCCAACATGCAAAAACCCATTTCAGGAGGTGGCATCGCCCGCTACTGTGAAATCCCCTGCCCCCCACAAACAGCCACCAAACATGTTTGATCAAGGACATTACATTTTATGATAATAGAACACAACTATTTATTTAACATATTGTAACTATTTACACACACTGACATATACACACCATGGCACACGCACACACCTTGATACATATGCACACCATGCTGCCAGTGGTGTCTTCTCTTTCCCTCCCGTGCGGCACTCTCATATGAAGCTGGGAGAAAGTGATCGGCTGTCACTTCCTCCTAGCCGGACAATTCTACAGGGGCCCAGTAACGCTCTTAAAGGACCATGGCGCCTGACGGGGTCCATATTCAGCGATACCATCGGGTGGCGTCCAAATTATATACAATATACCGAAAATCACACACACACACACACATTGGATATTGTATACAATTTGCTGGGTCTGGGAGCCACTATTAAAATGCGGGACACTCCCAGAACGTCAGAGAGTTGGGATGTCTGATAACCGAGGACTCCCCAAACCTACCAAGGGACAGAGTTGCTCTGTGTGTCACATGACTCAGTCCACCTTATCACATGACAGACTGGCTCTGTCTTTGAGTATCAGGAGCACTAAGGGAAGGCGCAGCAGTAACTATTGAAAGAAAATACTATAAATGATGCTGTATGTGTACTCTAGATCTAGATTATACATTGGTTAACAAGGTAAAACATGTATTTTGTGAAAACCTTACATACTGTGTGCAGTCAACAAGATCAATATTCTTTAGTCCTGCTGAAACCTGCAAGTTTTATGAATTCAAACTTTGAAATGTATTTCAGTGACACAGATAAAATGTTTCATTTAAAAATCTGCCTTCCCAATGTCATATTCTTGTTGACTGAAAGATATCTGTTTCATATTTAATATGAATGACCTTTAAAATGCTAATATTTTATATTTGAATTCCCAAGATATACTTATTTTTCAGTAAGAAAACTAGAAGTGTTCTAAACTGGTAATATATTCAGGATATCCTTCAATATTTTATATCAACTTTAGTCTTTTCAACTGAATTCCCAAGAGAATAAAAAATATCTCAAACAGTGACATTTCTCTCTCCTCATTGTAGTCCTTAATTAAGCCTTAAACAGCAGAGAACCCCAAGAGGATGGATGTCCCAGGTAAGTGGGTAGTCTGATGGGAGCGGTGATAAGGTTGGACCTACCGAACATGGGTGCATAGGTATTGTGGCAGGATTATGCAATATATGATTATATAGTGTAACTAAATCTCTAAGTCTAGTGTTTTTAAGAAATATTTTGGCCTTTAAAGTTAGATTGAAATGGAGTGAGCAGAATTTTGTATAAAATATTGTTGCGTATATATTTATGTAATATTGTGTACAATAGTAGTTTTTTTTTTTTTTTTTTTATCTTTAGCAGTGCAAATTGATTCATATGAATTTTGTGAGATTTGAGGCGAGCTTATAACCTAGTGGACAATATACTGAAAGATTTGCAAGTTTTTCAGAGGGTCCATCAATGAAAAACAAACCAAGTGTACAAAATCTTTGTAACTTAAGAAATAAAATTTGACAAATCCTTCCTGCTTGGAAAAACTAGGATATTCAGGCCTTTGAGGACATTAGATTGGAATGATGTAAGGATAGAAGTGTGTATGAATGTGTGTATATGTGTATGTATGTGTGTGTGTGTATAAAAGCACAGAATATTTTTTATTTTTGTAGTATAAGTGTAATAAAGACTTTAGTAGGTTGTGGTATAATAACTGCAGGAATAAAGCCTGTAAGTTTTTCATTTGCAGGGAATGAGAAGATTAGACTGGACAACTGTGGATTATTATAACACAATCTATTCCTATTTTTGAGCAGCAACAGTTGAGCAGATTCACCAGCAATGCAGGGTGTCCGCAGCTAGTTATTGACGTTTCAGACATGCATTCAGGCCTGACAACCTGTTGTAAAAAAGTTGAAAATGTTTTGCGTGAAGAATGTTAGCTTAAAGCGATCATGTGCATTCAGACAGGACTGCAAGTGATTAGCCCAGCGGTAAAGAAGACCTACACGCCATTCTTCTGTGGGTTGTTTTTTTTTTTTTTATTAATATTTTTTTAAAATGTTAATCAGAATTAGGGTGAATGAGTGGGTTATGAACCGTAGGATTTCAATGCAATATAATAAAACATTCAAAGATGGGCATCAGAAATGATTAACATTGCAATTTAATATAGTTACAGAAACTAGTTAGTAATGGATATTTTACTCCGACATATCCATATCATTTCCTCTATGATTTCCTATATGATTTATCTACAAATGTTCCCACAGACTTTAATTGTGACATATGTACTATAATAATTTAAGTTTGTTTTTTTGACAGATTGTAATCATTTGCAAAGCTTATCTAAAATAATTAAATAAAGGCCTAACCTGGAGATCTAGATAGCTGTTTCCATAGTCCATTTCTCTCTAGATTATTTTGTATACATCAGTGGTTCCCAAACATTTTAGGTTCAGGGCGCCTTTAATATTTTTCCAAGGCACTCCAAGTCAAAATTTCTAGGTTGTATATCTGTACAGCGCTGCAGCATTTACTGGGGCTATAGTGTAATGTACAGTGTTTGAAGGGGTGCTTGTACATAGTTATTGTGTTTTAATACAGGGGTGTGTTTGTATGTAATGTTTGCATTTGATTGCAGGGGTATGTCTGAATGTAATGTTCACTTTTAAATGCGGATGTACATTTGTGTGAAGTATTTGTGTTTGAGTGAAGGGGTGTGTTTGTATATTATTATTATTTTTTTTAATGCAGGGGTGTGTGTATGTAATATTTGAGTTAGATTGCAGGAGTGTGCTTGTATGTTGTGCTGGTGTTTGACTGCTTGGATTTATGTACATACACTACCACATACATACTTACACAGATATTCATGCACATTAGCACACAGATTCATATAAATACACCGACACATACACACATATAGATACACACATACACACACAGATACAAACCGACAAATACACACATGCACCCTGACACACACAAACATTGATACATGCCCACACCATGAAACAGATACACACACTGACATAAAAACAAACACCCTGACACACAGACGCACATACACAGAAGCACACTGACATATATATATATACACACACACACTCACAAACACCTTGACACACATACACACTCATACAAACACACTCTCATAATCACACTCACACACACACATACACTCACACACATACAAGTGCTTTTTTTTTTTTTAATCTGCAGCCACCCTCCTTTCAGCTTACCTTATGTGCCAGGTGGGTGGCTTGGAGTCCTGCTGCTGCCGTGTGAGGGGTCTGGAGCTCTTCATGCTCCTCTCCCCTCACGCTGCAGTTGCCTCCTCTCCCTCCCATGCCATCTCTTTGCATGATGCTGGAAGGAAGAGACAGGCTGTCGCTTTCAGCCAACCGGCTAACATTGCGGTTTGGTCGCGGTCTTAAAGAACCGCGGCACTCAACCTTGCCCCTGTTCAGCAGTCATGTTTCCCCAGTGCTATAATGCTGTGTGCACACAGTTTGGGAACCGCTGGGATACATTTTGATCTTCATAGCAGCACCACTGCTGAGGAATGCATGTTCTCGCTGTGCCCCCAATTCCTTTTTTTCTATAGGTTATTGGGCAGGCTTTAATATAGATTGAATAGTGCTGTGTGTGCCGCCGTCTACACTGTACACATTATACATTAATGCTAACAGTCCTAAAGTCACATAAGTTAACGGTATACTATTAGATAAATATGCATATATCTTTATTTCTGACTTACATGCATGAAATGGATTAACTGATCATTTTATATGTTCGCACAGATTATGGAAACACATGTACCTCTGTTACTCAGAAATGATCCATATCTTTGTATTATGTTCTTCATTTATTGTTTATTATTTTGCTTGTGTTCAAGACTTCTGACATTTTCATTTTTGTGTATCATTCTTCAGCCACAGGAAATGCAGATCTTTGTTATGTGTTGTGACAAAACAGATTAGCAAGAAAGAAATCTGCTGCACTGCCTGACTCCTAGATCTCATTGTGCCAAAATTTCTACAGTCCAATTTGATATGAGCTGACATGTTACAGTTCACGACAAAATAGAACATCAGACTTTGTATGGAAGACTACATAAATGCAGACTCTTCACGGTGATAAGCAAACATACAGTGACCCCTGTTTAATCATTTGTGCCTGACAGTGACCACTACAGGTCTGGTAATTCAAAAAAAAATATATTTTACCAGTCATGCTTTAAAGAGGCACTGTCAACCCCCCTGAAAAATGAGTAATTTATGAATATAAAATCTTTATAAATCTATATAAACCAGTAAGATTTTGTCATGTATAAATAGGGGCATAAATTCTAGGGATGAAAATATAATTTTGCCTCTTTATAAATCAGTTGTAAGCAGGGCCGGACTGGGAGAAAAATTCGGCCCGGGCATTTTTTTTACACAGCGGCCCACTAAAAAGGGGGCGGGGCAGAGGAGGTGTGTTTTGTCACCAATGACAGACACGCCTCCTCTCAAAGTGAGCATGTTGGTTCAATGCTCTTCCAGGGCAGACCATACGCAGAGCTCTGCTGAAGAGCTCTAGCATGAGAAAAAAGTCCTGTATTTGTTTTGCACAGTGCAAGCAAATTTAATAACATGCTTGCACTGTGTTTCCTTGCAACTTGTCTCTGGTGTCTCTATAAATGGATACCAGGAGACAAAAAGGCCAGGAAAGAGTACTGTGCATGTGTTTGGAGCCTGCTTGTGGTATTGCGTGTGTGCAGAGTGAGCTGGTCGTGGTGTGGTATTGTGTAATAAGGTCGGTTTTAGTCGTGTTGTGTTTGTGGTGTAATGTGATGCATATGTGGCTATGGGCTGTAGAGAATGTGTGTATTGGGGATATAGCAAGTGTGTGCATACAGGCTATAGTGTGTGTGTGTGTGTTTAGGGGTGTAGAATGTGTTTGCTTACAAGGAATCTAGTGTGTGTATAGGGGATCCAGAGTGTGTATGTTAAAGGACCACTATAGTGCCAGGAAAACATACTCGTTTTCCTGGCACTATAGTGCCCTGAGGGTGCCCCCACCCTCAGGGACCCCCTCCCGCCCGGCTCTGGAAAGGGGTTAAAACTTACCTTTTTCCAGCGCCGGGCGGGGAGCTCTCGTCCTCCGATCCGCCCCGTCGGCTGAATGCGCACACGCGGCAAGAGCTGCACGCGCATTCAGCCGGTCGCATAGGAAAGCATTTATAATGCTTTCCTATGGACGCTTGCATGCTCTCACTGTGATTTTCACAGTGAAAAGCACGCAAGCACCACTAGCGGCTGTCAATGAGACCGCTGCTAGAGGCTTTGGGGGAAGGCTTAACCCATTGATAAACATAGCAGTTTCTCTGAAACTGCTATGTTTATAAAACAATGGGTTAACCCTAGAAGGACCTGGCACCAAGACCACTTCATTAAGCTGAAGTGGTGTGGGTGGCTAGAGTGGTCCTTTAAGAGTGTAGTGTGTGCGTGTATACATATAAATATATATATATTTGGAAGTATTGTGTATGTTTGTGGTGCAGTGTGTTGGGGGGGGTTCTGTGTGTATGTGAGGGGTGCAGTATGTGTGTGTGAGAGTGCGGTGTGTGATGGGTGTGAGAGTGCCGTGTGTGAGTGATGGGTGTGAGAGTGCCGTGTGTGAGTGAAGGGTGTGAGAGTGCCGTGTGTGAGTGAAGGGTGTGAGAATGCTGTGTGTGAGTGATGGATGGGAGAATGCCGTGTGTGAGTGATGGGTGTGAGAATGCTGTGTGTGAGTGATGGATGTGAGTGTGCTGTGTGAGATGGGTATGTGAGATGGGTATGTGAGATGGGTGTGAGAGTGCTGTGTGTGTGTGAGTGCTCTGTGAGAGTGATGGGTGTGAGAGTGCTGTGAGAGAATGCTGTGTGTGATGGGTGTGAGAGTGCTGTGTGTGATGGGTGTGAGAGTGCTGTGAGTGTTGTGTGTGTGAGTGCTCTGTGAGAGTGCTGTGAGTGTGATGGGTGTGAGAGAGTGCTGTGTGTGTTAAAGTGCTGTGTGTGATGGGTGTGAGAGTGCTGTGTGAGAGAGAGTGCTGTGTGTGTGTGAGAGTGCTGTGTGTGATGGGTGTGAGAGTGCTGTGTGTGATGGGTGTGAGAGTGCTGTGTGTGTGTGAGAGTGCTGTGTGTGATGGGTGTGAGAGAGTGCTGTGTGTGATGGGTGTGAGAGTGCTGTATAAATGTTATTGTGTGTATGTAGGGGGGGGTAAATAAAAAAAAAAAACAGGTATTATTCCCCCCCCTCCCTTCTTACCTTTAGCCTGGGAGGGGGGGACCGGCACGCTGGCACTGGAGGCAGGGAGGCAGTGTTCCCTGGTGGTCCTCGTGGGTGAGTGAACTCCTCGCGAGATCCGGTCGTTGCCATGGCAACGCGTCGGATCTCGCGAGAGGATCCCGGCGGAGCCGCAAATTAGAGCTCCGCCGGGTCCTCTCTCCAGCCTGGCTGGCTGTCTCCCTCCCTCCCTGCCGGCGGCCGCATGTGGGCCGGTGAGGGAGATCTTTGATCTCCCCACCGGCCCGTCGTGGCAAACAGCGGGGCCGGCGCTAGGAGAGTGCCGGCCCTGCATAGACCGGCAGGGGAGATCCTGGGACCTCCCCTGCCGGCCTCGGCCCCACGGACACCGCGGCCCACCGGGCATTTGCCCGGTGTGCCCGATGGCCAGTCCGGGCCTGGTTGTAAGACCACAACTTGAATATGCTGTGCAATTTTGGGCGCCTGTTCTAAAGAAGGATATCATGGCACTAGGAAAAGTGCAGAGACAATCTACAAAATTGATAAAAGGAATGGAGCATTTTAGTTACGAAGAAAGGTTAAACAATTTAAATCTCTTTAGTTTGGAAAAAGAGTGCCTGAGAGGGGATATGATAACATTATACAAATATATTCGGGGCCAGTACAAACCATTATCTGGAAATCTATTCATAAACAGGGCTATACATAGGACATGAGGTCACACATCTAAGCTGGAAGCAAGAAGATTTCATCTAAGGCAAAGACAAGTTGTTGTTTTTTGCAGTAAGAGCAATAAGGATATGGAATTCCCTGCCTGAAGAGGTGGGTTTATCAGAGTCCTTACAGATGTTTAAACTGCAATTGTATAAAGACTTGCAAAAACATAACATACAGGGATATAATTTCTAATTAGTGGGGTAATAGCTGCTTGATCGAAGGAGATATCTGACTGCTATTTTGGGGTCAAAAAGGAATGTTTTCCTTGTTTGTTGCAAAATTGGAAGCGCTTCAGACTGGGGTTTTTGCCTTCTTTTGGAACAACAGCAAAAACATATGTGAGGAAGGCTGAACTTGATGGACGGAAGTCTCTATTCAGCTATGTAACTATGTAACTATATGTAACTCTTAGTGACTCTGTTGGAATTTCACTGAAATTCCAACCCAGTCAAGAGACATAGAGAGGCAAAATATGGACTACTTTATCTCAGTATTTCTACTACTCTTGACACTTCTAGACACTTCCCCAGTGCAGGGAATTGGCTCTATCTATGGAGGATCCCAAGGTCTCGCAGGATCCTCCATAGACCTCAATGCTATACTCTTGTGCATGTGTGAGAGTACATCAGTGACGTCGGGTCAAGGCACCTTGAAGCACCAGGAGCTAAAGGACCAGCCAGAAGAAGATGGTGGAGCCTGTAAGGGACAGGTTCCGGTATATAGAACTAATCCTTGCAAGCCCCCACAGCCACCTAATCCCCTAAAGGGACTGTCACCGTCGGGGGTCTTTGCAAAGTCTGCAAAGTCCACAGATCGTGACAGTGCCTCTTTAATGATAGTTTATTGAATAATTTGAACTTTGGGTTTTGATGATCGAAAACAAAGACAATGTATTGAAGAGCTCCAATTGTTTTCAGCAGTTTAACTGATTGCAAGTGAAGCTAAGTCATAAATATTGTTGTTTTTCAACCTGGTCTACATTAGAAATTTTGCTAATGACCTCTGCATTTCTGCCACATGGTGAGCTCTGTAAATGATCCATTCGTCCACTTTGGAAGCAATCGAGTGACAATTACATGGCAGTCTTCCCATTATAGGACAGTGCTGAAAGCAGTGCAGGCATTAAATGGTGTTCGGCATCTGCGGGCAATAAGACTTCACATTCATCCAAACCGGAGATGCAAAATAGATTAATTTATTTATGAAAAGTAGACAGTCTAATAATTTAAAAAAATATATATTAAAAATAATAAAATTTCACTTCTGGACAGATATGTTGTAGACTCATGACAGGAGAAATCTAATTACTATATGCTATAATATGAAAGATTCATGTAGCTCAAGAACATAAAACCTCTTCTCAATATAGATTGCTACAGCAGATGAAAACCTTTCAGATCATCTATTGTGCCAATTTTGATTTAAAAAAAAATCACATGTAATCAGTGGTGGAACTAATGTAGAGGGCCCTGGTAAAAAAAAAATAATAATAATTGGCACAAAGTTTGCCAAAAGGTCAACCCCATCAACTCCCATGATGCTGTGCCAGCTGGGGATATACCATTGCCAATCCCTGAAGAGTTGTATTTGTGAGTAGTGTTTGTGCTTTTGAATGTAAGCTCTTTTTTTTAGTGGAGCATTTGTAGGTGCATGTGGGAATGTATTTGTATCTACCATTGGAATGCAGTGTAGTACTTGAAATGTATGAATGAAATGTATGAACATACTAGGAATGTGTTTGTACATAGTGCTGGATTTTACATGTAGGTGTACTTTTGTGTGTAGTATTGGTGTTTGAATAAAAGGGTGTTTGTATATAACATTGGCATTTCAATACAGGGGTACGTTCATATGTAATTATACATTATATATTATATTTTTTAATGGTATTGAATGAAGGGATGTATTTTGGCGTTTGACTACAGGTATGTGTTTGTATGCAATGTTAGCATTTAATTGTAAAGTTGTGTTTGCATGTTATGATGGCATTGCATTGCTGGGATGTATGCACGTATAAACATTCACAGACCAATACATACATATTTACATAGATAAAAACATATATTGAAACACACAAATACACACATTGACACATACACACACTGATACACAGATATATACCCAGAAGCATACATAGAAACACACACATACACACACTGACACAAACATACATTCACATACACAGATACACACACATACACTGACACACAAGTACACAAATTGACAAATACAAACACACATACATGGCATACATTTTATGTTTTTATCCACCCTCCTGTTAACATACCTTTCAGGTGGCTTCCGTGGAATGCTGTTGCTGACTGAGGCTGATGGGAGTGTAGATCTGGCTGGAGTAGGTCTCTTTCTTTTCTTCACCTGTGCTTCCTGTGCCTCCTCTCTCTTCTCCTCCAGTGTGGCTTCTTCTGTATGTGGAGATAAGTGACCTGCACGCACTTCCTCCCAGACTGCCGATACTACAGCCCAGTTGCACTATAAAGAGTCAGTTCAGCAATACCCATCAGGTGGTCCTAACTGCATGCACTGGTGCCTGCACACTGGATGGAGGCTTCAGGTAGTCCATGCAGTTAGGACCACCCAATGGGTATTGCTGAACAGGGGACCAACCCTTGAACAGCACAACCGTGCTATAGTTGCACCACTGCACATAATTATATCACTCTTTCTTCATGATAGGCTCTTAAGCACATTCCAGTTACTTCAATTTCCTTAAAGGGACAGTCTGGACCCCAAAAGCACTTTAGCTTACTGAAGTGCTTTATGTGTGCAGAGTATATCCTCTTTTTTTTTTCATTTTAAAACAAGTGCAGATTTCAGTCGACATTGTTAATTTTATAAATCAAGCTTGTTACATTTACCTGACTGTCAGTCATACAACAGGTCCTGTTACCTCCTGGTTTGGTTAGCTCAATGGAGCTAAACTCAAGAGGTAGTCCATTGTTTAGAGCACCTGCATTGCAAAGTCTTCTCATTCAGCTGCAAAGACTTCTCAATCAGTTGCATTCTGTGGCTGTGATTGGACAGCCACAGAAAGTCTGGGCAAGGTTAGAAGGGGAGGGCTTGCAAAGGCTTCAGACAAGAGAACTGTAGCTTTTACATACTGTTGTTAGATATAACCCCAATGACAAAATGCATAAACAAAACAAATCTATCAAAACTAAACAGTGATTTTGTTATTTTTTGGGGCAGAGGAGTAGCCTCTTAACTGTGTTTTGTTTTGCTGCTTCCCCTTATAGAATATTTAAGGTGTTCACTACTTTTCTTTGCCAAATAGCATATTCAAGCTCTTAACAAATAATGATTTGTCATTACAATGGTATGTGACTGGGACAGTGCCAGATAATTAGCCTGTAACTGTGGGATGTGTTTTGATTAACCTCTTCCTACTTTCTCTTTTTATGTACCAAACAATGATGCCACACTTTATTCCTGACATCTAATTGGCAATAATGTATATGTATACATACACAGGGACGTATTAGCTGCGAGGCAAACAAGGCATTTGCCTTGGATGGCATTTTTCAGGGGGCGGCAACAAACGCCGCCCCCAAATGCCCAGGGCAAATGCCTAGTTAGCCTTGTGGCTAACAGACATGCTGGGTGCTGGGCGGTGCTGGCTGATGGTCGGGCGGGCGGCTGGCGAGGGAGCACTTCCTCTGAGCGGTCTGCATATTCCGGCTCCCAGCCTCACTCTACGGCGCACGAGGGAGCTGAGCAGTCAGCTCAGAGGAAGTGCTCCCTCGCCAGCCGCCTGCCCATCAGCCCGACCGGCAGCCACTGGACCACCAGGGAGAAAGAGGAACCCCCCCCCCCAGCACTCCCAAAGGTAAGGAGGCTGGGGGGGGTTAAATTAAAAAAAAAATGTGAGTGATTGTGTGTGTGTGTCTGACTGTGTGTGTCTGACTGTGTGCGTGTGTGTCTGACTGTGTGTGTCTGACTGTGTGTGTCTGACTCTGTGTTTTGTGACTGACTGTGTGTGTGTGTCTGACTGTGTGTTTGTGTCTGACTGTATGTGTGTGTGTGTCTGACTGTGTGTGTGTCTGACTGTGTGTGTGTGTCTGACTGTGCGTGTGTGTGTCTGACTGTGCGTGTGTGTGTCTGACTGTGTGTGTGTGTGTGTGTCTGACTGTGTGTGTGTGTGTTTGTGTCTGACTGTGTGTGTGTGTGTGTGTGTGTATTTAGAAGGTGGGGTGGGGGAAGGGTTGGGTGGGGGTGGCACAGGGGAAGGGTTGCCTGAGTTTTGTCCTGCCTAGGGCAGCACAAAACCAGGATACACCACTGTACATACATACATACATACATACATACATACACATATATAAGATCAATGTTTTCTGTATGAACATATATTTCAATTGTTTATTTGATGACTGAGTGGTTGATAAATGTTTTTGGTAGCCTACAAAATGCAGGCAAAGTTTGTTGCATCATTGAATCTCTGGATATGGAGTTCATGTTATAGAAAAAGTGATCACGTGTTTGGATGGAGCTCTTTTTGGTATTGTTATGGTTTTCTAATCTGTTCACTTGTGCAATCTGTTAAAGAAGCAAACTACTAAACAAAGTAACACTCAATGCTAATGCTCTAAAAATAATTTTACAATGGTCCTGTTTTGTATTGTGTTTTGTCACTCATACCACCCCTTAGGCTTGTTTCTTGGTCCAAAACAAGGAACAAAAGGAGTATTGATTGTCTGGGTGGTTGTCACCCATGTTGGCAGTTTAATACATTGCAACCCAGAGCTTGAATCAAAAACAGAGAATTTGCAAAAGCTCAGAAAGCTCAATAGCCAGCTCTTCCATTAGTCATTGCTAAGGTCTAAAAAAAGCTTTTTGTTTACTTTGTTAACTATAACTTATACCACTTGCATATCAGACTGGTCCTTGATCAGACCGTGACCATGTTTCTATTTTTACTGCCGTCTTATTAGCACCTCAAAAGTTATCCTATTGATAACTAAGACTTATTATGTGTTATGTGCTTATTTTGTGTGTTTTTGTTTTCTTTTTCTTCTTATCGCTGTTGTGGTTATGGGTCTTCATCAGCCTACAAAAGATTATAATGATACAAAGTCCACTCCAATACCCTGGGAGGGCATTGGTCTGTGTTTCAAGTACAAACAAATAGCCTTTTTTCAACATAAAGTTTATAGCTCTTTGTGGGTGGTTCTCCTTGTGCCCCCTGCCAGCCCTCCTCTTTTCTGAAACCTCACCAATCATTGCACCAATCATTGCATTAGCCTTTTCCTTCCAGTTTGAAGAAATACAGTCTAACCCCAACTTGGGACATGGTTTTAACTTTTGAGGGACTGAAATCCTGAACTGCAAATGGCAGCATCTTCCATTTCTTTTAATTCGGTCACGAATGAGCCCGTGGTCCAAAACCGCTGCATGAAAATTACTCCACTGCTCATCCTTATTTATGATACATTGAATGACTGAAGTTTGTTATGTGTAAATAAGAGGAGACACCTGAAGGATTGTTATTGAAATTAAGCAAGGCTGTTAGTTTATTATTTTAATATTATTTTTTAAAGTGATGCTCACGTACTTCTGAGGAGTTCCAAGGCTCAATATTTCCAAACTGGAAAAGTGAGTAGTTCTAGGGAGGGATTTTGGGTTTTGTGTTTTTTTTCAGTTTTTTTTTTAGTTAACATATAAGCAAGCTTCTTAACATTGTTACATTTCAACCTCTCTCATTTGTATTCACATATTTAGATTCCCTACATTCTTCAGACTAGAAAATACAACCTTTTGATAATTAAACTCAAAGTGACAAATCCTTCATTCACATCTCCATGATATTATTCCCTAGTTAAATTGTTGCAATTACTCTTTCTACACATTTCTATGTGCCTAGTGGACCTTTAAAGCCAAATAAATCATTTAGTAAACTGGAATACTGTTTCCATAAATTAAAGCACTGTATTATTAAATGGTAGAAATTAATATTGGATTTTTTTATTTAATAACAATTTGCCTGATATTTCTTTCCTAGGGCACCATCATATTTTCCAATTACTCTCTCTGTCCTGATTAACTTTGTTTATTTCCTAATTAGGATCTAGTGTCTGGTGGTTGGGATGTAATGATTTGATTGATGTGTTTGATTTTCTATTTCCATTTAACTCTTGAATAACTTGTGCACCAATTAAGGGTATTAGAGCCTGGTAAATACATCACTTGGAAGGAAATTGTAGTCCATTAAAGTAATAACTGGATTATTGATTGGTGATAATGCAGCAGAGCTAATAAATATGTGTCAGATTAACTTAAAATTAATTAGTAGATGGTAATCTACTTGGTAAATGAAGTTAATTCCTGGCCTCAGTCACTTAGGAATTCAGTATTTCTGGAGATGCATATGAAAATAGATTTTCACAGAAGGATGAATCAGAACAAAATACAATAAATGTTACACGTGTCGGTCAATGAAATACAAGCAGGATTGTAACCTGCCTACATTTGTTTGACCTCATCTTATTTAAAACATTTTATGTAAATGTACAGATAAAAACTGCTTTTATTATTTTCTGTAATCAATGCATCTCTATGGGGATCGTTCAGCATTTCCATGCAGACTTCGCAGGACTGATCCAGAAAGCACCTCCAGTGGCCGTCTGTGTGACTGCGACTAGAGTGCTAATAGGCAGTTTTTACATTAAAAATCCTGCAGGACAGGCTATAGACAGCAGAAAATCTACATTAAGCTGTAGTTGTTCTGGTGAATATAGTGTCCCTTTAAGTGTGTGTTTAAAATAAGGCTGGAGTTTATTCTATATTTATGTACATTTAAGCAATAAAGCCCATCTATGAGCATGGTTTATGTTGGCTTCAATAAACTGGTTAATGGTTTTGGTGAGGGCATTTATTAAATGTTTGTATTTTTGCAGCACTGACACTTGCACATTTTAAATGTTTAACCCCTTGAGGACACAGCTTCTGGAATAACATGGAATCATGACGGAATATTTCCGTCATGTGTCCTTAAGAGGTTAAGTACGTTTTTGAGATTTATGCTTGTTTCTTTTTTTTGTTTGCCTCCCATTATATTTTACTCATACATCTTACTACATGACATTAATCTTAAAAAGGAACTTATCTAATTTCCATCACTTACTGACAGAAGATCTAAGAACTTGCGTGATTTGCTTGTTTGTATTCATCTAGAGCCACGCAAGCCACCTTGTAATTGACTGGCATTAACCAAATTAGTCTATCATTGTGGGCACTGTAAAGTTTGCAATTTTATTAAACCCTCAGCATTGGTCATCAGCAATCAAACTTCAGAAAACATATATATTAATGTGTTTGTCAATTGTAGTACTACCTATTTAGTCAATCTCATTACATGTTGCTGCATTCTCCAGTACATTGTAAAAATGTACCGGAATTTCAGGTTCAGGACATGTCAATTCAGTAACCAATATGAATATCACCACACACTGGTTGCACAAAATGTCAGAATGAATCATGCAGTTGATCCTTCTGTATTACAGTTTCAGGCCATTGAAAAATAAAATATGAATATCAGAAAGGGCAATGTGAAATATTTACTACTTAAATCAGAATCCAGGACTGAATCAGGAGATTAGTTGTACTCAGATTCTTTGTGATAATGGACATTCTGCACAATTGGCTTCATTATTCCTATTCTCCTCATTGTAATGATTTTCTTTTTTTCCTTCCTTCTTTACTTTATTGTTTAACAAGTGAGGGCATCTCTCTCTGTTTTACTTTTTGTAGTAGTAGTCACTAGACTTGATTCCAATATTCCAAGAGTTTTGAGAGTTATTCATTTCTTGATGTAAGTCTGGTGGGTTGGCACTGTTTGGGCAATTCACTGTTTCATTTATCTGTGCACTAGACAGCTTCAGCCATTTGAACATGTCTGTGTGGTTAGTTGTATACAATACACAGCGTGCCATGTGTTTATATGGGCTTTCTACCTTTTTGTTTTATTATTTAAGCCATGGATGTCCTTTCCCACTATCAGCATTGTCCTATGAAAGTTTACACTGTTTATATCTGCACCATAGGAATTTATTACGGACACTATTTCATCCTTTCAATTTGTATAGGGCTATCTGAGACTCTATTTGTACTTGTTGAAATGAACTGCTAGCTCCCACTGAATTTTCTAACTTTTGGAACTATTTTTTCTTTCTAACTTTGATATTTTTTTTGAAATTCTTTATTTTTGCGGTTTATGACAATCTTGCGTATGAAACAGGTTTATGACGATTTCTTTGGTTACAGTATCTGTCGTTTGCTTATACGATATTTCTCTGTACATAACATTTGTTGCTGCTCTAGATCTAAGGGTTGGGGAGGGGTACATAATAGAAAAGGGAGGGAATCGGGGTGCCCTTTTTCTTTTCTCTTTCTTTTTTTTCCCTTCCCTTCCTTTTTTCTTTTGAAATTCTTTATTTTAAGAGTTTTCATTTTTTGTGGTAGGGGAACAGAAGGAAGAAATAGGGAGTCCAGGTTATTCAATTATACAGTGTGTAACATTATTAACATTCACGTGGTAATTGTACAGGTCAACCAACTGTGTGTGGGTTCGTTTTGTGGTTGCAATTTGCGTGTTTTTTCCATGTCCCACCCCGCGTGGCAAATGCCGCGATGTAGAGCCGGCTTTGCTCTATGCCCTCTCGGGACGGTGGGGAGATCAAATATCTTTCTTACCCGCCCTTCGTTCCAGCAGGGAGAGGAGGTGAAGGGATGATCCTTTTGTGGTAGACATTTTGGAGTGTTGCCACGGTTACTCCAAGCAAGGCTCTGAGGAGTGAACTCTACCTGCAACCGGAAGAGATGCAGGTTAGGGTATCTTACCCCTTCCATACCACAAGGGTTTGCAATGTCCCCCCTCCTTAAGAAAAAGGTAAGAAGAAGGGAGGGGGGATATAAAGATATTTTGTTTTTAAATAGAAAAAATAAATTTGCTCACATCTCACCCCCCCCCTTCCACAATATTCATCTCACCCCTCACACACAGTGCTCACACAGAGCACCCCTCACACACATACACTACACCACCTATACACATTCTGGATCGACGACACACACTACATCACCTTTAGACACACACTGCCAAACTACATACACTACAATCCTAACATACACACTACTTCCCCTATACACACACACACTAGATCCCTGCACACAAACATACACACTACATTCCCTAAACACACTCTTTACAACCCCTACACACAATGTCACTTAGCTTTACACACATACACTACAGAACCTATACATAGAAACATAGAATGTGACGGCAGATAAGAACCATTTGGCACATCTAGTCTTCCCAATTTTCTAAATACTTTCATTAGTCCCTGGCCTTATCTTATAGTTAGGATAGCCTTATGCCTATCCCACGCATGCTTAAACTCCTTTACTGTGTTAACCTCTACCACTTCAGCTGAAAGGTTATTCTATGCATCCACTACCCTCTCAGTCAAGGAAGACTTCCTGATATTATTTTTAAACCTTTGCCCCTCTAATTTAAGACTATGTCCTCTTGTTGTGGTAGTTTTTCTTCTTTTAAATATAGTCTCCACCTTTACTGTGTTGATTCCCTTTATGTATTTAAATGTTTCTATCATATCCCCCCTGTCTCGTCTTTCCTCCAAGCTATACATGTTAAGATCCTTTAACCTTTCCTGGTAAGTTTTATCCCGCAATCCATGAACCAGTTTAGTAGCCCTTCTCTGAACCCTCTCTAAGGTATCAATATCCTTCTGAAGATACGGTCTCCAGTACTGTGTACAATACTCCAAATGAGGTCTCACCAGTGTTCTGTACAATGGCATGAGCACTTCCCTCTTTCTACTGCTAATACCTCTCCCTATACAACCAAGCATTCTGCTAGCATTTCCTGCTGCTCTATTACATTGTCTGCATACCTTTAAGTCATCAGAAATAATCACCCCTAAATCCCTTTCCTCAGATGTTGAGGTTAGGACTTTATCAAATATTCTGTACTCTGCCCTTGGGTTTTTACGTCCAAGATGCATTATCTTGCACTTATCCACATTAAATGTCAGTTGCCACAATTCTGACCATTTTTCTAGTTTACCTAAATCATTTGCATTTGGCTTATCCCTCCTGGAACATCAACCCTGTTACATATCTTAGTATCATCAGCAAAAAGACATACCTTACCATCAAGACCTTCTGCAATATCACTAATAAAAATATTAAAGAGAATGGGTCCAAGTACAGATCCCTGAGGTACCCCACTGGTGACAAGCCCAAGCTTCGAATCTACTCCATTGACTACAACCCTCTGTTGCCTGTCACTCAGCCACTGCCTTACTTATTCAATTATATTGGAATCCAAACTTAAAGATCGCAGTTTATTGATAAGCCTTCAATGTGCAACAGTGTCAAAAGCCTTACTGAAATCTAGGTAAGCAATGTCTACTGCACCACCCTGATCTATAATTTTAGTTACCCAATCAAAAAAATCAATAAGATTAGTTTGGCATGATCTCCCTGAAGTAAACCCATGTTGTCTCTGATCTTGAAATCCATGTGTTTTTAGATGTTCAACAATCCTATCCTTTAACATGGTTTCCATCACTTTCCCTACTACTGAAGTAAGGCTTACTGGCTTATAGTTGCCAGACTCCTCCCTATTACCCTTCTTGTGAATGGGCACAACATTGCTAACTTCCAATCTTCTGGGACTACTCCTGTTAACAATGATTGGTTAAATAAATCTGTTAATAGTTTTGCTAGTACACCGCTAAGCTCTTTTAACAGCTTTGGGTGTATTCCATCAGGTCCCATTGACTTATTTGTCTTTAATTTTGACAGTTGAAATAGAACCTCTTCCTCTGTAAACTCACATGTAATAAATGACTCATTTATCCTTTTTCTTAACTGAGGTCCCTTTCTTTCATTTTCATCTGTAAATATCGAACAAAAATATTAATTGAGGCAGTCAGCTAGACCTTTATCCTCTTCTACATATCTTCCTTCTTTTGTTTTTAATCTAACTAATCCTTGTTTTACTTTTCTTTTCTCATTTATGTATCTAAAAAAAGTTTTGTCCCCCTTTTTTACTGACTGTGCTATTTTCTCTTCTGTGTGTGATTTGGAAGCTCTTATAAATTGCTTAGCCTCTTTCTGCCTAATCTTATAGATCATTCTGTCTTCCTCACTCTGGGTTTTTTTATAATTACTAAATGTTAACTTTTGTTTTTTTACTATTTTGGCCACATCTGTGGAGTACCACAGTGGTTTCTTGAATTTTTTGCTTTTACTGACAAGCCTAATGCAATTTTCTGTTGCCTTCAGTAGTGCAACTTTTAAATAATCCCATTTCTCTTGGACTCCATTTAAATTGCTCCAGTCTGATAATGACTCCTCTACACATATTCTAATTTTAGAAGAGTCTGTTTTTCTAAAGTCTAAAACTTTTGTTTTTGTGTGGTGTGACTCAGTCACTGTTCTTATATTAAACCACACTGACTGATGATCACTGGATCCTAAACTTTCACCTACAGTAATAGCTGATACCAAATCTCAATTTTTTAACACTAAATCTAGTATGGCCTCTTTACGAGTTGGCTCCTCAACGACTTGTTTTAGAGACAATACCAGTAGGGAGTTTAGAATATGTGTGCTCCTGGCAAGAGCAGCTATTTTTGTTTTCCAATTCACATCAGGAAGATTAAAGTCACCCATGATGATAACTTCCCCCTTCATTGTCATTTTAGCTATTTCCTGAACTAGTAGATTATCTAACTCTTCAATTTGTCCTGGGGGCCTATAAGTCACACTTACACGAGTTACTGTGTGATTACCAAATTCTAATGTAACCGTAAACGGACTCTATGTTCGCCTCACTAACTTTTATTATGCTAGATTTTATGCTATCCTTCACATACAGGACCACCCTTCCCCCTTTCTTGCCTTCCCTGTCTTTTCTATATAAAGAGTACCCTGGTATTGCTATGTCCCAGTCATTTTTCTCATTATACCATGTCTCAGTAACAGCGACTAAATCTACACTATCAGTTGCCATTATTGCCACAAGTTCTTATTCCCTAAACTGCGAGCATTTGTAGACATGACTCTAAGCTTATCATTTTTTAACACACTTGCTACAGGCACCTTCTGTTCTTGTTTTGGGGGACAATTGGATAGATGTTTTATCACCCTTCCCCCCCTCCTAGTTTAAATACATCCTAGCAAAACCTCTGAACTTCTCACTGAGAACATTTGTTCCCTTTTGAGAAAGATGCAAACCATCTTTTTTGTACAGTTTATTTCCACTCCAAACAAAGCTACCATAAGAAATAAAGCCAAATCCTTGCTCCCGACACCATTCACCAAGCCACAAATTAAAGTCCCTAATACGCATCCGCCTGTCGTTCTGAGTGTTGTGCACTGGCAGAACTTCAGAGAATGACAGTGTGGAAGCAACCTGCCGTATATCATTGGCAAAAACACTAAAAACTTCCTTTACCTCTGAAACCTCATTGCAAGCCAAGTCATTTGTCCCTAGATGGACAAGTACATCCAATTCCCCTTCCTGCTTTGCTCGCTTAACAATATTACAGATACGTCTCCTGTCTCTGTTAGCAGTAGCTCCAGGAAGACATCTCACAAGACCACCATTGTCCATCTCCACACCTCTTATGATGGAATCCCCCAACAACAACTGCTTTCTATTAGGCCTCACCTCTCCAAGCCTGTCTCCACAACACCACTACCCTCAGTACCTGAGCCTGTCTCCATAACACCACTAGCCTCAGTGTCTGAGCCTGTCTACACAACACCACTAGGCTCAGCGTCTGAGCCTGTCTCCACAACACCGCTAGCCTCAGTGCCTGAGCCTCTCTCCACAACACCACTACCCTCAGTGCCTGTCTCCATAACACCATTACACTCTGAAAGTGCAGAAAATGAATTATGTAGAGCAACAGACTGTGCAATATGCCTTTTATCCACAACTCTAAGTCTACCAGATCCTACAGTAATCCATCTGCCATTCCTAGTATGTCTCTGCGGCAGTGGCTTTGCAGCAGTTCCAGCCTGAGTTTGTTTACCAGATAATTTACAAATCTCAGACTTCAAAAATACAATCTCCTGCTGCAAGATAGAGAACTGTCCACAGATTAGACAACAACCAAACCTCCAAAAAGTGGAACGTGAAACAAACGCATAGCAACTATTACACTGAACTAAGTCTGCCATTCCAATGAGGTGAAAAATGTAAATCAAATGAATCTTAACTTTTTATTTATCCTCCTGAATACCTCAGATTACCTCCAGGTTATCTTCAGAATATCTCCAACCACACACTTAGAAGCAACCAAGCTATATTAGCCAAGCTAATGACAACAACCCTTATATAACTCCTAAAATCACCACCCACTAGGAATGTTTAACATCTGGGTAGGCCTCTGCTTATTTGCAAACAACAGCTAATTAAACAGCAATCAATAGCAAGTAGCTAACTAATCAAATCAAATGCCTTATAATTACCAACAGGAAATCAAACCTTGTTCAATCAGTAACCTTTTCCTACAGATGAATCTTACCTGTAACAGTAGAAAAGAAAACTCTTATCACAACTCTTAGACAGTTGAGGCTTCTGTAAAACTCTCCAGAATATCTCCAACCACACACTTAGAAACAGCACTTAGATGAAGCAACCAAGCTATATTAGCCAAGCTAATGACAACAATCATTATATAACTACTAAAATCACCACCCACTAGGAATGTTTAACACCTGGGTAGGCCTCTGCTTATTTGCAAACAATAGCAAATTAAACAGCAATCAATAGCAAGTAGCTAACTAATCAAATCAAATGCCTTATAATTACCAACAGGAAATCAAACCTTGTGCAATCAGTAACCTTTTCCTACAGATTAATTTTACCTTGTGCAATCAGTAACCTTTTTCTATAGATGAATCTTACCAGTAACAGTAGAAAAGTAAACTCTTAGCACAACTCTTAGACAGTTGAAGATTCTGTAAAACTCTCCAGAATATCTCCAACCACACACTTAGAAGCAACACTTAGATGAAGCAACCAAACTATATACATACTTGCTTCATCCCCTATACACACACTATGGCCCCTACACACACATACACACTACAACACCTATACACACACTCTCTACAGCCCCCAGCCACACATATTAAACCACAAAAAAAATTGAAACTGATGCATAAGAACACAACACCACAATCAACTCACTCTACATACACGCAGTCCCACAAGCAGCCTCCAAACACATGTACAGTACCCTTTTGTCCTCTGAAATACCATTTATGGAGACACCAGAGACAAGTCACAAGCAATTGTAGCAAAGTGTGTCATTAAATTTGCTTGTGCTACGCAGAACAAATGCAGGACCTTTTTTCTCATACGAGAGCTCTTCAGTAGGGCTCTGCGAATGGGCTGCCCTGGAAGTGCTTTCTGTGTAAATTAGATGGGTAATTCTAGTTGTGCGTACTCCTTTTAAGAGTGTTTGTGTCTTGTCCTCTTTCCGCCATGAAGGGCTGCCTGACTGGCAAAGCATACTTTGGGACTCTGGTGCAAGTTTATTTTCTGTCCCAATTTTTTATTGATTTTTTTTTTATGTACTCTATATTTGAAAAATATTAAATTTTGGTACCAGCTTCTTTTGACCTTTTTTTTTTTTTCATCTGGATATATGCTACAAATGTGATCGAGAGGCTTTAGCTATGACAGTTTAGTATAGCATGTATAGTATAGTATCCTGTATAAGATAGTTTTAGCGTTATGTGCCTTTGAAGGCATGTGGGACATATATACATATATATATTACACACATAGCATAGAGAGATGACCAGTACTCACGGACTTTCTGGAGTTAAAAGTTGTAGTCTTTATTGAAGAATCAATTAAAATAGGAGCGTTTCAGTCCACGCTCAGGTCTTTCATAAGGGCCAGGTACAGTATATAATAAAAACAAAAGCACTTTTATAGGAGGAGAATCATAGATAATTGACTTATCTCAGGTGTTGTGTATGATGCCGCTAGCATTCAGGAGTACTGTGTGCGCATGTGTGTGCTCCATCCATACAGCGTGGCAGCGTGGCGTATGTTGTCGTGGCAACGGGAACACTACCTGGTCACCAAGGTTACTAAAGTAAATACCGGAAATGTTAAATGAGCAGAGGAATAAAAAGCAGATTGCGATTAAAGCAACTGTCATTCCTCAAACAGACTCTGGGTGAGGGTCTTCCAGTGTGTCACTACTTCCGCTCCATGGTCCAATCAAATACTTATTGTGGAGAAGTGATTGATTGGACTGTTGGTCTGACTCAGAATACATGCATGTGCTCTGAGAAGGTAAGGGGAGGGAATGGTGGTGGACAGACGTAGGGAGAGAAGAAGGGAAATTGGATTTGAATAAAATAAAACAAAACGTTAAGTCTATAAGTAGGCTGGGGGGGTCTCTTAAATTAAAGCAGGGAAGGAGGTGAGACAAATGCTTCCCCTTGCAGGTTTTGCCAGCAAGGGAGAAGATAATTCCATTCCTTACTACTTTGACAATAGACTTATTTTTTTTGGAAGAATAGAACAGAGTTCCAGGCTGCCAAAGTAATGTATGCCGGGGATGTAACTAGCCCCCAGCATACAAGGGCACATATCTCATTATGTACAACATTTCCAGTTGAAACACTAGACACACACATATATATTTCTACCACAATGACCACTTCTAAAAGCAGACGTGGTCATGGTTGTTGGTGTAATCCTTTAAGGAGTTTTTGGTGGTGTTACTGAACAGTGCCACAATGTTTCTCTGTATCCCTTTACTTGCTGCATAGCTTTATTCTCTGTCTATTACAATGATGACTAACCTTGACTCCATAAATTGTTTCTGGACTACATTTCCCATTATTCTCAGCTAGCTTTTAGAGTCTAAAGGCTAGCTGAACATCATGGGAAATGTAGAAGTATCTCGGTGAAGCGCTTATTGTAATAATATATATGGAAAATCAATAAAAAATCGTGCTGAATGTGATAATATAATAACCAAGTATCCAAAGGTGTACCTTGAAAATGAAATTCTTTTTCCAGGGGTACAAATATTTTGTTGTATCCTTTTAAATATAAAACATACAAATCCAAATCATAGTGCAACCTGTGTAATATAAAAAATGTGTAAGGAAAAGTGCTAAGTGCCAACTCACAATTTGTTGAGCTAATCAACTTAGCTCAAGTTCTTGCGCCTTAGGGTCCGTATAGGCGACCCTCTCCCTCCTTTCCGTCCTGATTTTCTTATAAGCTTGTCAAACCCTGAGCCATCCAATAGGCTCACTTCAAATCGTGTATGTGGTTAAGGACCACATTCCTTCTTTGTAAGTGCAGGAAGAAGTATTGCCGATAGTGTATTAATAATATGTACTTTATTATTTATAAAAATATTTAATAACAATATAATACTTAAAAAATAAATAACACTCTTCGGCTATAGTCCAAATAATAGAGTCAAAGTGCTCACTGTTCTTCCAGAACGCGTTTCGCCAAATGGCTTCCTCAGCTGGAAAAAAGTTTTGTGTCAGCTCTAGGGACCACTTCCTGCTTTAAATAACCCTTTTGATTGCAGAATTCAGGTGTATAGGCTTTAGTTTACTTGGGTAATCTCCATAGATATGGAGATACCATGTGTTTCAAGCCTCCTATTGATCTGTTTACTTCCGGGTTTAGTGCCGATACATTACTTCCGGTTTTGGCAAATCCGGTTTTTATGCGTTCCACAGTGCATTTCAGCGGCCATTTAGTCCATTCTTTCACTGAAGACAGCATATTACTCATAATAAATGTGGTACAAAAGATACATAGTGTCAGTATTGATCTCTCAATGTAAAACGTATTCATTAATATAAAGGACATTCCTTTTCAAACAGAATAGCAACATTCTCAAAGTCTTTTATACTTTTGTTTATTAGTCTGTATTATCTGTAATTTATGAATTAGGGAAAATTACTATTTACAGGAACTATTTTATTACCATTTTATAAGAGAACCATTGATAATTATCCTGAGTTTATAGCATAAGTTATAGAAAGAATATTATTTAGATAGTATTAAACCAAACATATAAATAAAAGGATAGGGGTACTAATTAGACTCCTGAAAGATGAACGAAAGGAATAGCTACCAAATAGTTAATTCCTAAGGTATAATTAAAGAGGTTGTATGATAGCAATGGGCAAAGAAGCTGAAATAAATTAGTATTAAAAGGAAATATCAAAATATTTAAAACTCAATGTAGTTTATAAGTGAGTGGAATAAGAAAAATTATGCTAAAAAAATGACATTTCACGATTTGCGTAGATTATGTACTCCCCTGTGTACAAAGTGTAGTTTTTTCTGGTAGAAAAGTTTTTAAAGTTGGGTCTTTAAAAAAGTGGCCAGTATTTTGAGACAGTTTTTCTTACTTTATAATTTTCTGAGCTGAAATTGCATATAAAGGGGGTATTATAGGTGTTAATTTCTTCTTTCTTTTTGTAAGTCATGATACTTTGTCTCTCTTTCTTTTATTTCTTGTCTTGATTTTTCTAGTTTATTCTCTTCACAACCCTTCTCCCTGAAGTCTTGTTTGATCTTTTTAGACTGAGTTTCAAAAGTTTCTAGATCTGTACAATTTCTTCTAATTCTTAAGAATTGTCCCCTTGGGGCATTTTCTAACCATGGTGCAAAGTGACAACTTCCCCTTTCTATAAACTGTTTACTTCCACCGTTTTAAAATGGTTACGAGTTTTAATAATATTATTTTCGATATAAATGTGCAAATCTAAAAATATTACTTCTTTTTTACTCCAGTTACATGTGAGCTGGATTTCCCATGTGTTGGAGTTCTGATAATTTAAAAATAAAGGGATAGATCTTCTTCTTTCCCTTCCCATATAAAGAAGATGTCGTCTATGTAACGACCATAGGTGACCAAGTTCTCCTCCCAGCTATGTTGGCCATATATGTATGAATTTTCCCAATGGGCCATAAATAAGTGGGCATAGCTGGTGGCAAACTTGGTCCCCATGGCTGTATCCTTAATTTGAAGGAAAAAATCTTCGTTATACCAGAAAAAAATTAGTTCAGAGAATCAGTTTTATCGCCTCAAGGAGAAATTCTATTTTAGTGGGGGGCAGATCTGAGTGGTGTTCTAAAAACTCTTTCACTGCTTCAAGTCCGTAATTGTGTGGAATATTGCTATATAAGGCTGTTATGTCACATGTCACTAGGAAGCAATTTACGTTCCATCTACAAGTTTCTAAAAAGTTTAAAACCATCATGGTATCCTTGATATATGCTCTTGTATTTTTCACTATGGGTTGTAGGTGTACATCTACGTATTGTGACAGTTTTCTAGAAATAGCATCAATCCCTGCCACAATAGGCCTTCCCGGTGTGTTGTTTATGTCCTTGTGCACCTTAGAGAGGAAATCAAAAACTGGAATTTTGGGGTATAAGTTGTTTAAAAAATCCAATTCTTTCTGGTTTAACATGTCTAAATTGAATCTTTTATTAAATAAAGTAGTAAACATTTTGTTTATTTCATTACTGGGATTGATTGTGAGTTTCTTGTAAGTATTAACATCCCCTAAAATTCTCTCTGCTTCTTTATTATAAAATTCTTTCGACATTAAAACTATACCTCCCCCCTTATCCGCTGGTTTAATGATGAGATCGGGATCGTCTTTTAAATCTTTAAGGGCTTTTTTCGTTCTTGAATGGATACGTTCTGGTAAAAATTTCCTCTTTTTTCTAATTTCTTTATATCTGTCATCACCATAGTTTCAAATGTGGTTATCTTTTCAGAGATCATTTGTTTCGGGTAAAATTGGGATTTTAATTTAAGGTTCGTGTATGTATTGTTGTCCTTGTCTAATTGTTTTTAAGAAGAATTTTTTTAAACATAGGTTTCTTTTAAATCTATTCAAGTCTACATAGAATTCAAAATGGGAATTAGTTTAAAACAACCCTCTAATAAAGTTTAACTTACATTTCACATTATATGCAAACATATTATTTGGAAATGGAGATTCTATTTACATTGATTCAAACAAAAGACAGTTAAGTCAATCTAATAAAAGTTGGTACTTGGTAGTAAATGCGGCATTGTTAATCGAATTGCATTGAATGCGCTTTGTAGAGAATGGTTAGTTCACTAATAGCAACTTGATAATTTTGATACAAAGGGCTGCTTTATAAAATGCAATAATTTTATCATTAAAAGTTAATGTTCATCACATTTCTCATAAATGAAAATTACAATCAGCTCTGACATGTGGGTATTAATGTGGTCTACGAATAGATCATATTACCAAATCAGTAACATAGAAACATAGAAACATAGAATGTGACGGCAGATAAGAACCATTCGGCCCATCTAGTCTGCCCAATTTTCTAAATACTTTCATTACTCCCTAGTCTTATCTTATAGCTAGGATAGCCTTATGCCTATCCCACGCATGCTTAAACTCCTTTACTGTGTTAACCTCTACCACTTCAGCTGGAAGGCTATTCCATGTATCCACTACCCTCTCAGTAAAGTAATACTTCCTGATATTATTTTTAAACCTTTGTCCCTCTAATTTAAGACTATGTCCTCTTGTTGTGGTAGTTTTTCTTCTTTTAAATATATAGTCTCCTCCTTTACGGTGTTGATTCCCTTTATATATTTAAATGTTTCTATCATATCCCCCCTGTCTCGTCTTTCCTCCAAGCTATACATGTTAAGATCCTTTAACCTTTCCTGGTAAGTTTTATCCCGCAATCCATGAACCAGTTTAGCCCTTCTCTGAACCCTCTCTAAGGTATCAATATCCTTCTGAAGATACGGTCTCCAATACTGTGTACAATACTCCAAGTGAGGTCTCACCAGTGTTCTGTATAATGGCATGAGCACTTCCCTCTTTCTACTGCTAATACCTCTCCCTATACAACCAAGCATTCTGCTAGTATTTCCTGCTGCTCTATTACATTGTCTGCCTACCTTTAAGTCATCAGAAATAATCACCCCTAAATCCCTTTCCTCATATGTTGAGGTTCATACAGTAGAAGGAAGTGATATGATTACCATTTGATGACAGAGCATAGTGAGGATGAAAGGTATGTTGGCATTCTATCTTTCTGTCTGTCTATCTATCTAGCTAATCTGCCTTAACAAGCCCTCCTCTTCTAATCCCACCCAGACTTTATGTGACTTGTTCAATCACAATCTTCCCAGTGCAGCTCAATGAGTCGTCTTTGCAAGGCAGGAGCTCTGGGTAGTTACTGTCTTTTGAGTTTAGTGCAAATTAGCTAACGAAACCAGGAGGTAGCAGGACCGGTCGTCTGCTGGAAAAGCCAGGGGAGTGTAAACAGTATAATTTATACAAGTGTAAATTTCTACTTAAATCTGCACTGTTTCCAAAATGACAAAAAGAGGGCTCACTCTTCATAAATAAAGCTTTTCAGCAAAGTAAAGTGCTTTAGGGGTCTGGAGTGTCCCTTTAAGGATACCAAACAATGGAGCTATCTGCTAAATTGGTATCCTTAAATATGGCACCCCCACATAAGGGCACCATATTAGAGAGCTGTTGTGTTTCATAGATAGCACCCTAATTTGGTATTTGTAAAAATGGCAAACCCACACAATGGTATCAAATTGGGGAGTTTTATGCTAAACAGCTGATAGATCAAAATGAAGATAAATTATTTTCTTAATGTATGATTAAAGTTCCGTTAGCAGAGCAATAGATAAGAACTTCTAAATTAAACACTGTAGTGATTGAAAATGAAACTATTGAATGGCATTGTAGTTAATATTCTGTATGTTTTCCTAACTTCTATGTACCTGAAAAAACTGGGGGGGGGGGGAATTGTCCCAAAAAAAAAAAAAATTTCCACGGAGGCTGTGTGAGTTACAGCTAGGAGAGAGGTGACTAGAACTGCATAAACAGAAACAAAAGTGATTGAATTCCTAAATATTGAGCATAGAACTGAGCAGTGAAGCTGCAGGGGCATGATCGACATACCCAAACTGCTTCTTCAAGGTTAAGTTGTTTTGGTCACGTTCTCCATGAGAAAAAAATATTTCCTATACATTTCAAATAAATTACAATGAGAAATAAAGGGCCAAAGAAAAGATTAGTTTAAAAGCAAAACCTGCAAAGTGACTAAGCTACTTTAAGCAGCTGGATACAGGGTCATTGAATTAGGGACAAAAAAAAAGAAGAAAAAATAAAAAAGTTGTCACTGGTTTTACCAAACCAGAGAAAATACAGCCCTGGGCAGGGGCGTTTTAGCCGCGAGGCAAACAAGGCATTTGCCTTGGGCGGCATTTTTCAGGGGGCGGCAAAAAAAGCCGCCCCCCAAATGCCCAGGGCAAATGTCTTGTTTGCCTCGCGGCTAAAAGACATGCTGGGCGCTGGGCGGCATTGGCGAGCGGGCGGGCGGCTGGCGAGGGAGCATTTCCTGTGAGCTGTCTGCTCAGCTCCCTCGCGCGCCGCAGAGTGAGGCTGGGAGCCGGAAGATGACGTCATATCCCGGCTCCCAGCCTCACTCTGCGGCGTGCGAGGGAGCTGAGCAGACAGCTCACAGGAAGAGCTCCCTCGCCAGCCGCCCAGCAGCCAGTGGACCACCAGGGAGATAGAGAACCCCTTCCCTCCCCAGCACTCCCAAAGGTAAGGAGGCTGGAGGGGGAGGGTTAAAAAGTACATGTGTTAATGTGAGTGTGTGTGTGTCTGTTAGTGTGTGTGTCTATTAGTGTGTATGTGTCTGTTAGTGAGTGTGAGTGTGTGTGTGTCTATTAGTGACTGTGTGTGTGTCTGTTAGTGTGTGTGTGTGTCTGTTAGTGTGTGTGTGTGTCTGTTAGTGAGTGTGTGTGTGTCTATTAGTGTGTGTGTCTGTTAGAGTGTGTGTGTGTGTGTGTGTCTGGCTAGTGTGTGTGTCTGTTAGTGAGTGTGTGTGTGTCTGTTAGTGTGTGCCCCGTCTGTTAGTGAGCGTGTGTGTGTCTATTAGTGTGTGTGTCTGTTAGTGAGTGTGTGTGTGTGTGTGTGTGTGTCTATTAGTGTGTGTGTCTTGTTATGAGTGTGTGTGTGTGTCTGTTAGTGTGTGTCTGTCTGTTAGTGAGTGTGTGTGTGTCTATTAGTGTGTGTGTGTGTGTGTGTCTGTTAGTGAGTGTGTAAGTTAGAGTGTGTTAGTGAGTGTGTGTGTGTGTCTGTTAGTGTGTGTACCAAAGTGAGTGTGTGTGTGTCTCGTTAGTGAGTGCGTCTGTTAGTGAGTGTGTGTGTGTGTGTGTCTGTGTGTGTGTGTCTGTGGGAGTGTGTGTCTGTGGAGTGTGAGTGAGTGTGTGTCTGTTAGTGTGTGTGTCTGTGAGTGAGTGTGTCTCTGCTAGTGAGTGTGTGTGTTTGACTGTGTGTGTCAGTGAGTTTGTGTTTCTGTTAGCTAGTGTACGCGTATCTGTCAGTGAGTGTGTGTGTATTTAGAAGGCGGGGGAAGGGATGGGTGGGGGTCGCGCGCACGGGGGGGAAGGGATGGGTGGGTCGCGCTGCTGGGGAAGCGCTGGGATGGTGGTCGCTACGCTGCCAAGAGGGGGGGAAGGGATGGGTGGGGGTCGTGGGCGCTGGGGTTTGAGGGGGCGCCTGAGTTTTGTCCTGCCTAGGGCAGCACAAAACCAGGATACACCACTGGCCCTGGGTAAGGTATTACTACAATGAGATGTGCTTTATTTGATTCTATGTTGTTTATATATTTATATATATATATATAGATATATATATAGATATATATATATACCACGCAGGTGAATCTTTGGATCTGAAAATGTGAGACATAATACTGTTTACAGTATACTGTTTGCATATACAATTATACTTTTTTTTTGGGGGGGGGGGCATTTCAATTTGTTTTGGAGACTGTGTGTCTTCATGCTCATAACTTTAATTTATTCAGAGAGGTTTTTATCAGTAGTTACCCATAGCACCGCAGTTGTTTGCAGACCACAGCTCTGATTCTGATCCATCAACCAAAGAATAATGAGCAAAGTACTCAACGTAGTCGCGCTCTCTAAATTTACAGCTCTGTTGGTTGGACAGCTTACATTTTCCTATTTCCATGTGAGTGAGTGCAGCACTCGAGCCTTTCCTGGTACACTGTGACAATGTTATTCAGATCCCATATATGTCCCACAGATCCTTCCTTCCTCAGCTATGCTACATACATTTCTATTTCCTGTCATGGCTTGTGGCTTTTAGCCCTTCCTGGTTCCTTTACGTTTCCTTTCTTCCTTCTGTACCAGTCATGTCCAGCTAAGTTGCACTCAAGATGCCTACTTCTCTTCTCCCCGGACATTTACACTGACTCCATCCACCATGCGCTCTTACAAAGTATAGATACATTCACTTTAAGGCTGGATAATGCTCTGGTTACTTCTAGCTGTAATGTTACCACCGTATTTCATCCAAGCACTTAGTAGTGGTATTATTATTATTATTTTATTTTTAATGTGTCTTTCTGTGGCTACCAGGCTGTTTGCAGTCATTATGTACAAGACTCAAAAAAAATATAAAAATTTAAAAAAATACAAAAAAAGGATTTAAAAACACATTAGTCTGGGGGCGGAGTCTGACCATCTAGCTGTACGGACGTGGGTGAGGCGAGCTCCGGTCCGACGGGCAGAAAACACAGCGAAATTGGCAGATAAATAGCCCAAAAACACACCGGGGTACCCCATCCATGCCGGGGGTGCCCGGCTGAATCGAGGGACACCTTTCTGGAGCCCGTCGGGGCCGGGGGCGCGAAACGCCAAGTGCGGCCTACTGGGGTTGGAGCCAGGGAGAGGCGGCCATTCTCCCCAACACTGAGACCCCTCAAGCGACCTTATTGATCTCTTACTCCCCCCTCCCCCTTTTTGGACCGGAGGGGGTAATCCCGGTCCCCACTGGCTACACGGACCAGGACTGCTGGTGGGCCTCACGATTACACAGCCCGCTGGAAAACAAGACCGTCAAGGCATAACCAAAATGGCCTCCAAGCAAGGGCCAAATATGAAAAACACAAGCACCCAGTCACCTACACATCCCCTGATGGCTCTGGACCGGCTTTGTAAGAGCTTCTGGGCGATGCTCTGTGAGCGAGGAATGGCCCACCACCAGGCGGTGAAAGCAGTAGCCTCCTGGATGAGACCCGTTACCCGACGACGCCATTATGGGCACCAACCTCGGGCATCCAGGGCGGCCGTCCGGCGATGCAGACACCAAAGATCGACAAGGCGGGAAACAGCGCCATGCCAGTTGAACGCATGCACTCGCTCCCATCTACAAAGAAGCATGTGCACCAAGCGAAGCCTACCTGCAAGCAACTCATCAGGCCCAAGAACCTCTGACCAGAGCGGCACGAAGCAACCACTCAAGGATCACGCTGCACTACAAGAGGCCACACAGGAGAAAGCCTCGCTGACTACAGCTAGAGCTGGAATCAAGCCCAGGGACCCCATAGACAGGGCCACCTGTGCCAGCAATCGAGACATTCCCACCCTGGGCATAGGCTGAAATGCATTCCACCCTGCCCCACAGCTCACAGACCTCGAACTGATCCATGTGGGCGCCTTCCCCAGCTGATACCAGATAACGCCAGCACACCCTGATATCTTGTCGGGTTTGTAGCCCAAGTATCACTGAACTTTATCTATGGCCTGGGGCAACTTTTTGCCAATGTTATGGGTTATTATGCAGTTAACTCTAAATACTTCTCACACGCTAGAGCAAGATTTAGACATAAAGGCAGACACTAAGCTTAACTAAGCATTTAGCTTACAGTATCACAGCAGTTTCTTTCCATTGATTATAATATGTTAATATTGTTAATAATCATTGCCAGTGGTTTCACAATCTGTTATATCTTGCTCTCTTTAACAATATAAAACGTGCACTGTCTTTCATGTCACACTACAGACACATATTTAGCATGTATTGAACTGCACAGTTGTGTTTATATTAGGATTGTACATTTCAGGTTTTCCTTCTTTGTCACTCCTCTGAATACTCCTACCTGACGTGTGCATCTTGCTAAATCATTTAAACTAAAGAGAACCTAAGCTGTCGAAATATTGATCTCATTAATCTAAAAATGTGCCTGACTAACGAATGCCACAACTTATAATGTAAAGGTCTACCAATTTCTCCTGATGTCGCTGTTGTGGCGCACCAAGACTTTTTGTTACTTTTGTGCACAACAAAAATAAAGAATAAAAAAAAAAAAAAAAAAAAAAAAAAAAAAAAAAAAAAAAAACACATTAGTTTGTAAATTCCTTCTTGTTTTTCTATGTTAACTCTCTTACTGCATGCACATTGAATAAAAGGGCTATTACACTGAGTCTTATTATAGCTTTGAGCTATTATTTATTAAATTGCGTTGCAAAATGTTTCCATGGGGTATTTGTGTTTAAGTCATTTTAGACACTTTTGGGTTTAACATTTTACACTGTCAGCTCTTGAAATTCAATCACGTCATCAATTGATCAATGCTCAGCAGGTGCAAGTGCTGTGAAATGCAATATTTTTAGGTTTCTGCATGCACACCCAGAAAAAAATTGATTTAGAGATAATTACCAGAGGGGGATTAATTTTTACTAGATATCTACAGCACATTATAAAGAACCAGAATTGAGAACACATATTAATCAGCATGGTACCTCATTTTATAAGTATCACATTAAATGTTCCACGTTGATTTGTGGAATTGGAAGTGCACATCCTGATTCTTTAACAGAACCAATGAAATAATAAATACATGTTCATTTGACCCAAGGATTGTCGGTATTAACTATGTTAGCCAAATTTTGACTAGATGGATTCAAAGTCAGCACGATTTTAAGTCTACAAAGTAAAAAACATATCTGACAAATAATACATTTCAATTGACTTAAGTGATAATAATAGTGTGTATCATTTTATGAATGGTTTATGATGGTCATTATTTATCAACGGTTAGAGGATTACAGTATATTAATTATGAGAATGCATTATGCAAAGAAACTATAATGGCTAACCATTAACCCTATGCAACAATTCCAATGTTGCTGACAGTTTTTCAAAACAAAATGCCTTTCTGCCTAAAGAAAGTAGATCACAGTGGCAATCCCTCTTGCAAGAGTGTGGAACACACCTGCGATTTGTGGGGCTATAAAGTGGAATATGCAATGACAACTAGTCCTGGCTGGAGACCAGTAACTATTGAACCATTGAGAAGTGGAGTTTATTGGAAGGCCAGCAAACCATTGGAAACTACTACCTAGAAAGACATAAGGAGTGTAATGTTTAAGGCTCAAGCGCTCAAATTTTTTATTCTTCTTAAGCTGATCAAAGCGGCTTGTACACATACACACACTCATTCAGATATCCCAACAGGAAATAATTAGTAGCTGAAAGGTCAGGCAAATGTGACGGACAATTAATCTGGAAATTTCTTAAAAGTACAGGCCTAACAGTTGTCTCAGGAGATCCATTATGATCCTGGCTGTCTGACAGTAGCCCCATCTCATTGAAACCATTGTAGTGGCTGTGGTAAGCTCTCTGCCATTTTGAAAATAAAATTCCTCTATTTTTCATTTTTTTTTTTTTTTTAAGTGCTGTGAAACATACATGCAATGACAGTGACACATAACACATGAACACAACGATTGAATACATACGTAGGTTGAGACCATAAAATGTCTGCAGACGAACAGCACTTTTTTTTTTTTTTTTTAACATGAGTAGTTTGTGCTCAGTAGCAAACTGGGAAAACAGAACTGTTGTGTAATATAATCTGGATATACAATTATAAGAAACCCTTGACATAGAGATGACTAAAAATTAAATAAGCATGCTAGACTAGAATGCTTTGAGAGAAAATAAAGGTTAAGTTGTTGTATTTGACTATATCAAGAAAGCAGAGTTATGCAGGATTTCACCACATGGTAAGAATAGGATGATGCTGGTGTCGTCAGGGTCATCTCTGTGAATTGTGCTCCTTCATTCGATTCCCGATTTTGGGACATGCCAAAAATGATAGGTGCTCTCTGGTGTCCGGGTGTAGGGGGACCTTTTGTGCATTGTGGTCTGGTATAGGTAAGTAGTTTGTATTTGTTTGTATTTGTGCATCTGAGGTAGGTGATCAAGCTGTTTGTTCACACTGCTTCCTTGCCTCAATGGTATCCCAGAACCTAGCAAAGATTAGGTCCAGTTTGGCTAAAGTAGTTGCGACAAGGGTCTCGGCTGAGCCTTTAGTAGTGATCGCCACCATCTTAGAAGCCACGCGGTGCCCCCTCACATAGCAACAGCAGGTGCAGAGATTAGCGGTGGGAGAACTCCTGGGATCGGGATAATCCCTACAGGTCCAAAAGGGGGGTGGAGGGGTGGTGCAGAAGTCCACTCAGTTTAAGGGAATGCAGAGTTTGGAGAGTGGCCGTCCCTCCGACGACATCTGTCACGCTTGAAGGACACAAAAAGTGTAAAGTAGGTAGTCTGGACCTGGAGCGTTCCGAGTCTGGTACCAAAGGATTCGCCAAGAACCCCACTATGCAGCAAGTCGTGTTTTGTGGTAAAATCTGCAGGTTGACTGGTTTAAATTGCTTATTTAGCCTGCTTAACTCAGGAGCTCATATAGTACATGTCTGAAAATTCCTCTCTTTTTACTCATTATTCCATTTGAAATTACCCATGATATATCTCCCAAGACTAGTAACAAATAAGTTATTTACCCATCAAACCCTACACTGAAGGTTGAATCTATTCTATATTTCTCTACTTCTTTCTTATAACCTTTGTAGATCTTTGGAGGAGATTTATCACGTCAAAAAAAGTGCTATTTTGGGTGAAAAGAGCTTGATGAAGAGAGACATTATATTGTCTCTCAAGACATAATTTACAGACAGAGGAAATGGACATGGGAAAGGCTACTAAGTGAGTGTGATCTCAAGTATTCAGCAGCCATCTGAGGCTTTTTTTTATCATCATAAAAAAACACAATTAGCAACTTTTAACAATATCAGCTACAACAAATAAACATAGTTCAAAAACATCAACTACCTGTAGAATTGGAATACACAAATTACTATGTTCTTGCACCTTATTATACAATATATTTTATTGCTGGATTAGACATTATAGTCTTTGTACTTGTACAAAATAATCCAAATATACTCCTCTCAAGGCGATAAAGTACTTGCCGTTTTTATGCAATATTTAAATATATTAAACAGTAGATTAGACTTGGAGATTTGTTTCATTATAAACTGCAATTCATCCAAATTCGGCCTGAATGGGTGATTATGAATTCCCAAACATAGAGCTGAAATTTAACCGAATCATGAACCCGCATGTTCAGACCCGGAGGAGGCAGGCCAAAAGGATGCTGGGAACAAGGACATGTGTGAGTGGGGGGAGTGTAGAAAAAGTAAAAGAAGGGAAGTCCTAGAAGTCCTGTTTCAGCCCATTTACTATAGGGTGAGCTTCTCCCAGGCGCAGGAGCACCAGCTTGCCTTGCGGCCTAGGCGGTCCACGGCCGCAAGCTCTCCCTTGCCCCATGCTCCCTCTCGGGTGGTGAAGGATCTTGATGCGGCCTGGGGTCCAGGCGAAATCCCTCCGGGCGGCCGAGTGTCCTAGGAGCTGCAGTTCTGAACTCTCTTTTAACCCTTGTGGGACGGTTGCCACCTAAATAGTAGCTACGACACTAAAGCATTACGAATACATATTTGTATTCCAAAAGCTATAGTGTTCCTTTAAAGGAACACTAAGCACCATAGCACCTGGCAGTAATATTCAGATTCATGTGCCATTACTGAGTTGCAGGTGCCAGGCGGGTAAGTTATCAAACCATAGTAAAATGTCTTATTGTGGGGTGATGGCAGGGCAGACTGACACCATAAAAACAACAGCAAGTTCTAGTGGTTATGGTGCTTGGAATGCTTCTTTCAGATGCATGTCTGCCGGTTTAAGAAACTGTTTCTATAAATCATACTTGTACAAATCGTATTGCCCTTTAAGTGCCAAACTGCTTTTCAGATATACGTATTTCATGAACACGTTAAAACCAAGATTTTCTATTTAGAATATTTTTCTGTTCAAAGTGGCATTATGGAATTAATAAAATTGTTTGGGATTTTAAATCTCTACCTCCCTTTCCATTATTATGGGATGCCTTGTGTATCATCAACGAATGTACATGCAGAAGCTCCACTTATGTAAGCACAATACATGCAATATGTATGGTGAGTTTCTATTCTGTACAAACTCGAGTTCTGACCTTCACAGCACTGTGTATGCACACGGCAGGAGTGCTTACTCACACCGCAAGCTATTGAAAGTAATGAAACTATAGGTTTTCTAGCCTCAAAATGTCCCTGTGTTCATTAAATTGCACTTTGCTTTCTCCTTTTCCTTTCACCTTAACAAGTTGCTTGAGCGCAAGAAAAGATGTGCCCATTGAATGCTATTTTCACAGTTTGAATTGAATTACAGCAGCCAGTGCCCTCAGCTACATCATTACCAGCTCTAGCACACTTTAATTAGAATATATTTTTATTTTCCCTAGGAGATTAATACTGTGCACTTTGGTATTTTTAACCTTGCCGATGGGTGAGCTCTGCCACTGCTGTCACTGCTTCACATGGGCAGATTCGCTGATGGAAGAAAATTGGAACATATTGATTTCATTATTTTTCTTTTTTTCTTAACCGTGTTCTCTATCAAATGTCCCATCCACGGTAGTTCCACAGAGGACACACACACAAATAAATTAAAAGTAAAAAAAAAAAAAAAATTGCCCTTGAAATAAAACTGAGAATGTTTCATAGCAAGAGTCAGATATAATTCTTCATTTCTTCCAGTACTCAATATACTGCAATTCAAGTGTTTAGCAAGTGAAAATGTCACTAGAGACATGAATGACACATTTCCTAAATGCTCTGGAGGCAGAAGCCTAATGCCTTTTAATGATGCACTGCCCTTTGAGGACTAATTTCTAGCTTAATAGAAATGACAGAGGAAGAAAATATTCCTGAGAAAAAGGCAGCATTTGCAAGCAAGGCAGAAATGTTGCAGTGTTTTGAATATTCACTGTGTAACCCCTTAGAGTTAATTACAGTACTTCAGGGAGAAATAAAAAGCACATCTACGAGAAGACATCTAGAATCGTGGAACACCATATAAATTCTAGTACCTTAACCCATAAAGGGACTAATAGCATTGCAGGGCTGGCACAATGTCAAGTGATTTGCTCAACCACTGGTTCTTATAGCACCATACAGTATCAGGGGCTCCACCTTGGGAGAAGGAGTTAAATTATGGGTGGACTTTGGGGAAAAAGAAAAATGTTCTGGATCTAAAGTAAAATAAAAAGCATGATATCCTTAAAGGGCATGAATTGACGGCATCAACTACAGCAGCTAAGGCTAATCGTGGCTTGGCAGGTGATCTACTAGCCAACATGCTGAATAAGTCTCAGCAAGTCAAAACTTTTCTAAAAAGATGATAGGAAATGCAGTTTACAGACATCCGCAGTGTGTTGGTGTGATAGTACTGACTTTGAGACTGTATGAAATGACATGAAAATTACATAAATATATGTATTTATAGCATAATTGCAAGAATATGAGAGAATTAAAGGGACACTATAGTCCCCAGAACAACTGCAGCTTATTGTATTTGTTCTGGTGAGTAGAATCATTCCCTTCATGCTTTTTGCTGTAAACACTGTCTTTTCAGAGAAAATGCAGTGTTTATATTACAGCCTAGGGTTAGCTCCACTGGCTTATATGGCAGCACTACCTGGGGCACATTGTGCAGCACTGTTATTCAGTGTCTCCACCCCCTGCATGCAGACACTTGCTCATAGAGATGCATTGATTCAATGCTACTCTATAAGGAGATGCTGATTGACTAGGGCTGTGTTTTACTTGCGCTGACTTTGCCCCCAATCTGCCTCATTGACCGTCTCAGCCAATCCTATGTATTGTGATTGGCTCAGAGAATCACTTCTGATAATGTCAGTCAAGCAGGCTGTTTAGGGGCAGAACCAGCAGCAGCAGACTTGAATACAAGTAAGATTCTACTACATTTAGGGAGATAAGGGGGTGGGGGAACACTGACTAGATGGTGGCTTAACACTATAGGGTCAAGAATACATGTTTGTGTTCCTGCCCTTATAATGTTCATTTAAGAAAAAAATAACACGAGGTTAAGAGCTGCTGACTTCCCCCTTTATGGCAGTATGAGTACAAAATTCTCAAAACACCATAAAAAACTTGTTTTCTTTGCAGAATTCATAATGGTCTATAAAGAATCAAGTATGTGAGGCCATGGACATTTTTATTCTAAATGTGAAAGTGTAAAAGGGTGATCCATTATCTGAAAGAAGAGACATACGATGATCTGCACACCACAATATAACGATGCATGCCATACAGATAAATACAAGGCGCTATTTACCTAAATGTAATGATCTAGAAATTTGCAAAATATGCTTACCTGTCCATACCTGTCGGCATAGTTCCGGGTGTCTTGCAGACAGTGCAAAACTGTATTTCATGCATTATTTTAGCACACATCAGAAACAGGCAAATATATAAGGGACACTATGAGATGTTTATGTATAATGTCTTTATTCTAGCACCTTCTGTAGCACAGTGAAGCTTGTGAGAGAGTGTAGGGAAATTGAACTCTGCTCCCAGGGATATTGCTAGGTGCTATAACAACTTTCACAAAATTACATAAACCTGTATTTCTAAATTCCAAACCTGGGGAGTGCTGATATATAGTCAACCCACGTTGTTGTATAACCATCTTTACACTATTCATCCTTGTGGTATGAGGCATTAAATGCTAAAAACATTAACATATGGGCACATTTCTGTAATGAGAGGACAAACCTGGCAATAATATTCAGATTCACGTGGCATTTAAACATTTTTGCATATTATAAAGTATTGTAACAACATGATACAACTTATTAATATTAAACATGTAATATTATTTCTGATATGCTCTCAAAATGCCCTAATGACAACCATTTACATGTGCAGCCAGTTTAGCTGCCAAATGCCCATCACAATAAATGTTCAGCACTGAAAAGCCAACTAGAGACAATAATGACTGATGGTCAGATTCTGCTAGTGGGTCTGTCCCAAACTAAGAGAAACCATAATTAACTACTGTGCAGATAGCTAATGCATTGCAATCCTTAAAAACACATTATGATACTAACAAAAAAAATACTAGTGTGCAGATAATCCTCATTCCTGCATTTTGTCTTTTTTGTGCATTTCCATGATAAAATTAGTCATTATAAGAGATATGTAAATGTATTTAAGATGGTTTTCACTTGGCTCTCCCCTTCTACAATTTTATAGAACCCAATAACTCTGTATGTTTTTCTCGCCTCCCTCCTGCTTCTTGGACCGGCTTCACATTCACACAAAATGCAGGAACATTGTGTACCCTTTTATAGCATATTAAATATTTGGCATGGATTATGAATAATCTATTTCTTGATAGTCTGGAAAGTTTTTTTTTTGTTTGTTTTTTTTAATCTGAAGCATTTCCATCACATATTGTCATCTACAGCCTTGGCTTTCCTGGTCTTAATTCTCAATAAATCACATAACTTTGTGCTGATTAAAAGGGATAGAAATATAAAAAATTCTTAAGCTGAAAAACAGATCCCTAAAGCTATGTTAAAAATGCCACATTGTTTCCAAAGGCATGCAAGTATTTTTAAATGAACATATAATTTTAAGGAAAATGTACGTAGTGGTCTATTTTAAAAATCTGTGATTTTAATTATCTCTGTATCCTCTAGGGAATTCATTTTATTTATTTTTTTGCTGCTGCTGCTGTGCAAGACATATTGAAAAGTGCTGTTGCTACTTAGCTAAGTTGCAGGTTGAGGTTTTTAGAGTCAGCAAAAGTCAACAATTGTGTCGTAATTTACAAAATGTTCCATAGGGCTTGAACTTTGTGGTAATGAGGTGACTTCAAGATTTGTCCTGTTAAGGGACAAATTCCTATAGCAGTGGTTTCAAAGTAATACAAGTAAAGTATGTTTGACAGAAAGGTATAACAGTCTACTTCTTCATTATGATGAGTGTTATTTTAAGACTACTATTTGTTCTGATGAGAGAAAGATTGTTGATGTTCCCAAATACTTGATTTGGAATACTGCTCTGACATCACTGATATCATATCCAAAATAAAATACCTCTTACCTGCCTGAAACATTTAGGTTTATCCAGGAGTTGCTTGTCTAGGATACTTAGATTTCTTGAGGACATAACAAATATCAGAATACTTAGAGTAGCAATCTTAGAATAATAATCACAAATCAGTAGAACAACTCTAAATCCGTGCATTAAAGTGGAAGTAACTGGCACTGGCAGTAGTAGCTAGACAAGAGGAATTTTTTTTTCTGTTTTTTTTTTTTTTTAATTCACAGCATAACGAGGCATGTGACTGCTCCTATCCAACCTACCTCTGGCAACTTCTGGCACTATCCTCAAATCCCCCATTCTCTTTCTAAAAGTGTTGGTAGTAGAAGTGGAGTAAGTAGTAGTGATGGTAGGTTGTGAAAACTACACAAAGCCAGATACAACATCAGTGTACACCTGAAGTTGGTGTATCAATACTAACAGAGATGGTGTTGGTGCAGGTGATTTTGAATGGTGTTGGTATTGGTGATAGTAGTGGTGGTGATGATGGTAACATTGACACTGGGTGAGCTAGTTGAGGCAGTGGTAGAACGTGCAGATGATGTCACAAGTGTCTCTGCTGGATGAGGTGATTCTATAGCAGATAATACAGATAGACTTGTGGAGAAGATGCAAAATGCAAAGGCACACTAGATAAAATACATGCCTGTCTTCTCCGTTATCTCCTCTTCTAATTCCTCCTGCTCTTTATACTCTTAGTCGACTAGCTCCTGGACCAGAGATAAAAGTTATACTTCTGCAGGGGTAGATGAAACATAATTCTCATCATCAGATGTATCACAGCCACCAACAACAACAACAGACATTGAGGACACGACTTTGCTATTCATTGCTCAGTCCACACTAAAAAGCAGCTCTTATGACCCCTACAAAGTAGACTCTGCTGCACCTTCCCTTAGTTACGTGGTGGGAGGCAACAAAAATGTATAACGCCTGAACTAGCTGTAGTGAAAGGAGCTGCAATGCTAGTGGAAGTAGCAGCACAAGCTGTTGAAACAAGAAAAGGATGGGTAAGAAAAATTGCCTCCTTGGCATTGAGTCAGACATGGCAGAAATGCTTCTAATCCCACAATCCTGAGGTTGAATTATACCAATAGTGGTGGTGGCAGAGGTGGTAAAGACAGAGGTGGTAGAGTCAGCAGTCCTCATGGCTGAGTTGTTCAAACTCTGAGAGGCCATTGCACTCTTGCTGATGGTGCCCTGTCCCTCTACCCTTCTTTAATTTCATCTTGGCATTAGTATGTGACACTGAGGATAATGGGTTTATTGTTCTTATTACACTAAATTAAGTTAATGAATGACTGTATATTGTGTAAGCTAACACAATTTTATTCAGTAAAAATAGAAGTTTGTGTCATAAAATAGGTTGTTGCCTGGTGGAATTACAACTTTAACTTTATTGTGTTTGACTTAGAAAAAACACTAGCACAGCATAGACTGAGCAGAACACACTCATAAAAAAATAAAATCTGATTTTCTTTTACAAAAAGTAAAACAAAAACCAAAGAAACAAACTTGTAACAACTGTATATTGATACGGATGTCTCGTGCTAAGAACAATGACAAAATGGCAATCTCCTACCTTTCACTCAAAAGTATTTTTAAAAATAGTTAATAGCTAGATACAGCTGCAACATAAGCATAGTCTCACACTTAGGCTAGGCAAAAGGAAAAAAAAATTCTTTGTTACTGAGTGAATGAATACCACACTCCCCAAAAGAAGGATTATATTTCTCCAAACCATTAACAAAACAAAACAAAAAATATGTTACTAGCTATTCATTGGTAACCTATACTCACACTAGGAATGGTGAAAAAATGCAAATATCGAATCTCCCACTGAAAGATGTTTCAAGTGCCATTGGTAGTACCTAGATACAGCTGCAAGCTAAGCCTAGTTTCACACTAGAATCAATGACACATGTTGTCTCCCACACAGTAACACTACTGGTTTGTCTCTCTCAAACCTGCAGTCACAATGTCTGGAGAATCCTGCTTGGATGAATAGATTGTTTTACTGCCCCTCCTTTTTTCTCTCTATTGGTCAGTTGTCAGTTAAACTGTGCATAGCAATCAGTCCTCTTTTTTTTTACTTTTTCTTTGGACATTAAACCCAGTTGACATGATGTGCAATACACTTTTCACCTTTTCATTAGAGATGTCGCGAACCGTTCGCGAACTTCCCGCGAACGGCTCGCCACGGTTCGCGGCGAGCCCCGGTCAGCTGACACATCCCAGCCAATCTCCAGCAGACCCTCCCTCCCAGACCCTCCCACCTCAGCTGCCTTCAACATGGATGCTGTCCAGGAGGTGGGAGGGTCTGTGAGGGAGAATCTGCTGGAGATTGGCCGGGATGTGTCAGCTGACCGGGGCTCGCCACAAACCGTTCACGAACTCATGAACATATACAATATAATAGGTCATATACACAAATGCAACGATACAAAGCACTTACAGCATAAGTAACACAAGCAGAATACGGCAACATACACACCTCAATTTAAAAAAATAAGACCGGCATGCAACGGGACATCACAATCCTATTTCGGCACAGTGCTGCTAAAAGGTTGCCTACCCCTGTCCTAGTGCAATATTGTTTGGTATATAGCTGTGAGAAAGAAAACTCTATAGTAATGTACTCACAAGGCTAGAGCCAGTAACACTAGGCTCAATATGCAGGCTTGCTGGAATATTAGCAGGGATCCCACTCCATTCTCTGTACACTTGCAGGATAACTTCTCCTCCGGTTTCCTGTATATATCCATCGGATACCAAATGTAGTGGAAGTTTCACTTTATTGGTACATAAAACAAGTTGATAAAAAAATTTAAAGTAACTGTTCTTACAGACTCTCTTGGAGGTTTCTTCAGTTGCCATGTGTGCTGTCTTCTGGATCGTTTTATTCTTTTAAGCGTCCTTAATTGCACCTGCCCAGTGTTTCCGATTACTTCTGTCTTTTATATATGACGTCAATTTCATGCATCGTGTCCATGCTGGAACACGTCACGCGTCCCTGTTGGAATGTATCATTGTCAGTTTTTCTTTAACTTTGGAGTGTAATATTGCATTCCAAGCGGCATACTTCTTAAGGTTCTTCTAAAATTAGTCCCCCACATTTTCATATCCAAATGAGTAGAAACATGAAACATAAAAGCAAAAATACATGCATAAATAAATCAGAAGAGTTTGATGGAATGTGTATTTATAATATATATGTTTATTTTGTATGATTTGCTATTTAGCTAATGGTATTAATAAGGATTAAGGATATTTGTCAAATTAAGTGTCCAGTATGTCCAGTGTTTTTTTTTATTTTTATATATATACTTTGTGAAATTATGGTGAAAGCAATATATCGGGAACTGTTAAATGATTAGGCTAATCTAAAAAAAAATAAAAAATAAGAAATTTCAACTTGCAAAGTTTTAATTGGATCATGTTTCCACACTGTTTAAAAGGGCATATGTTCTGATGACAGATTATCGCGAGGCATATTCATTAATTGTGACAAGCAGCAAAAAGAAGTCAAGTCTAGATGAAGACAGGTGATGGCCACAGCACATGCCCATATGGCAGGACAGGAAGGTTAATTAAAAAAAAGCTTGAAAATGGTATTAATTTGGCAAGCACAGGCCTACCATATGTTGAAGCCTCGGGGAACTATTTTACCCACAGAAGAGAAAACAACGCATTATATAACAAGGTGAGCTTGAAAGATTATTTCGAAAATAAAGTACTCTGCATAAATCTATGAGTTTCTGGCCATGAGATAGCTATGAATTCACTGAATACATATCAATATTCTATTGGAAGTCTATTAGTACATTCTAATGCTAGAATGTTCGTTTGCAGTGCTGTTCCCTCCTGTTAAACTTGATTTGGTTGCTGCTAGATCGAGAAACTGTTTGCTTATACATAAAGTTTCAATAGACACTCGTTATATCTAATGATACTTAATGACAAATATAAATAATACAGTTTTCAACAGACCCAGTTCAGTTACACCAGCTGATACCATTTACGTTCTGACTTTAAATAGTTCTCATTATGCACATTAAAATCATAAACTTGCAAAATAGCCAACACCAGTTATTCATTCTAATGGGTATGGCATATGTGAAATGCATGTGGGTTCAGAACCAAATCTGCTGACAACTGACAAACAAGGATGTAGGTGTTAAGATTGATAGAACTTTTATTCGATTCATTTATTTAGTTTTGTAAAATGGCAATGACCTTTTTGTGTGTGTGTGTATGTGTGTATATATATATATATATATATATATATATATAAAATTACAAGCTTTCGGCAGTGTGGGCATTAACTCCAGTAACACAACTTGACTTTTAATTCCCTGTGTCGTGTTTGTTCAGAAATGCATAAGACTTGATAAGAGGAGGTTACCCTGAAAACTTGCCATTCCTAAATTCTAGACATGTGCAATTTGTTTCGGGCCGAATATGTATTCAAAAGAATTTCGGGCAATTCTGACATTAGGGTACTTCCGAATGTCCGAATAACCGAAGTGCCGAATTACCAAGATCCCGAGGTTCTGAAATTACCGAAGTGACGAAGTGTCGAAGCACAGTATTGCCTAAGTACTAATATACTTACCCAGTGGAAGAAGAAGAATGTTACACTGTATACAATTTTAAATAAAAAGTATAAAAACATAGCCAGGATTCAGCTGTAAGCATTTGCAACACTTACAACAATCAAGTAACATACATTCACATAAAATGTAAGTTACTTAGCCAGGCAGTGTAAGGAAGGAATAAGTAGATAACTTCCTAATTCCCACGGTATCAGGGAGCTATCTACTAAAAGGCTGAAAGACCTAAATTGGTCTTTCAGCCAAAATTACTAATACTAAGTAAGGATTACTTAGTATTAGTAAATTATGCTCCTACTCGCTATACCGTGAGTAGGGGCATGTCTATTAAACAGTGAGCAGCCACTGTAAAAAAAAAAAAAAAAAACACGTCCCCCCTCCCCTCCTAACCTGAAGGAGGGACCTATTGCCCCCCCCCTCGGCCCCCACCCCTGAACGGCGGGTGGGGGCCCTAAAGTAAAATAAGGGGGGGACCTATTGTCCTCCCCCGGCCCCCACCCCTGAACGGCGGGTGGGTGCCCTAAAGTAAAATAAGGGGGGGACCTATTGTCCTCCCCCGGCCCCCACCCCTGAGCGGCGGGTGGGGGCCCTAAATCAGAATAAGGGGGGGACCTAATGTCCTTCCCTCTGGCCCCCACCCCTGAGCGGTGGGTGGGGGCCCTAAATACCAATTGGGGGGATCTAATGTCCTCCCCCTTGGCCCCCACCCCTGAGCGGTGGGTGGGGGCTCTAAATACTAATTAGGTGGACCTAATGTCCTCCCCCTGGCCCCCACCCCTGGGCGGTGGGTGGGGGCCCTAAATACTAATTAGGGGGAGACCTAATGTCCTCCCCCTGGCCCCCACCCCTAAGCGGAGGGTGGGGGCCCTAAATAAAAAAAATAAACCCCCTCACCCTAATAATAATGAGGGGGGACCATTTAACTAAGTACCTGAAAAAAATAAAATAAAACTTACCATTCAATGTTTTCTTTCTTCTAAAATCTTCTTTTTTCAGCCCCAGAAAAGGCCAAATAAAAAGCCATAATAACCGATGCAATAAAAAAAAAAAAAACGAGAGCAAAAAAAATAATAATCCATCTTCACCTGGCTGAGCTCTGCAGGGTGGGGAAAGGCTTATAAAGCCTTGCTCCGCCTTGCAATTAGGCTCAGAGCCATCCAATCAGAGTGCTCTGACAGGTAAATGAAGAGTGTAATGGACCGTTTCAGCACACAAGGAGTTAAAACCGTTTAGGCGATCGTCCCCTTTCAGAGATGCAGGCACAGCTACTGTAGAACACCAAATTCACGAACCGCATGTTAGGGAATGCTCCAAACTCCCGAACGGCATACAATGTAACACTCCAAACTCACGAACTGGAACCATACGAATAGCTGCTAGCAGACGAATAGGAAAAGCATCCAAGCTTACACTCCTAGCAATCAGTCTTTATCAGCATTCAGTAAATCCCCCCAAAGACGAGACAAGGCTCCATGTTGAGGGTCAAGCAGTGGTCTGTTTAATGAGGGCTACCTGCCCAGTATTTATGCAGGTCTCCCACTTGGTGGACACTCCCCTAGGGGACCAAATGGGAGACTGTGACAAGGGACAGACAAGTAGCCAAATAGGACACACAGTCACATTGTATTCCCACAATGCATCCTGGCTTCCTCCCCTCTGCCCTGGAGATAATTGAGAAGTAATTCAATTATCTCCCAGGACAAAGGCAAATCGCCATTATGCACGTGGGGATCCTAACACAAGAATTATTATTAAAATACAATATGTGACACACATTACAATAAAACTATACATTTAACATATCCCCAGATAGCTCAGGTTTGAGCACACATTATTAAGCGAATGGCGCTCAGACCACACGAATACAGTTCAATCGCCATGGAGTCTTTACAAAGTTAGTTCTCATACGAATGAGCTCCATGGGATTCCTATTTGGGGTATAATACAGTCAGGCAAAACTACCGAACACCGGGCCGTTCATGCACTACCGTCGAACATGAAGGGAGGTCGGCGGCTTCAGTGGTGTTCGCGCCAAACTGTGTCCGTTTTTAGTTCCATGAGTTAGGCGTCGAACACCGCTGTGCGTTCGCGTGTTTAAAATGGCCGCGACCTCGTGTTCGTGATACGAATGGCGGCCACCCAGTGTTCGTCAATTAAGCAGCGGTTAACCGCAGCTTCTGGGAGGCTAATTGCCGGCACACTCCAGCTCCCAGGTGGTCTAGTCATTCGTACGGTTGTTCTGTAGATTGAATCTACCGAACACCGGACAGAAAAGCACAAATAAGTATTTTCTGCAGGAAAAAGGATGTCTTTTAACATGGGACCATAGTCCAACGATAACAGGCGAGAAACCAGGCTTCTCCAATGCAATGTGGCGAGATTGCTCTCGTCACAAAGAGACTGACAGGTAAGTCTCTACATTTATCTGTCACAGCACTCTGATTGGTTGGTTTGAAATCACCCAATCAGAGTGCTCTGTGTTATTTTACACAGCGTGGGAAAGTTCTTTGGAACTGTAATTTGACTCTTAACTCTCTGATTGGTTACTTAGGGCTGCTCAGGGGTGGGGGCCAGGGGGAAGGACTTAAGGTCCCCCCATTAGTATTTAGGGCCCCACCAACTGCTCAGGGGTGGGGCCCAGGGGAGAGAACATTAGGTCCTCTCCCCTCATTCTAATTTAGGGCCCCCACCCACCGCTCAGAGGTGGGGGCCGGGGGGAGGACATTAGGTCCCCCCCAATTAGTTTTTAGGGCCCCCACCCGCCGCTCAGGGGTGGGGGCCAGGGGAGAGGAAATTAGGTCCCCCCTCCCTAATTAGTTTTTAGGGCCCCCACCCACCGCTCAGGGATGGGGGCCGGGTGGAAGACATTAGGCCCCCTCCTTCTTCTAATTTAGGGCCCCCACCCACATTAGGTCCCCCCCCATTATTTTACTTTAGGGCCCCCACCCGCCGCTCAGGAGTGGGGGCCGGGGGAGAATAATAGGTTCCCCCCATTATTTTACTTTAGGGCCCCCACCCGCCGCTCAGGGGTGGGGGCGGGGGGGGGGCAATAGGCCCCCCTTTAGTTTAAAAGCCCCCACTCGCACGTAGCAGGTGGGGGCTCGGGAGGGGGGACCCGTTTTTAAATTTTTTTATTTTTTTTTAACACTGAGCAGCCACTGGCTGCTCACTGTTTAATAGACATGCCCCTACTCGTGGTATAGAGTGTAGGGGCACAATTTACTAATACTAAGTAATTTCTACTTAGTATTAGTAAATTTGTCTGAAAGACCAATTTAGGTCTTTCAGCCTTTTGGTAGATAATTCCCTAATACTGTGGGAATTAGGGAGTTATCTACCAAGCGGCTGCAAGAGAAGTTACGAAATTCTGAAGTTCCGAATTTTGGAATGCCGAACCGAACCGAAAATTTTTCCCATGCACATGCCTACTAAATTCTGTTAGTCCAATAAAAAATGTATCACAAGATACTAATTACATAGGTTTAGATGTATCTATATATACACATTTCTAATTGTGTTTGTGGAATACCGTGACTTGTTTGAAGTGTGATGGACTGATGACACATGATGGCATCTGAAGTGATTTTGGAGACAGTCATTTCTTAGATAACCTTCCCAACAGGTGGTTTCTATTGAAAATATATACGGGTCAACAAGTAACATTTAGGACAGACGTGCAAGAATTTCAAAAATGGATATCTATTTGCAAACATTGTACTTAAAGGATAACAGATTCTTTAATAAACATAGGAATAAAGATCCAATAGAATAATTTTGACATCAAATGTACTATTTGCTTGTTATTTCTAAAACATTTCCAAATGCATTTAAAAACCTTAGTATGTGTACAATTGAGTTCAACACAATAGTTCATATAACTAAGACTGGGTAATGGTTGGGATAAGTGGAGAGCCTCACTAGTAGTAGGCCTCCCAACAGCCCCAATTTTGGCAGACAGTCCAATGATAGGGTCTTTTTCCGCCATTCTGACTTTGTTCCCCTACATCCTGCATTTAGAGACACTAGGGAATTGTCCTCAGAAAACATAGTCCATTGGCATCATTAGACACACTCTCACTATGCTTGGAGCATTAGGACTAAACTGATCCTGACGAAAGTCCCATGGGCGGACTGAAACTTTGATCCTAGACCTGATGTTTTAATTCTTGTCTAATAAAGAAGATTTTTAACTGAAGACCGTGAGTGCTGCCATCACAACTTTTTGCTGGATATTCAAAGTCCCAGGTTTAGTACCCGGCAAGTATATATACATTTACTACTATAGCCTGAGTGCAAGGACTGTCTGCTGTATATATATATATATATTGTTCAACTATGTCTGTTTAAAACAGTTCAGTTTAATTTATCTTTTTCTGAAAACAAGTTGCCAGTGGTATCTAAATTAATTTTAGATGTAACTGCTATTTGAAAGACTTTCACAGCACACAGCTCAGGAAGGAATCTAGCTAAATGCCCAAGGATATCTTGCCCAGCCCCACTCAAGTTAATGAAAAATTACAGTGAGTAGCAGGCTTGGCTGTTGAACCTGTGTGAGCCTGCAAAGCATTAACTTTACTAACTGCATTGCAGAGAAAGAGGTGCCAAGCAGTCACAATTATACCAGACACTATAGACTTGTTTGGAGCTATTTGTGCTTTACATCCTAAGTGCAATTGCTTTAAAACATCTGTTGAAGGAGCAGTAAGAAAAAAAGACTAAAGTATCAGATCTGATGAAGCAATTGCATTTGCTTGCGGAACATTTTGTTGATGTTTCCATTGCTAAGCATTGCAAGTTCACGGCTTTTATCACCATAATTAAAGGCAATGATTTTCGGTAAGTATTTTTACCTCTATTTGAAATTAAATGTTTTAAAGCAATTTCCAAAACGTGACATGTCATTTGGAATGTAACATCTCTTTGGTTTTGAAAGTGTAACTTTAGACAATCAATGCTTTCAGTCGGCATTTTAAATAGTGCAGAGGCCCTGGTATGCCAGCCTAGGATGAGAACACATTTAAAGGGACACTACCAAATGTTAATGACCACCATTTTAAATGCACTATATAGATAATGCTTTAAAATATGCAAACATAAATCATATACATATATATATATATATATATATATATATATATATATATATATTTTTTTTTTAAAGATACTTGCCTGTAATGATTGCACTAGATTAGGTTTATTGATGGATTGAGGGGGTGGGGGGGCAAGCGAGTACAGTTCAGCGTCTCTCTTCCTGCAGAACCACTACACGACAGCCCTGTTAAAGGTAACTCCATGGGCTTTTACCCTTGTAGATCTAGATCTTCTGAAGGAGATGACAATGGTTTATCGGGTGCATAAGGAAGCCTCTAGATTAGAGATATTAGGGTTTTAGGATTTCAAATCTCCATTTGTCTGTGCTGTTTTTAATTTATTCTGGCTGCTAGATTTATTTTGTTGCCATATTTTAGGTAAGCGTATCAACAGTATAGATTACTGGCAAGTATAAGTATGGGGGTTCATTGTTATTTCAGGTACACCTGTTATTTAGTATGAGGTTTCCTCATTACAAATGGATCACAATTAGGAAGTTTATTGGTCAAAACAGTTCCGCCCCTGGACACACCTCCACTCACACCTCTGAAATGAAAGTGTCCCTCTGTCTATTTGAAATGTTGGCAGTATGTGGTGGAGGTATGGATCAATGACTATCGCCACCATCCCGGGTGTTTAGACTGGCCATGAGCGAGAGGCACCGCTAAGAATTAGAGATGAATGAAATTCATATTTTCACTGAGACTCAAAGAGGGTTTAATAACAATAAAATGATAATTGAGCAAAGATCTAGACAAAATTATTATTAGAATGCCAGTGTACAAATTATGCAGAATAGCTTTAAAGGGGAAGTAAGAATAGTGTTGGGATTAGGGTTTTGCAACATATGTAACAAATTCGGATTAAGTGGGGGTTTTTATGTATTTTTGATGTTTGTTTTATTTTTTTTGAATTTGCACTTGATTTAAAAAAAAATCTTATTTCCCTTGAGTGTTATTATTAAAACAAATATCTAACATTGTGTACAATTTTTATTTTCTTATAGTGTTTTCAATATTCCACTTCAGTGCGTTTAAAACATGAGAAAGACATTAATTCTGTTTAAACTACTATTTTTTTAAAAGCATTTTTAAAGAAAAAAAAGTACACTTTATTTTTCCTAAATATGGATTTGTAAATCGTAAAAATGTATTGATGTAACTCGATGCTATAAATAAGGATCAATGAGTAAGCATTTTAAATGTTCAGTTCTACGGCAATCCTAACAAATAATCTCTTGTAGAAATAACATTGGAGATGTGGACTACATAATAACTTACATATCGATTACAGATAATATGTAACTTGACCTAGTTATTCTTTCTAGTCACCTGCTTATTATATCAGTCTTGTTTATTACATACTGAGCAATATGAATCACTCTTCATTTCTGTCAGAATTATGAGGAATTGTTATTTCCAAGTTCCCTGCCTTTTGTCCAAATGATTGGTACATTTCTCTACTAAACTAAAGCTTATATTCCCACCCACCAGACTGTGGTTTTTATTTTATTGAGACCTTAATACTTGTGTGCCTGTACATTATTCTTATTTCACGCAAATAGTTACACTTATTTATATGTTTGCTTATTCTAGTGGCATTTTATTATTATTGCACAAATAGATAGGCACTCTATATCTCCATCATTCATTTACATCTATGAGCGCTCAATAAGCATGGTTTGTGAATAGATTATAATTAATTATTTAAATAGTTTCATTTTATTATTATGGGCATGTAATGGGTTAGATTACCGATGAAGCCTTCTGGGTCCCCAGAAATTACCAGCTTAGTGAAACACTCAATGACAATTGTGTAGTTGAGGGTTCCGGTATAAATATTTATGAAATTAATGAAAACTACAATCCCCTAGTATGGATTAATGGAGATTTTTTTTCCCCCACAATGGTTCTTTTAAAGGGACACTATAGTCACCAAAACAACGTAAGCTTAATGAAGCAGTTTTTGTGTATGGATCATGCCTCTGAATTCTCACTGCTCAATTCTCTTCCATTTAAATCACTTTTGTTTCAGTGCATGCAGCCCTAGCCACAATTCCCCTGGCTGTGCCTCACACAGGCAGCATGAAAAAAAAAAGTTTTAGTTTCAATCTTATGTTAATTTACTTTAGAAGTTTTCTTTTTTAATCTCCTGCTCTGTAAATTTAATTTTAATCACATACAGGAAGCTCATGCAGTGGATAAGACATTCTAAATTAAACAGAATTTGCAATAAAGTAAATTATTCCTTAATGATTAGATCTAACTTTACCGGATGTTTTTAGGAAGGCTGTGTGAGTTACAAGCAGGGAGGTGTGACTAGAGTCGATTTAAATCCTTAATAGCAGATAATCGAGTAGTGAGACTGCAGGGCCATGATCTATACACCAAAACCGCTTCATTAAGCTAAAGTTGTTTTGATGACTATACTGTCCCTTTAAACTAGGCTTCACCAAACTCCGGCCCTCCAGATGATGCTGAACTACAACTCCCATGATTCTATGAATGAAATAGATAGGCTGAAAATCATGGGAGTTGTAGTTCAGCAACATCTGGAGGGCCGGAGTTTGGGGAAGCCTACTTTAAACAGTAATAGAGGGGCCCGTAAATGATGAAGTACTCCCTCATATTACCATACACCACATGTGGAGGATAGCAGGTGTCCCATTTCATCACCGCTTTGATTTTGGTGGGTAGATCATGGCCCTGCAGCCTTATGATTGAAGACAGCACTTTTTTAGTCCCCACATTTACTACAAGCTGCCAATCAAACATTAAGCAGGGCTTCTGACTGAAATAGATTAAATATTGAATCTATATCTATATCCAGTGTCAGCATGCAATGTATGTTGACTATGAACGCTATTAGTGTGTTCAGTGCTTTTCACAGAGAAACACTGAATTGGCACATTGCAGCTAGAGCCACGTATGCACAGTGTGTCCACAATGCTTCTCTATGATCAGTATTTCAATGTATAGAATGTAATATATACCTGAATGGGAGCTTGCCATCCACATGATTTGTAGATGACAATATAAATGTAATTTTAAATGGGAAGAGAAAATGAAAACAAAACGCAGTAATACAATGAACAGAGAGAAATACATTGTTTTTCTTTATTTTCACATCACACATATCGTTTGTGATTATATTTATTAAAACAATTACATCTGTTAGTTGTATACAGGAAAATAATATAATTTATTTTAATTTTATATGCAGGATTAGCCTGGTTTCTACAATGTTTGGATTAGTGTCCTTATTAGCATTGACATGCTTTAACTAAATTTATATGTTTTAAAATCTCAATCATTCCTAAGGAAAAAAAAATAAAATCTCGACTTATTTCAGAATAAGTCCGTGGACACCACTGTACTGCTTATTATAGTATAATAACCTACCACATTTCTTTCAGTGTGTTTCAGTCTTAGAGCTCTTGTGTAAATATTTAATGTACAATGGCTGCACTTCTCCATAATTAGCATAGTTAATTTTATATTCAGATAAATATCTGACCCAGAAAGATCACCACCGCCACTACTTCTATTAAATATATAATGTCTAAGACGATGTACTGACTCAATCTAGCATGAAAATTTAAAAGCCTCATATTTTGTTTTAATCAGGTGGAAATAATTAGAAAAAGAAAATATTGGTAGACAAGTGATTTACTAGAACAAATAACACTCACATTTAAATTATTAATGGAATTATGATTAATACTGTAATTTTTTTTATGTCTGATGAGTACCCATTTTATGTTACCTGCTAACATTTCAGATGCATTACATTTAGAATGAGTTTGGATGTAATTAAATGAAATCTTTTGGGGGATAAGTTGGCTTATTTCAACAGCTGATAATCTGATGGCAAAAATAGGGGCACATTTATGAAGGCAAAACAGTTGCTATTCGATGTGTAAACTGATAAATGTTGAGAAACATTTTATTGTTTTGCCTGGAGATTGCTCCATATTTAGCAGTTTGGCCTTGAACCAGAATGTACACACACTGCTATGTATACCTCTCCCGACACACACACACACACCCCTTATTCTAGCGCCGATTTTCACATACATTATTCCACTGCTGATGTCCCTCAGTGATGGCTTTGTGATTGTTTCACAAAGTTAAACACCATGTGAATTGAGGATGCACCTCTAGTGGCTGTCTGACAGACAACCATTAGAGGCAGTCTTAACCCTGCAATATTAACATTGTAATTTCTCGAAAACTGCAATGTTTTACATTGCAGTGTTAAGGCGACACACTGCACCCAGACTTCTTCAATGAAATTAAGTTGTGCGTGATGTAAATCCAACCCTGTTTATGGGTTACAAAAATGAATGCCAGCACCAGCAATATTTAATTCATAGTAATGTATGCTTGCAAGTGATCTGGAAAGTACTGTTAACCCCACTGTCTGCACTATTTCTGTTATGTAGAGTTAAATCTGGAGATAGAGATTTCCTGTCCAACTAACCCATTATTTTATATTTACACTTAACTTATGCCTTAACAGGCAGCCACATAATACCATAATCATTTCATTTCTCTGACGGAATCAATAGTAAAAACACATTCTATTACATTTTATAGAGCAATCTTAAACAAGGTCTATATCTACACACACAGAAGGACTTCGTCTTCAAGTAATTGTTTAGAAACATAAATCTAGTGGTATTTGTTAGGGTGACATGTAATAAGGTCTGTAACTGAAACACTTTATATTACAGTTACCTTGATAATAGCAATGATGAAGAAATATATTATGTACTATACAAGTGCCACCATGTTTTCACGGACAACTAGAATCTTCAAAAACTGTTGTGACATAAATGAATAGTGCTGCAGAATCATATGTAGAATTCACGTACTGCCAAAGGGCATTCATTCATTTTACTATTCTTATGCAGAACTCTTTCAACGAATTGTAAGTATTGTTATTGGATGTATAATGAAACATACTGAAGAGGGACAGAAGAATAGAGAACAGATGGATTTTTAATTTAACATTTATATCCATTGTATATAAAGAGCTATGCGAAGCAGTCTGAGAGCTAGTGTGTTCAGAATGCCACCAAAATTGGAAAAAAAAATTATCCTATTTCATATTTCAACAATGGGGCTACTGGAGCAGCAGCTTCTGACCCATGCTTTGAAAAAGGCTTGAAGCAGCCACAGTGTAGATTTCAGTTTATTTTTAATGTATTTATTCTAAAATAAACTGTTGCCACTTCAGGGGAGCTCCACTCATATCAAACTTGTAACTGCAGCTGGTTCCGCTATTTACCACTATAACGTCTTAAAGCATAGAACTTAGCAGGGCTAACCATACATATATCTTAGCCATCATTTTATATAGTCAGTAAGAGAGCCTCTATTTAAAATATATAAATAATTGAGAATACAATATAAAATAAGGCTTGTCTTGGAAGCAATAGAATTTTGTCTTTTAGATATTTTATTAAATAAAAATATAAATATAGACATATACAATCCATTACAATCATTTCTAGCAGAATTTATAAGATTAAACTATATGTTTGCAATATCATTAATAGAATAACATACCCTCCTGAACATGTCATCATATCAGCATCTGTCTCCAAATCTCTCCTCTCTATGTTCTCTAATATTTAAAAGTAGACCTATTTATACCTTAGGTGTTTTCATTTTAGGGTTACCGTAGTTCATATATGAAAAAGTAACACTTCTTTTACTTTATTCATTTTAGAACCTCCCTTAACTTGGCAAAAATACAAGTCCATAACTAAAACGTAAAGGTGCACATGTCATGGGAAATTCCCTGACTTAGGACAAGTCTAAAAGTCTGAACATCTTTATCTATTTAGGGTTACCACAGTAAATTATGTACTGAGAGAGTCGTAGCATAGCCATGAAGCTTGTTTATGCATTATTGTTATTGTATTGCGTCTGGGACAAAATGGTGTAAACATATTATGCACTGAAAGTAGGCAAAAGGCTATTGCTTAAAGAAACATATATTAAAAACAATAAGTACACAGTTTGAGAAACAATATTTGCATTTGCCCATAACAAACTGTAACTTATATTTATTAATGACCTCCCAGATCTCAGCTTGTACAGAAGTTGGATCACATGTTGTATGATTATCTTCACGTATGGAATAATGGGCCTGCAAGTTTTTGTTTTTTATATAAACCTCTGAAACCCTAAATATAAATTGTCTTCCTTTAACTATAGCCCTAATGTACCACTCTGATTGTATAAGAGCTGTGACATGAAGGATTTATTTTGTGAAAGAGCTTGATTGCATTTCTGCATTTCCTATCATATGTAACTATAGTTAGGACATAGCTACCCAATGGAAGGTTTTAAGGGCTACGTGTACTAAAACAATAGCAAAGTAAAGTACTTTGAGACTCTTTGTTCTATTTTATAGACAACCCCCTTTTTTTAAGTATTAGTAAGATTTCCTGTTTACAAAATAAGGTGTCAGCAGTTTGTTTAACCCCTTAAGGACTGAGCCAAATGTACACGTTGTGATCAAAACAAAACGTAAACAAAAACTTTAATTTGCGCTATATGTCTGTTCAGGCGTAATTCGCCTCTTTCGTATTACGTGCACCTACACTTATTATATATCATTTTATTCAGGGGAAACAGGGCTTTTATTTAACATCAAATATTTAGGTATAAAACATAATTTAATATGAATAAAATATTGAAAAATGGGAGAAAATAAGAATTTTTTTAAAAATGTTAAAGTTCTGCGTGACATTCTAACTGTGACTGTCATAATACTGTTTGCTTTTACTGCAATAAAATACACATATTTGTATTCAGCGATGTCTCACGTGTTAAACAATAACCCCTATGTATAAGTTTTATGGTGGAAAGTTACAGGGTCAAATATAGCATGTTACACTTTTTCAGTTTTTTCACATTGAAATTCGCCAGATTGGTTACGTTGCCTTTGAGACTGTATGGTAGCCCAGGAATAAGAATTACCTCCATGATGGCATACCATTTGCAATAGTAGACAACCCAAGGTATTGCAAATGGGGTATGTCCAGTCTTTTTTAGTATATATATATATATATATTATCAAAATACAGTTAGAACAAAATTACACATCTATATATATTTGAATTATTTTAATTATTTTTTTATTTTTATTTTTTAACGTATTTATATATTTTTTTATTATATCTAAATATATATATATATAATTATATATATATATTTAATCAATATCCTTCTACGTTTATTTTGATATTAATATATATTATATATATATATATATATATATATATAGTATATTAATATACACTTAGTGTATGTGTAAATGTGTGTGTGCGTGTGTGTGTGTATATATATATATATATATATATATATACACACACAGATCATATATATAATATATATTCTCTAAGTATATTTTATTTGTAACTGTAATGTATTTATTAATTTTTTTAACTAATATTTTATTTTTATTACAGGAGAGGGGGCAGAGACAGTGTCAGCCAGTGATTTCACACCACTGGCTGACACACAGGATCAGTGATCACAGTGACTGCCTGTCACTGTGATCACCTCCTGCAGATTGGGTAATTGACCACAGGGGGAGTGCCTGGGTGGTACAAGCACTCCCCCTTCCAATCTGCAGGGGGATCATTGCGCCTGTTACATGTTTCAGCCATTAGGCTGACACATGTAACACTGATCGCAGTGGAAGGCTGTCACTGCGATCAGAGCGCTCTGAGATCTCAGACAGTGCAGATCGCGGTCACTGACCCCAGGGGGACTGGCTGGGGGGTCAGATATGTCCCCCGACCGCGATCTGCACAGGGGAAAGCCGCCGGCCACGTGTGTCACCCGATTTGAAATCGGCTGACACACAGTAAATACTGATTGCAGTGACAGCCTGTCACTGCGATCAGAGACTGCAGATCGTGATCGCCAGCCACAGGGGGGGTTGCTTGGGGGGCCAGGCATCCCCCCCGACCGTGATCTGCAGCGGGCGATTAGCGCCGGCCATGTGGGCGGCCATTATAGCGAGGGTGTACTATTATGCCTGCCAGCGTTTAGAGCCAGCTCCTGCAGGGCGTAATAGTATGCCCTCCGGATTTAATGGGTTAAGAAAGACTTCAATTATTCCAAACTAGGTCACCTTGGACCTATATTTTACTTATGCTATAGTATTAACAAAGTATTAATATCCGATGGCATTGTCTAATCCATAATTAGCAGAGTTTGGTTCATATTCAGAATAATATCTGACCTAGATAGAGTAAAACAACAATGAGCCATGCTATTAAATATATGAAATCTATGGGGATATATTAAATCTAGCTAACACTGAGCATAAGGGATTAAAAGATTCTGGGTAAATAAATAATCTACTAGAAAAATGACACTCCTCTCTAAATCATTGCTGTTACTTTGAAAAGACACTCAAAGTGCCATAATCATGACAGCCTATCATTTTCTGAGTTTTGACACTTACCTGTGTTCCTGGATACACATTTTTAAAAAACAATTGTTTTTACTGTGGGACAGGACCAGAGGACTCCATAACCACTATGGTAACTGTGATTGTGATGCTTAGAGTGACTCTTTTATTAAAGGATCACTATAGGGTCAGGAACACAAACATGTATTCCTGACCCTATAAGGTTAAAACCACCATCTAGCCCCCCTGGGCCCCTCATGCCTCCATAAATATAGCAAAATTCTTTTACTAATAAAGTACATGAGTACGTCAGTGATTTGAGCTTAATTTGGCCATTCATTTGAATGTTCCCCATCCAAAGACTACATTATTGATAATCCACCCACTGGAAAATATACCAACTATTATTGGTACATGAACCAACTCCTGAAGTAGATTAATATATATCTGTGCATGCGGTTTTGGAAGAATCGCAAAATGACAGAAAACTATGTCTTTCAGTCGTGTAGTCAGCCAAAGAAAGTAAAATCGGTGCCCTGCGAATTTTAGAATGACCAAACAGCTCAGTGACTGAATGTCATTTACACAACATTCATTCATTTAGTAAACAGCACATGCAGAGCGAAATTCAGCCAATCATTGTGCAGCAAACACAATGACCAATCCATTGATAACATTCTCTGACCTATTATCATACAGTGCTATTGTGAGAATACATATCTCCCAATTATCCCTACTTAGGTGGGACAGACCCTATTTTTTTGAGCCAAAGCCCCACTGTCTCTCCAGAGTTAATGCTATCCACCATTTGTGACCCAAGAATAAAGGGCAATCTGGCTAGAATAGTAATGCCCTTCCTTTGTGTTTCATACAAATTATTTCATACTAAGTAAAAATTTAATTAGTCAATCCCGAATTTCATCCACAAACCATTTGTTTTTTAACGAAATTCCTACCCTCTCCCCCTGCATTAAAACCTATGGGGGTCCCTATGACCCCCTTATTAATAAAGGGAGGTTATTAATAAAAGGCAGCTAGTGCTGCCCAGTCACTAGTGCAATAAAGGGGTACCTGGCACACGTTAAATCCTGCTGCATGCCCCTAGTCACTCCTCCCCCAATAAAAATACCCCTACCTATCCGCCTAACCCTAATAAAAGTGATGGGGGGGCAATAAACTAACCCTGTAAAATAAAATTTCACAATAGCTGCCCAGTCACTAGTACACTTAAATTTGTTTAGGCGACATGCCCCTACTCGCAGGATGCCGTGAGTAGGGGCATGCAGGAGGATTTAACCATCCTTTTATCAATATGGGAGTCATAGTGACCCCCATACTGATTAATAGTTAGTTTGAAATGACAGTGAGCAGCTACTGGCATGTCGTGAGTAGGGGCATGCAGGAGGATTTAACCTCCCTTTTATTAATATGGGGGGGTCATAGTGACCCCATAGGTTTTAATGCAGGGGGGGGGGAGGTAGGAATAGTTATTTATTACAAGGAGCTAGCTGGTAGCGCTGTCGGTTCCCTTCTTATTTTGTTTTGTCGCGCATGCGCACTGTTATTTCTCCATGCTGTGGAGGTTAATTCCCCTGCCGCACGGAGTCTATTAAACGAACAAAACAAAACGGTAATGCATTCAGCATTTGTCCTTTCGTTTATATTTAGTTTGTAGGACTTTCGTTTATGTTTTAGCAAACTAATATGAAAAAAACCTGAATTTTCTGACAAAATCGTATTCGTACGAAAACGAATGCACGTGTTTAATGAGATACGACGTATGAGGTGATGATAATTGCAGAAGAGCAGCAGTTTGCAATGGGAGAAACTTTTTTCAAGCACCTTGGAACAGCAGAATTCCCCCTTCTTAGCTGGAGTCCATGATTGTGGTGCTAAGGGCAGTGGCAGACAGAGTGAAGCAGCAGGATATCACAAGAGCCATGGTGAATGGACCAGTCTAGCCACATCATCATCATCCCAGTGTGGTACATATGAAATGCTTGAAGCATACATTTCACAACCTTTGTCTCCTACTACAGAGCTTCTTACTTACTGTGAACAAAAAGACAAAAGAGCCAGATGTTGGACGATAGCTGTCATGCCCACCCACAAGTGTTTATACTGATCTACTGACAACAGCCTTGATTCCCAGAGGGCACAACTCTCACCAGATTTAGCTGATAAAATAGTTTGTATATGCAAATGCAGAATGATTGTGGAGGAGCCATTAGCCAACAACTAAAAGTATTTCTTTGTTTTAGGGGTGTGATAACCACTTGCTCTCTGGGCTCACATCAAAACAGTCTGCTGCTGACTTTCTCAAAACTTACGATATTTCCCTTTAGGTGAGTGGGAGTAGGATAGAGCTATTATACTTCCTCCATACACACTGTGGTGTTGTTTATTACAATTCGTGAAGGGAACTAATAAAAAAGGTGACTCCACATTTTGCCAGTCTGCCACGTGTGCCCCTGGGCTCACATCTAAAGCATTCTCCTGCCATTCTTCTGAGTCTGATTGAACATCTTTTCTGCCAGCCTGCCTCCTTCCTCCCTGGGCTCATTCCCAAAGACTGCTGCTCTTCTGAAGTTATTCCCCCTTTATTGGCACTGCAATGTTGTTTTTTCACCATTTGTGCAGCCTAATATACTATAAAAGTGACAGCCTTTGGATGTGAGACCATTTGCTACTCTGTCACCTATGTTCCCAGGCTTACCTCCAAATACTTCAGCTATTCTGACTGAAAAATTAAAACATCCCCCTGTAGGGTTGTTGGATGTAGTAGGGTACCATGACAGTACTTAGCCCTGTATAAAACTGTGTTGTATTTTAACCATTCTTGCAGGGACATAATAAAAACAGTAAGTAAATACCTGATCATCTGTGCTGCTTCTGGGCCACTGCTGTCCCAAGGCTTATGTCCAAAAGCTGCTGCTGTTGCCGATGACTTCAAATTTAAATTTGGCTGTAGGTAATTTCTGCAGTATTTTGTCCGCTAATGCACTATAGGGCATTGCGGAGCAGAATCTGCTATAATTTCAATTGAAGGGTGAGGGAAATTACACCCAGACCAATTTGATGACCTGAAGTGGTTTGGATGCCTATAGTGTCCCTTTAAATTAATTCAGATATCAAATTCACATTTCAAATATGCCCCTATAGGGAGTGTTCGGTATAGGGTATAGCAGCAGTGTTTTGCACTGTAAAGCAATACACAGCTTTGTTCACTTTTTTGCTTGGACCTAATACAAATGACCACTGCAAGGTCATTGCTGTCCCAAGTCTCATGTCCAAAGTTTGCAGCTTCCAGTGCTGCTGTTCTGAGTGAATTCCCTTTCTGCTGGACTGCTACTTATGTATCTAGTCAGGTCCATGTCTGAAGCTTGCCAGCTGCTTTGAGTGAAAAATTAAAATAGGGGTTGTTGGGACTGGGTTAGGCACAGTAGTAACCCTATCTATTATCCACTCAGAGTTTGTGTAAGAGTAGCACTGGCAGTGGCTGAATAGGCACAACAGTTACCTAACCAACCACCTCACCAGGGAGTAGAGAGTATCGCTGCTGTGGCTTGCTAACTTTTTTTTTGTTAACTTTTTTTAAAGTGACTGCCATCTTGTCAGACACTGCTACCTTTGGTTTGGGGGCTCACGTTCAAAGGCTGTTGCTGTTCTTCTGATTTCAAATTCATAAAACAATTCTATGTTTTCAGCTGCAGGGTTAAAACTAGAGGGACCGGGCACCCAGACCACTTCATTGAGCTGATGTGATCTGGGTGTCTGTAGTGGTCCTTTAAAGGACCACAATAGGCACCCAGACCACGTCAACTTAATGAAGTGGTCTGGGTGCCTGGTCCAGCTAGGATTAACCCTTTTTTTTTATAAACACAGCAGTTTCAGAGAAACTGCTATGTTTACACTGAGAGTTAATCCAGCCTCTAAAGCCTCTAGTGGCTGTCTCATTGACAGCCGCTAGAGGCGTTTGCGTGCTTCTCTCTGTGAAAATCACAGTGAGAAGACGCCAGCGTCCATAGGAAAGCATTGTAAATGCTTTCCTATGAGACTGGCTGAATGCGCGCGCGGCTCCTGCCGCGCATGCGCATTCAGCAGATGACGTCGCTAGGAAGAAGGAGAGGAGGAGGAAAGCCCTCCCGCCCGGCGCTGGAGAAAGGTAAGATTTTAACCCCTTCCTCTCCCTAGAGCCCGGCGGGAGGGGGTCCCTGAGGGTGGGGGCACCCTCAGGGCACTATAGTGCCAGGAAGACGAGTATGTTTTCCTGGCACTATAGTGGTCCTTTAAGTGTGTGTGCATACCGCGGTCGCGGGGTCGAAGCCCTGCAACCACTGCGACCAGGTGCCCGCCACCAGGTGTTGCGGCCCTGACCCGCGCCGAGTAAGCGGGGGGGGGGGGCCACGGATCAATTTTCGCACCAGGGCCCCATGGGTCATGTGTACGCCACTGGTAATAGCCAGTAGATGTTGGGGGATATTACATTGAGGGTCAGGATACGGACAAGGTCGGGTATCAACCTCCCATGCTCTGTAGGGTAAACTTTTCAGCATTAAAAGGAAATTTGGTTTGGACGAGGGGGGAAGCGGGAACCCAGTGGGCAAGTTGGTGCATAGGCACGTCGTCTTGTTCATTGGCAAGGACGTTTATGTAAAGTCTGTAGGGCCTAGGTGTTAATTTACATGTTAAGTTATGGATTATTTATGTATTTATCTCTGGTTATAATTGAATGATAAAGTTAATAAAGGTTGAATGTTTAATAAATGCTGTGGGCTGTTTCATCCAAATTTGGTGTCTGTCATTATTGGGGGATATTTGGGGTAGGCTCTGTTATTCTTATTTGCATCACATTCCCCCTACATGTACAATGCATAATGTTGCATATTAATAGCAAATTGCATAGCTATTTAGCCATAGCCACTAGTAGTCAGCCAGCAAAAAGCCTTTCTTTACAAGTAATATTTTATTTATTTTTAATTGCTTTATTTCAATTATATATTGTTTTTACTTTTCTTTAACCCTTAAAGACACATGACATGTGTGACATGTCATGATTCCCCTTTATTCCAGAAGTTTGGTCCTTAAGGGGTTAATCCCTTTCCAATAGAGATTAATGACTGACCAAAACTAGTTAGTTGAACAGAAATTTCAAACAACTTTCAGTGAAAAATAATATCACTAAATGTCAGAGTAACCAAAAACATAATTTTCTCTTTGACCGGATGACTAAAAGCACAGAGATATTCTTCCGGGCACATGTAAGATAGATGTCAGGACATACTTGAAAACGAGAGAAATCTCAATGTATCTTTCCTGGTAAAATATTTTATAAATAAATAAATAGATAAATAGATACTCCACTTCCTACACGCTATCTTCATCATTCTATGATGTCATAGCTGTTTTCACCATGCCCCTTTTTCATGAATCCATTCCTCTTTTTCACTTTCCTGGTTCCTATTTAAATCTTGATACTTGTGCTCGAATATTGTCTTGAAAAAAGATCAGTGGGACTGAAAATTTTTATTTATATACACCTGCCCAACCTTGTAATACAGATCATATAATGAAAAAGACAGAGTGCTTGCTTTCTTGGCAGCTACATTTTGGCTGGAGTAAACACTGTGGCACTTTACACCAGTGGAGATATCAAAATGTTTGTGTCTTTGATTATGAGTCAGTGTGTATGTCTGTGGTCAGGGCTGGTGTAAGGATTGTTGTGGCCGTAGGCAAACAAAAATTTGCAGCCTCCCCCATATGTTCTGCCCACAATGTCCCACCCATATGATCTGCCATATGGACCAAAGCCAGTGCTGCACACATTATCTTTTCTCTGAAAAGGCAGTGTGGTTACATTAAAAAGCCTGCAGTGACAGGCTATAGCCACCAGAACCACTACATTAAGCTGTAGTGGTTCTGGGGACTATAATGTCCTTTAATGTGAGGTAATTTAGAGATTAGTGCCACTAATACTATACTGGATTGCTTACTTACCACCAGATCAGGACAAAAGGATGATGATGGGCTTAGTCTGCAGTCTGGCTCCACTTGTCTGGTGTGTAAGAGGATCTCTGGAGACTGTTTGTTTGTAACAGTGCTCACAAAAATCAACCATCAGGAAGCAGCTCCATTTTTGGGGCATCTTACACAGCTCAAGGTCTGGGCCCCCAGATCCTGACCGTGAGCATGCCTACAAGGCCCACCCATGAGTTCTCTCACAGGGAGTGGAATGTATGTGTGTAGAGGATGTGTTATGTGTTATTGTAGAGGATGTAATGTGTGTGTGTTCTTATGGAATGTAGTGTATAAGGATATCAATTTGTGTAAGGGATGTAGTGTGCATAGGGGATGCAGTGTGTGAGGAATGCATGGTTTGTTTCTGAGTGTGTGTTTAAGGAATGCAAGGTGTGTTTCTGTGTAATGTAATGCAGTGTGCATTGAGTGTGTGTCAGAGATGCATTTTGTTTCTGTGTGTGTGTAAAAGAAGAAGTGTGTATGCGTAATGGATGCACTGTGTGTTTCGGTGTGTCTGTGTATGAGTAGGGATGCACTGTATGTTTCTGTGTGTGTGTGTAGGGATGCATTGTATGTTTCTGTGTATGTGTAAGGATTAGAGTTGAGCAGACACCTGGATCATCTGGTCCGGCCGAACTTTGAAAAAAAGTCTGGGTTCGGGCTCAAACTTGACCCCGAACCCGAACCATTGAAGTCAATGGGGACCCGAACTTTTGGCCACAAAAATCCCTCTAAAAAATCCTTGAAAGAGCTAGAGAGCTGCAAAAGCAGGTAAAACGGGGGTAAGAGTAGGACAAGTGCCCTGCAAACAAATGTGGATAGGGAAATCACTTAAAATAACATAAAAATTAAAAATACAGCTGAGCCATAAAATAGCACTAGATGGAATCTTTGATTTTAGCTTTGGAAGAACATAAATCAAAATCTAAAACATGGCTGTCAGGAGGATCACCAGAATTATCCATTTGAGAGAGGGTTGGAGTGCAGGCTATTCTCTTTCATTCAAACTGAGCTCAACTCCTGATGCATGGAGAAAAGGCCTTCACAAGCCTCTTCTATTGTGTATATAGTTTATACTAAGTGACCCATAGGTTGAGGAGGCGGTGACCGTGGCGGTGTAGGTGGAAGCGGCGGTGGAGGAGGTAGCCAACACTGTTATATACATATATATATTTTAATTGGAATAGCCCCCAAAATATTGGGACATATAAAATAAAGTAACATTTGCGGCCTGCGGTGCATTTCTTGCAGTCCTGATGCATGGAGAAATGCTGAACTCCTGATGCATGGAGAAAAGGCCTTCACAAGCCTCTGCTAATGTGTACCTAGTTTATACTTGGTTGAGGAGGCAGAGGATGAGGTAGCCAACACTGTTTATATATATATATATATATATATTTTTTAATTGGGGTAGCCCCCAAAATATTGGGACATATAAAAAAAGACAACTCTGTTCCGCTGAGTAGCTGTTGACATTATAGTTGCGCAGGAACTTTGTTGACTCTAGAGAACCTCGTCCAAATCGCACATCCCCGTGGCGGCGACTTTGCATGTGGATGTCATCCATATGAACTTTCGATGCCAGTTTCTGCGCCTACCATGTTGATTCTCGAGCTAATACATGCCGACGAGCTCTAGGGAACGGCCGCTCCGCTTTTGCACCCTGCTCCCTCTTATGATGTACTGGTGCCTCTGTGCGACCAGCGCCTCTTGGCTCCAAACTGCACACGTCACTCGCATGACCTTTATTCCATGTGGGGTCTAGGACCTCATCATCCTCCACATCATCTTCCACCCACTACTCAACCATGCCTTCCTTACCGATATGCACACTGTATAAAGCCACAGCAGTTGGCACCTGTGTTTTTCCCGCATGTAAAGTCTGCAAAGGACATATGGAAATTGTTTTCGAATTTCCTCCAGGCAACACTTTTTCCTATAAACTGACCTCTCAGTTTGACTTGTGAGGGTATTGCCCCAGAATTACAATATTGTTGAGGTAGCTATTGATCACTGGTTTAAATATAGCAGCTGGTTATCTGGTAGTTTCTAGTGTAGAAAATATCAATCTGTTTTCTATCACTTAGATCTGTGTAACAAGTGTTGTAGGTGTGAAACAATATTACAAGTGACCGATGTAGTAAATTAGAATCAAAGTTACGCTTCGATTTGACTCTCAGATCTGAAGTGAACACCCCAAATATACTATTTAGCGCCAAAAAAAACAAAATTTACTTTTTAAAACTCCAATGTAAGCAACAGATTAGCAGCAAAATAATTGGAATGTTTACAAGTGCGCAGTAAGCACACTATTAGACGCTTCAATTTGACTCTCAGATATGAAGAACAGGCCCCAAAATGTACTATTTAGCAGATTAGCAACAAAACAATTAGAATGTTTACCACTGCGCAGTAAGCGCACTATTTGACGCTTCTATTTGACTCTCAGATATGTTTTAAAACTGCAATGTGACAGCAGTATTTGACGATTCTATTTGACTCTAAGATATGAAGTACACCCCACTAATGTACTATTAAGCAGCAACATAAAAATTTTTTTTTAAACTCTGATGTAACCGTGGTATTTGAAACTTCTATTGGACTCTCCCCACCCCACCCCACTAATGTACTAGTTTGCAGAATTTTTTCCTAAGCTGTCCCTATCAGCATCAGCATCCTCTCCCTACACTAATAAGACCGCATGTGCGTGCGGCGCTACGCGACTCCAGCTTATGTTTGTAGCATGGCCGGGCGGCTTGGTCCGCGCGGTCTCAGTGAGCACTTCCTGACACTCTGGCCGGGTACAGGAAACAGATGCTCCTGGACAGCGGTCCACGCCACCTGGCCACTCTACACTGAGTCACAGGAGGGAGCACTGTGCACTACCCTCCTGCCGGTCACTCAAAACTGGCGCCCCCTCGGTCCGGTGTGCCCTAGGCAACTGCCTAAGCTGCCTATAGGACGCACTAGCTTGTCTGTGGTTATGTGTGTATCTGTGGTTATGTGTGTTGTATGTCTGTGATTGTGTGTGCATAAAAAGGTGTATGTGTTTACCAGATATCTCCCTTATTTGGTATCCTTACATATGGCAATTCCACATTAGAATATCAAATAACGAAGTTATCTACTAAACATTTGAAAGATCATAAGAAAAGGGCTTTTCTTAAAGTATTTTTTTTACTTATTTTTGTTGTGCAGATACATGCAAGAGCATCAGCCATTTTATGAGGACAGGTACCTCAATTCTAGTGAGGAAAATAAGACATTGGTAGTACATGTTATGATGGAAACACATAAAAACATAAATTAGCTTGTACAAGGCATGCATTTGATAGGCAAGATTGATAGACAATAGAACTCACACAATCTGCTATGTAAGCTTAAAGGAACACTATAGTCATCTAAATTACTTTAGCTAAATAAAGCAGTTTTAGTGTATAGATCATTCTCCTGCAATTTCACTGCTCAATTCACTGTCATTTAGGAGTTAAATAACTTTGTTTCTGTTTATGCAGCCCTAGCCACACCTCCCCTGGCTAGGATTGACAAAGCCTGCATGAAAAAAAAAATGGTTTCACTTTCAAACAGATATAATTTAAATTAAATAATTGTATCTCAATCTCTAAATTGAACTTTAATCACATACAGGAGGCTCTTGCAGGGTCTTGCAAGCTATTAACATAGCAGGGGATAAGAAAATCTTAATTAAACAGAACTTTCAATAACGAAAGCCTAAATAGGGCTCTCTTTACAGGAAGTGTTTATGGAAGGCTGTGCAAGTCACATGCAGGGAGGTGTGACTAGGGTTCATAAACAAAGGGATTTAACTCCTAAATGGCAGAGGATTGAGCAGTGAGGCTGCAGGGGCATGTTCTATACACCAAAACTGCTTCATTAAGCTAAAGTTGTTCAGGTGACTATAGTGTGCCTTTAAGAATGAGAAAACTGTACCTGCACTTTTGAAAGATTAACAGGACAAGAAATTATAAAACTGAAATGCTTGAGTGAGAAAATCACGGATGTAGACAAGTAACGGCCGGACATGTGATAGCTGACACACAGCATGGATTAAAGTAAAAGAAAAGATTAAATGCAACCAGGTGTCTCAACTAAAAAAAATCTAAATGCAGCAGAGTAGGTGGAATCCTTTCACACTTGCTAGATTTAGATCACCCATTTCCCAGTGTTGGGAGTCTGTTCATCTGCACTGGCCAAAGTCCTTCACACCGAGACCTAGGAATGTACACATGATGGGCTGCAGGTAAGGATAACATAAAACAAAGTGCACTGTGCAATATGAAGCTCATGGAGAAAGCACAGCTTAGGGAATAGGGCCCTGACAGGGCTAGGAGATGGGCTACGGAGCAGTAGTAGGGTTGGTGGGTCAGTGTTTGGGTATAAAGGGTCAGCCATTTTGTGATCCCTCACTCTAATTTCTTACCTTGCAGAGTTTATGCACGCTTGTTGTGCACTGATTGGACTTGGAAAGTTTTTTTGTCTTTTTTCTTTGAACAAGATGGCCACGGAGGAGGGCACACGGCGTGGTAGCAGAGGCCCCCGCAGCACCTTAGCCTGGGGGTGGAGGGCTCATGGACCACAGGCCCCATCACCCCAAGGCAGCGCGGCAAACGGTCCGGAGGGTGCCGCGCCTGGAGCGCAGGCTCCAGCAGGCAGGGCCTGGGAGTTCCTGCGGCGATGGGACCGCCTGGTGGAGGAGAGGCGCCTGGAGGTGTTCTGCCTTGCGGCCGGGAGGAATGTCTCAGGTCTGGATGGCACTGGGTCCCTGGAGGGACCAGCAGCCTTCAGGCAAGTACACCCGGGGCTCTGTTGGGGGTGGAAGCAGGCCTTCTACCTACAGTTAATCAGCTAAAATTTAAGATTATATTAGCTTTAGTGTACTAATAATCTTAATTTTAGTAATGACAGGAGGCGAATATTTGCATATCTTTCTTTACTGAAAACTCCAGCAGCATAGAAACATAACAACCAATCAGAAAAAAGTTATGATGCCCATAAAAGGCCCTGTCTATGACATCACTTCCTCTTTCTTTGAAGCGAAACAATAAATAACAACAAGAGACATAATCATATTACGTCATTAGTTCAACAACATATTAGAATATCCAACTCCATTAGTTCCGCGATGCAGAGGTATGGAAGGTGAATCTTTGTCTCGATGAGAAGACGTTCACGCTGCAAGAAAAAGAAAAAGGTGAAAGGTATCTGGCGTGATAACTTGTCCGCATACAATAAGCATAAGCATCTGATATACCAACGAACATTAGAATGTGAAACATATCAATAGAATGTTCTAAACGTACTCTCTCGCGCTCAGTCCGCGCAGCGTATAATGTCGGCTAGGGAAGTGTCGGCCGAAAAGGTTTGTGAGGCCGCCGCTCCCCTGACCGAGTGGGCTCCGAAACAAGGTTCGACGCTAAAGACAAAAATCCAGCGGACCCATCTGGCCAGTGTTGCGGTAGACACCGGTCCATGAGGGTTCACGTAAGAAGTCAGAAGGTGATCCGTCGAATGAGTTCGAAGGGGGTAGAGATATTGGTGTACCCCATTAGCGTTCTGACCACGCATAGTGTGGCGTCTGACACAAAGCATGGGTATGACACTGAAGACGAATCAGACTTAGTTCGTCTCGACATGGTAAAGGTAACCCCGTCTGGTGTGAGAGAGAAACCATCCATATCGCAAGCCCTAACGTCCGCCACCGTCTAAATGAGGTGAGGCATAATAAGAGGGCTAGTTTGGCTGAAAGTTGCTTCAGTGACAAACAAGGATTGTCCGGCCATTCCCTAAGGAATCTCAGCACCACATCCACCTGCCAGAGGCGTGAATATTTGGGTGCAGGGATCTCGACAATTCGGCACCCCGCAGAAGTCGACAAACCAGTGTATCTTGACCTACTGGTCTGCCCTGTACCGGAACGTGCGCCGCCGATATGGCGGATCTGATCACGTTGAGGGATCGATATGACCGACCCAACGAGACCAGGTGTGACAGATAGTTGAGGATCAGTGGGACAGGTGCGGTAAAGGGATCGCCAATCACTCCAGGCCGACCAGGCAGAAATATAGCCTTTCCTGGTGCCGGGAGCCTATGAGTCCCATAGGAGGTCTTAGTTGATGCAATAGGTCTTGAACTGACCAGGAGCCCCTGAAGCCGTCCAGGCAACTAGTGCCAGTTGTCCTTCCATGACAAGGGAGTGGGCTTCCCCTCGAGGTCCCGTCAGAAGTAGAGGGAAGGTAGGGAGTTGTAGAGGGTCTTCGCGAGACATCTCCAGGCGATCCGGGAAATCACGGTTGGCCCTGCCCGAGGGGTGTCATGAGCAGGAGCGATATCTTGTGGGTGTGTGTGTGTATCGAAGCACCCTTGCTATTGTGGAGAACGGCTGGGTCGCGTTTGCAGGGGTTCATCCATGGCCCCGTATCCGAAGGAAGAGTCAAAGGTCGTTTTGCAAAACAAAGGGGATAAATGCAACACAAACGCTGACCCCAGCCTCCCTCCACCCTTCCCCATACAGTCCCCTGCAGATACCAGGCAGTAAGGTGGAAATAAAAAGGGGGAAAAAACAAAACAAAAAAACAGAGGGATACAGTGAAGGGACAGGAATAAGGGGGGCCAAGGTAGCAGGTGTTAGCAATAAATAGAGTAATATATAGTGGTATGACAATCAAAAAACAGTGTAATTTAAGAATCTACCAGAGAGGTAAAATACTCTGACCTGATGTATGGCTGGAGCAGCAAAGAAAGAGGAAGTGATGTCATAGACAGGGCCTTTTATGGGCATCATAACTTTTTTCTGATTGGTTGTTATGTTTCTATGCTGCTGGAGTTTTCAGTAAAGAAAGATATGCAAATATGAAGCCTCCTGTCATGTGGTAAAATCTAGACAGACATGAGCAATGGAGTTGCTCCCAATTTGAATAGATGCAAATGTCTAATCTGATGGCCAGTACTGCTGCCTACTTCACCATTTAGCTCTTATCTCTACTTTAGAAGTGTTGGCTAAGAAACTATTAGATCAATTTAGAATCTGTGAATGGATTCAATCATTGTCTTGGTCTTTATAGTATTTTATTATCTCCTCATAGTGAGACAGACATTATACATCAATAACAACCAATATTGTTTGTAGCAATAATTAACTCCACTAAGATATGTATGTATCTATAATTTGAAAGTGTTGAGCTAATAGCTTGCAGGGTATTTATACCACAGTATTATGCTGCATTATTTTATATTGAGAGGTTACAATTCTGTACCTTTCACTATATACTACCCTTCTCTACTCCACTTAGGATAAATTTATTTTACTTAATTACGTGCATTTTACTCCTCCATATAAATCTTGTTTTCTCCTATTCTAACCCTTTAACATCTTAGAGAGTCTCTCTCTATTTGTATTTTTTTATCTAATGTCTGTCAATATAATGTCTGTCAATATAAGCCCACCTCTTTAAGATCTAACTGGGACTATATTATAAGGGGCTCTTTTCAGTAAACGGACCCACATTACATAGACATTGGTAACTTGAGAGACTATATGCTTTAATATACCACTAGGATAATAAGCAATAGACTTTTCTATGCTTTCACAAATGGCACTAGATATAGGCGGTTGGTTTACCCATCACAAACATACCTATTACCAATTTCTAGTGGATATATAGTTATCCTCCTCCTCGTCTATGGTTCTATATTGTTAGTTTAATTTTTCAACTAATTATCTTTTTTTACCTAAGAGGGATTTCTACAGAGAGATTTTCCCTGATTTTTGTCTTATACAATTAAAATGTATTTAACATATAATATGAATAGTTACTCATGACTTTGCTTGTAATAGATTAGATGTCATTATAAAAGAAGTCTTGAACCATAACAAATAAATAAAAAATGTATGATAAATATAACCATAATTTATTTAGATGATAATTATGTGATAATTGTTTGATTTATATCTAATACAAGTAAGTCTTAAGTATAATTGACATTCCCAACAGCTTAAAGATAAATTTAGCAAAACAAAAAATGATATGTTAAAATATGACCACTCCATTAATAATAAAAAAAAATATATTAAAAAAATAAATAAATAAAATAATAGCAGCTACAGAAAGTGACAAAGTTCAAAGTCATTATTTAAACCGTGTGGTTGTAAGATGTCTAAGTTGAAGATCCACTTCATCTCTGATTGTCCCATCCTCTTAATTACATCTTCACCTCTCCATTTATTTAGACTTTTTGAATTCCTAAGAATTGTAATTTAGTTGGGTCACTGTTATGGTAATTTTTAAAGTGAAGGGATACACTTTCCAAATGTGTTCTTGTATACTGACTTGAAGTGAACGAATAGTATGTCCCATATATGCTAATCCACATGGACAGGTTATCATGTAGATTACCTTTGTAGAATTGCAAGTAATACCATGTTAAATCCCCGAACACTGCCCACTGATCAGTCCATACAGGGTGTGCAGATTTGTGACCCTGAATTGTCCAGCTGAACAATTTCCTCCTGGAAATGGGACTGTAGGAGATGTCATCCCTCCAAGGCTTGCAGCCTAGCTAAGCAGCAGCTTGAAGTGATCATCATATCTAAATAGTTGAAAACCCAAAACTAAGAGGTTTCACAAGCCGATCCAGAATAAGAATTCCAGGTGACTAATGTGAATTCTGGGTAAAATTGCATCACATCATGCTGGTACCAGACAGCCAATGGCGGCACATTATCCCCACAGAGGAAATTATGAGTTCCCCCCCAGTCTTGATTGTAGAATCTTATGTGTCCTCAGCATATATTGATCCTAGAATTGCCACTGTTTGTGGCTTAAAGGGACACTCCAGGCACCCAGACCACTTCTGCCCATATCCAAGTTACCTGTACACTTTGCTGAATCCAATGGTTCATTTACATAACAGTTTGTTTTTTGTGTGCATGCTGACCAAGGAGTAGAAGAGTAATACACAAATTCTAACATATATAAACCTCAATATAATATTGTTGAATAATCTTTTCAAATGATTTAATATGTTGGCTACTTTTTAGTTTCATTATTATGAAAATTATTTTAATTTTGTAATATATCTTTTGAGATATATATACATATATATATTTGAGATTTTAATATTTAAACAAAATAATTTAAAAAGTGTGTCCAAAAAGATTAAAGCATTTACAAAGCTTAATCAACAATATGAAATGAGGCCATAATTATAGATATTTAATATACACTACATGGCAAAACAAATATAGAAAATTGGAAAAATGAAATCATACTATAACTTTTATTGGATCTTTTACCTTGGTTCAAAGAAACCTAGTTTAACACAGTAAAACGATCCAAATAGCATAGGCATTATTTATTTATGAGTTTGTTGTGCAAAATACCTTTTTTTTTTGCGGTTAGTGCTCAACACAAAGAAAACCTCAGGATCTATTCAGACCACTTCAAGACCAAATACACTGTTTTTTGCTGTCATCACAAACTAATCCCTAATGATCTAGATGTAGAAATATCTGTTCATTTTATCAAAGACAGCTTTTCTGAAACACGCAGTCATGCCGTCAATCTTCTTGAAAAAGAAAAATATTCTGCTTATTACTAGATTAAAGGACATTACATAAATCTTGCAATATCCAAGAAGAACTTGGAAGAGATGAATATTCATTCTTAAACTGTTGTCCATTGAAAATTATATGTGGTTTCTACAAATGCAAACAATGGAGAAAGTGACACATGCGCGCGTTAGATGACAGACAGAAGCTAGTTACTGGGAGCATTGTCCTGCATCATCCTGCTAGGAACTGTCCACATGACACAGTTTGCAGCAGCATAGCAGTGGTGGCACACAAGTGTACGGGTTGTCATGACAACCGATATAATACTGCTTTTTGGCTGTGGTCCCTTGTGAGGAGTGGTCCACAAAAGGTCAAAAAGATGAACAATACATTATAGAAACAGGAAGTCCAGGAAGAATTGTGACATTTTATCTTTAACTCTGCCATTCAGAAAGTGGGCATTGTTTGAGTTTAGCTTAAAGAAAATGTTTGTGTACTATGCTATATTTTACAATAACACTGTTAGAAAATGAAATTTCTATTCATATTAATATCTTTTATTCAAGACTGTTTATTTAAGACCTACAGAATATCATAGGAATCTCAAATATTTTTCAGTGTGCACTTGATAAATATAGGACTATAAGTGCCATGGGTATTTATTGAAACGGCAGATATCTTTATTTAGCAACCATTCACCGAAACATCCCAAGGGCTCCACATTCTCAGTTTTTTAGTGCTATCAAGCTGCAGAAGAAACTGCTTATTTAAAGGTATAGTATTTAACACAATTTAGCTATTCTATAGTAAATTTTAATTAAGTATAGTAAAATTTAATTAAGTACTGTTATATTTTGTTATAAATGAACACCTTTTAAAATGTCTGAATTTTTTTATATGTGCTTTATATATGTTTAAAGATTTACTAGTAATAAAATAAGTGGAATGCTTCGATTAGTTATACTTACAATTATTTGGAGGGGAATGACCTATGGATCTTCATTTGTAACTTCCCAAAATCATATATATATATATATATATATAAAAACAAAAATAGTTCCTGCACTCACGCTGATGTCTCCCTTTATGACCGGGTGCCAACCATGTATAGCCAAAAAATACAAAAATACAAATGGATGGTTGCACTCACGGTTTTTTAAGTTAAAAGTCCAAAGTTTATTGTCAGATAGTAAAAACTGCGATCAACGTTTAGGTCATGATCCTGATGAAAGTCCTCATGGAAGGACTGAAACGTTGATCGCAGTTTTTACTATCTGACAATAAACTTTGGACTTTTAACTTAAAAAACCGTGAGTGCAACCATCCATTTGTATTTTTATATATATATATATATATGTAAAAAACAGATAAAATTCTTATCTTGTAATACCTTTTTTATTGGACTAACAGAATTTTTTAATGACAAGCTTTCGGGAGAACCTCCCTTTCTCAAGTCTGAAGCATTTCTGAGCAAAACGACACATAGAATTCAAAGTTGAGTTGTGATACAGGGGTTAAAGCGACATGAGTGTGGATAAGACACAGGTTTGTTAGAAAATAGACACCATCTTAGCAGAGGGTCATAAATATCTTGTTGAAGAGAAGAGTAGGGGGGAGAGAGGGAAAAGAAAAACAAACAAGCAGACAGTGCACAGGATGATACACTTTATACATGCACACACACAGAAATATGTATATGTGAACGCATAAACATATGTATATATATATAAACACATATACATACATGCACATGGACTCATATACACAAATATAAATGCACAGTAATATATATAAGCATTCATGCATACGAGTATGGGAAAGCATAGGTCTACACATAGTACTTTGTATATAGATAGAATAAACATATAGGAATGCATTTTAAAGTGTTGGTACATATGACAGAACAGTAAGATAATGCTGGGAGAGTGTTCATGTGAAGTGTTGGTAGTGGGACAGGAATCCCAAATCAATATTTAGTCCTCTCTTCTTGCTGTTAAACCATTTAATCATTCTGGCTTCAAAGGCTTTTCTTTCCTGGGTATTTTTAAAACCCCCTTTCAGTACTTTGATTTTTAGGTCCTTCAGTGAGTGGCCAGGTTGGGTAAAGTGGTGTCCCACAGGAGTGCAGTATGATTCTTCCTTGTGGTGTTTAATAGAGTGTCTGTGCATATTCATTCTGCCATTTAATGGCTGGGTGGTTTCCCCAATGTAGCATCCTAGGTGGTATTTTATGCATTGAATCATGTATACCACATTGCTGGATGTGCAGGAGTATGAACCTTTAATGCTGTAGGTTTTATTGTTGTGTGTGGCTGTGTTGTCTGTGCATATGTGCTGACACAGTTTGCAGCGAGGTTTTTTGCATTGACTGGTCCCGTTTTCTTCGTTCTTACCATCAGTGGGCAGCCTCCTGTTGTTTAATTTTTGTTGGAGGTTTGGTGGTTGTCTGAAGGCCAAAATGGGTGTTTCAGGGAAAATGTTTTTCAGAGTCTCATCTTCTGTTAATATTGGTTGTAGGTCTTTGATGATTTTCCGTATTTCCTCAAGAGCATGTCGCTTTAACCCCTGTATCACAACTCAACTTTGAATTCTATGTGTCGTTTTGCTCAGAAATGCTTCAGACTTGAGAAAGGGAGGTTCTCCCGAAAGCTTGTCATTAAAAAAATTCTGTTAGTCCAATAAAAAAGGTATTACAAGATAAGAATTTTATCTGTTTTTTACATCTACATCACTGGACTAATACGGCTACAATCTCTACTTGAACTATATATATATATATATATATATATACATACACACACACACATATACATATATAGATAGAACAAATAAAATAATATTGCCGAATATATCAGTCACAATCATGAAAAAAGGAATTCAGTATCACTTAGCTCTCAGTAAAAGTGCCCAGTAACTTTAAAGTTGTCACATAACAAAGTAGTGAAATGCTGATACAAATATCTTCTTGAGGTATTGGTAGACTTGATCCTTTTATTTATTTATTTATTTTTTAAAGTAAAAATTATATTACAACTGGCCTCTTACACTATAATGAAGCAAAATACAAATGAAATTGATTTAAACTACTCACTAGAGGTGCCATTTATTAAGTTTGACAATTCTAAGCATTCCAAAACTCTTTAAAAAAGATACCCCAAGCACCAAAATAACTGCTTAAACAATTTAGGAGTTAAACCACTTTTTTCCCTTTTTATGCAACCCTAGCCACACATCCCTTGGCTGTGACTCACACAGCTTCCATGAAAAAAAGGTTTCATTTTCAATTAGATGTGACAGCACAGTGTATTTACTTTAGACATTTTATCTCCTGCTCTGTTAATTGAGCTTTAATCACACACAGGAGGCTCCTGCAGGCTCTCGGAGGCTATTAACAGAGCAGGAGACAAGAAATTCTAAATTAAACACACTGTGCTATAAAGGATGTTTAAACATTAGATTAGTCTTTATAAGAAATATGCAGGCAGACTGTGTGTGTCACATGCAGGGAGGTGTGACTAAGGCTGCATAAACAAACAGATCTTAACTCCTAAATGGCAGAGAATTGAACGGAGAGATTGGAGGGGCATGATCTAGACAACAAAACTGCTTCACTAAGCTGAAGTTGATTTGGTGCTTATAGTTTCCCTTTAACCAAACTATTTAATTCTCTGTTGTATTAGTACATCAGAAGACCCATTTATAGGTGTCCTTTTATAATGAAAATCAATCAAGATGTTCCAGATGTCTAGAAATCACCATAAAATCACTGGGCATTTCTTGCACTTCGCCTTGCCCAACAATTGCACTATACAAATAACTCAGCCCTTTTTGACACTTTTTACCCTTCACACTTTAACCAAGAGAATGCTATTTTGAGGTATTATAAAGCAAAGGCATTCGCTTAAATAAGAATTGTTGGGAACTAAAAGTGAATTTCAACTGTAAGGCCAAAGTAGCGGAACTGGAACAAATGGGTCATTAGTGGTCATGGTGTTTTGTTTTTTGTTGATAAAATTAATTGCTGCAAAATGAGTTAATTGTTCTCCTGTGTGTTCATTTGATATTGATTTTGTTATTCATAAAACGTTCTCTGCTTTTTTTAATGTGTGTGCTTTAGGCTCTAGTAAATGACCCCAAGCTGTTCTACCTACAGGTGTTCTGGTTTATTTATGAAGGCAAATCACAGGCAGCTGCCATTAGAGCTAAGCTGTCACATGTATGCATAATACTGAAATTATATTTAGAACTGGCTTTTGAATTACATTTAGTTACTCCAAATTGAAAAGAAGACTAATGGTCAAATAGGGTTTTTGCTTTTAGAACAAACACCAGGGATGTTAGAAAGAATGAGCAAACTGCTGCTACGGGCTGATAAATCCTGTTCTCTTCTAGATATACATACCTGTAACTGCCCTTCTCATGCTTTTACGCTGCAGGGAAACTAATGACCTAATGTATCGGAGAGATAAATGTAATAAGCTTCACACAGCCATATGCGCTTAAGGTGAAATTCACAACAGTCTGCTAAATTTAGTCCTTAAACACTTTATTTCCATTAGGTCCCCCCCTAGATTATAAATTAATGTGTGCTCATATTATTGATAAAAATGCATTTTACTCACACTATCAATTTTGTTCGCTATTTAAAAAAAATGTAATATAGAGAACAGTTTCTCGCTTCTTATAAGATTATATCAGTGGTGGGTAACTATTGCCCTCGAGCTGTTGATGGGCTCTCATTATCATCTGCCTGGCTACAACTGGCCAAGGGTGATTGAAGCTGTAGTCTATTATAAGCTGAGTTGCCCAGCTTGGTTTAAAGCATCATGGTTTACTTGATTGTTTTTGGAAACTTAATGTTTTCTAAAATGTGCACATAGAGTTAGTGAAGCAGTTTAAGGAATGTTTTCATGGAGACATTAAGATTAAAATGACTGTCCTTGAAGGGATGATGGGGAGTAGGGGAAATAGAAGGAAAGAGCGAGGATGCAGAAGGGATAAAAATATGGTGTTTTAATAGCTGGAAGAGGAGACACAGAAGGGAAGCGTTGATTTATACAAGAGATGGTATCGAGAGAAAAAGTGAATGAAACATGAGAATCATTACCTTGGTGGAAGGTGATGCTAAAATATGGCTGGAAGAAAGTTAGGTAGAACTGTAGAAGGCAACAAATATATACCTGCACAGGGCCATCAAACATAATGGGAACATAAAACCAGGCTGGAGCCATGCATTGCCCCATTTAACCGGGAGTAAGGTGGGACACTTTCAATAGCTGAGTGGTAGAAGTGATCAATCACAATACCATTGGTCCATGACCTATGACAATTAACCAATACCCTAAAAAGTGTTTGCATATGAGCAGAATGAACACCACAACAAACTCTTCTCTTGAGGTAATGACATATGCAAGCAAACTAACAATTTTTCATTATTCACTTACAGCAAGTAAAAGACAAAGAAGCACTCAAATTACACATATATACCAATTATGTCACAAATACACATGTGCACAGTGCCTGAAATGTCAGTTTTGAACTATCTTAAAATCACACATGTATGGCAATTCCCATATTGACCATAACAGGTCAGATATCTGCCCCTATTAGCATCTTCAATATAATCTTTTGACCGTAGCCCTCAACCTGTGATGTAATAGGATAGATGCAAAAGTACCAGTTTTTGTTGTTTAACCTTGTGGCAGAGGACTATCGACCTCAATATCGTAAGATTGAGGAAGTAATAATTTAGTGCCATTTTTTCTTCATAACATTTTCTGGCTTTGCCAGAGTTGCCAGCAGTAAAATTATCACGTTAGACTGTGATTTCGGACGAAATTCAGAAAATATTATTATGCGGATACTATTGTTGGATTGTCATGTACCCCCACGTTGTTTGTCTGTGTAGTGATGTGCACAATGTAAAACAAGTGATCACTGTGGGAAATGTTTAGAACACATGATTGGATGAACAGAAATTAGAGTTTTAAATTAAAAAAGGCAATATCTAAGTATTAAGAAAAGCTTTAAAAATAATAATTTTCTCTGCTTGGAAAGTCTTTCGGGATACATTCTACCCAAAAACCAAATACCAATGCAATTTTTGGATGAAAACCAAGTGAATGTGGCAAAACTGAAACACAGAACTGCATATTTATCTTCTGCAAACAAAACAAGTATGTGACTAAACCACTGGGTTTTATTGAGATATTTTCAGTGAATGCATCCATTATTAACGTGTAGCCAGTAAAGGGATTTACTGTAAAATGTATATTTATTCATTTATCTTTGATGCATACACCCATGAATGAGCAGACCCACTGTACTACATCCCTGGGAAACACATACTTGTACTGGCACATCAGACTGTAAATTTAATCAAAATAATATGAGCTGAGTCACAGTATGTTATATAGTATAATAGATTTTTTTATATTGCTAAAGAGGAAAATGTGCTGGGGTGGATTGAATTTGGGTATAGCAAAATAGCCTTGCAGAAAATCAGCATCCATTTTAATCTGCAAAATGATTCACAGAAATATTCATATTTGGCTCAGTACCCAAGCTTCTGCTGGTTGCATGTGTTGGACAGAGCTCAGTTTAAACACATTGCTGAGCAGTGAAGGATGCATTGCAAACTGATATCGCTTAACACAATTAATATGAGAACATAGAAAAACACAGAGTAGATAAAAATTATACATGAAATAATATATAAAATAAAGTATGTCATTGTTACCAAATCCTTAAGTCTTATATTTTACAATAGAAATGGGCTAGAAAACAAAAATCATACCACACAAACAGGGTTATTTACAAAAGTTAGAATTTTCAGAGATTTAAACCCTTAAGGACACATGACATGTGTGACATGACATGATTCCCTTTTATTCCAGAAGTTTGGCCCTTAAGGGGTTAAAGCAAATTCAAAGTGAATTTAAATTTTTAGATCAAAATAGGTCAAGTGAAAGCATAGCTGACTAAAGTAGGAGCAGCGCTATTTTGGCCATTACTTGAAATTGACTTTGAATTTGTGACCATTCTCACTCTAGTAAATAACCCTGACTACCTCTTTTAGATAAGGAAGAGAACCTGGAAGGCAGGAACAAATACATGCGCTTGGTTGTTCCAGTCAGTCCGCTCATGACCTATGACTGGTTTGCTATATATTTAGAGGAACACTGTGGGCACCATAACAACATAATCTCACATATTCTGTCAAGCTATACACTCTAGGCAGAGTCATGGAGGTCATGGAGCATAAATGTGCTATTGCTCTGCTTAACCATGTCAATAGGGAATGTTTCCAACAGTCCATGATACACCCACAATGCATTATCTAAACGTCAACAAGAATAACATATGTAAATGTAAACCCAAGAAGTTATGGAGGGACAAATAAGCCCTGTGTGACGAGACCAATCTCGCCACATTGCATTGGAGAAGCCTGGTTGCTCGCCTGCTGCCTTTGGACTATGGCCCCCTTTTAAAAGACTTTATTTTTGCCTGCAGAAAAGCTGTATTCGTGCTTTTCTGCCTGGGGTTCAGTAGATTTGATTGAATGTGTTATACCCCAGATGAGATTCCATTCCATTTGGCCCATGAAACTGACGCTGTAAGACTTTGGCTCCATGGCGATTAAACTGTATTCGTGTGGTCTGAGCGCCATTCGCTTAATAATGTGCGCTCGGACCTGAGCTATCTGGGGATATGTTACATGTCTGTGTTTTATGTAATAAATGTGACTTTATGTATTTTTAAAGTGTTTTGTGTCTCTTTGCAACCATGTGCTTAATGGAGTCTTGTGTCTGTCCTGGGAGATAATTGAATTACTCTCCAGGATAGAAGACTCTGAAACTGGTTTGGGCCAGAAAGCCATGCTTCATTTAGTCACAAAGGACTTTTTACTAACTTTTGAACCCCTGGTCTGATTCAGGCCATTTTTTAATATGTTGTTCCCCTGAATGGATTGATGGTGAATGTGTAATTTTATGTGAATGTGATGTATGGTTTTAGAGTTATGAAAGTTGGGTAGAAAGTATGTTTTAACTGTATGTATAATTGAGTTTCCTCTCAGGATAAGGGGAGGGAATATGTGGGATGTAACTGTGATATGATTGGTTGTTTTATCCCTCCCTGTGGGTGGTCCTGTATTTGAAACACTGTAATAAAAACCAGGCTGGGTGTGCCAGCACCAGAGACCACTGCTTGACCCTCAACACGGAGCCTTGTCTCGTTCTTGGGGGGATTCACTGTATGCTGTTAGAGACTGATTGCCAGGAGTGTAAGCTGTTCGTCTGCTTTTCCTGTTCGTCTGCTAGCAGCTATTTGGGAGGTTCCAGTTCGGGAGTTGGAGTGCTATTTTGTATCCAGTTCGTGAGTTTTGGTGTTCTGCAGTAGCTGTGCTTGCATCTCTGGAAAGGGGGCCGATCGCCTAAACGGTTTTTACCCCTTGTGTGCAAAACGGTCCGTTACACCCTGTTAACTCATTAAGAGCAGAGTATTTTTGGGAAAACCTGTGGAACACAAGTCACCTGTATATAAGAGGCAAATCCCTGAGTATTGGGGTCCAAGAGTCCAATTAGAAAACAGAAGATATTGCTGGTCTTCTGGCCCCAGAGAAAGAGGACAAGTGCCCACAAGTGAACATGTTAACAAGGACATGTATATGAGATATATAATTGCTATAAATTGATGTTGCCTTTAAACCACATACATTTGTTATATTTATTTAAGAAACCTCATGGAAATTAATATTATAACACAAAAAGATGGAGCAGAATAGTAGTGTTGTGTCCTTTATTTCAATTACTGAGCACAGCACGGCTCTTTACTCTATCTTTGGCATTAAAGTAATGAGAAGAGTTCCCTTCGGTACCTGCTTTTAGCCTGGAGCCTTATATCTCTCACAGTGCTAATCTGGTGTATCAGCCAGAAGCAATTACTGTACCTTGCAATCTTGTTACTACGTGGCCATTTACGTCTGATGTTTAAGGATAAGTAGAAGGGTTGGTAATGCAAATGGTGCTAAGTGATAATCAGAAATTCTTATGTTTGCTTTGCATTCACCAAGGACATTTGAAATGTCTACACCTGTAGTGACAAATTATAAATAGTTTTTTTAGTAAAACATGTTAAAGGGTTAATCCTGTGTTCATTTTATTTTTAGATGCTATGCATTGAATGCCTTAATAATTGTGGCAAATCTTTTTACAGACGGTGTTAAAAAGATACTCTGGAAAGTCTAAATTTTTACAGACAACCCTTTGATATTTCCCATCATGAAGCAGATCTCTATAGCAACCAAGGATTCTCTAAAATATTTTAGGCAATCTATGCACTACCATACAAACATATGGGTGTGGTACTGAGCATGCTCACATGTGACCACCTGCCTGTTGTTCTGGCATGGTATTAAATATTACAACAATGGCATCCAAAGAAGCAGAAACTCTGGTGGAAGGGGGTTAAATTAGTCCAGAAATGGGGTAGATCCCCCCAAAATTACTGGCAGGATAGCCTAGCATGAATGCATGCAAGCTTGCCTGTCAATCAATCACGCCAGCCCACTAGGACATTTGTTTATACATTTGCCAATAGTGCTGCTCTCTCTTTACCTCTATTCTGTGATTTTGTCATTCCACGGGGGACTTCGAGCACCTGTCTCTGGTTTGCTGGCATTGATTAAGAATGGAACATATTCCACCAGCAACCTCCTTTTCATATGACAATGTAGAAACAGCACAAATTTTATCCCAGACTCAAGTGGTCAGTAATGTCTTATCTACTACTGATAAAGAGATTCTTTGCAAAGAATAAGAATGAACATGTGAGACGTATTGGCAACTCTGAATATTATAGAGTTGGTCGATTAACAAGAGGTTTGCAAGATTCAAGAGTATATTGAATAAATGTTCTATGGACATTATGTTACTTATCATTGATTACTTAAACAGAGATATTGCTAAGATCGAAGAGAAGAATGCCTTTGGTTCCAGATAAGGATTTTGCACCACTGCTTTGAATGTGGGTATTATTCATTAAAATTATGCCTTTTTTCTTTTGATTAAGAATCCAGTCATTCCTGCTATGTATATAATGCCTAAAATACACAATTATCTCCAAAAACCCAGGCAGACCAATAATTGATGGAGTGGATTCCAGTTTTTCTACATTTGTCTGTTCTTTAATAAAGTTGCTTTTCCCTTCCTGAAACACATCACATCCTATTTAAAAGACACTGTGACGAGAGCAATCTCGCCACATTGCATTGGAGAAGCCTGGTTGCTCGCCTGCTACATTTGGACTATGGCCCCATGTTAAAAGACATCTTTTTCACTGCAGAAAATACTTATTCGTGCTTTTCTGCCCGGTGTTCGGTAGATTCTCGGATTTACTGAATGAACTCATATAACCCAGATAGGTATGCCATGGAGCCTATTCATGTAATAAAAGACTTTGGCTCCATGGCAATTGAACTGTATATGTTTGTGGTCTGAGCGCCATTCAGTATTAATGTGCGCTCAGACCTAAGCTATCTGGGCATATGTTGCATGTCTGTATTTTATGTCATAAATGTAACCTTGTGTATTTTATTGTATTTTACTGTCTTTTTGCTGCCATGTGTTCACTGGAGTTTTGCCTCTGTCTTTGGAGATAATTGGATTACTTCTAATTATCTCCAGGATAGAAGACTCTGTGGGACTGGTTTTGGGCAGAAAAGCCATGCTTCCTGTGGTCACAAAGGACTACGATCTATCTTTTGAACCACTGGACCAATTTGTATGATTTTGACGTATGTATGTATTTGGAGTATGCTGATTCTGAAAATGTAAGTTTTATGTGAATGTGATGCATACTTTTCAAGTTACGAATAATGTGGAAAAATTGTATTTCTCTGCTTGTGCTAAATTACATTACCCATTGTGTAAGGTAATTGAATCACATGCAGAGGGGAGGGATTTGTGTGGGAGTGTCTGAGTGTATTGTATGTGTTTATTGGTTGTGTTCCAAAACCCTATGGGTGGTACTAATGTGTAAGAATGTGTACATAAGCACAATAATCCCACAGCTCTGTCTGTTCACTGCTTGACCCTCAACACGGAGATTTGTCTCGTTCTTGGGGGGATTTATTGTATGCTCTTCCAGTTCGACTGCTAGGAGTGTAAACCTATTCGTCTGATTTTTCCTATTCAGCTGTTTACAGCATTCGTATGGTTTCCTGTTCGGCGGATTGGTGTTCTGCAGTAGCTGTGCCTGTGTCTCTGGAAGGGGAAGATCTACTAAACGGCGGTTTAACCCTTTTATGCTGAGGGTGCCGTTACAGACACCACTGACCTTTACAAAAAAATTAATATAGAGAAGTGTGGGTATAGAATCATGAAAAAGATTTCGTGCTTGGTATTGGAAAATAACTATTTTGTGTTTTCTGGTAAATTCTACTTTTACACCAGAGGGAATGCTATGGGCTTGAATATGGCATTCGCATAAGCAAACATTTTCACTCATTCTTTTGAAGAGGAATTTACATATCCTCATCCTTAGTTCAAGGGGCATGGCCGCTACTGATTCAGGCATATCCATGATTTGTTGGCAGTGTGGCATGGTACATTCTAGTCCTTGCAAGTGCTTTTACATTTACCATAAAGATAGATTTTTTGGAAGAAAGGTTCCACTCTTGAGACGGACATGGTTGTTAAGTCTATTGACGGGAATACACTCTTGCGCTATGAGAGTACTCATCCTAATAATTTGTCGTTGGCTTTGCCCGTAGTAAATTCTACAGGGTCAAGCGGATAGTGAGCTTTTGTGAAACTAGACTGACTGAGAAGTGCAACAAATTCCTTCAAAAGGGTTATCCCAAAACATTGTTAGCTAGGGAACTGCTCTCAGTTAATACTATTCAATGAGGGGACCTTTTAACTAAAAGGTCTACAAAAACATGAGACATGGGGACATGCAGAAACAGGATGACATTTGGTAGTAAATTTGGTAAGCATGCCTCAGATTTGAACATTGGCATATTTTACACTGGGCACATCCTGACATCGTTGAATATCAAACTCTATCACTAATGACTTATAAGAAAGTCCCGTGACCACCTTATTAGAGCCGAGTACCTAACTTCTATGCAGCCCAAACAGAAATGTTTAGGTAAATCCCAGTGGAGATTCTAATGCCTAATTTGCAGTTCCTGCAGTTTCCTGATAAAAGGTCAAAACAAAAGGTCCCTGACAAAAGGTCTCACACTCATGGACAGACAAAAGCATCAGATTAAAGATTATTTTACTTGTGAATCCACATTTATGGCATTTGATCCAGTGCCTGTGTGGACTCCTCTACTTGTTTAATATTAATACAATCAGGGAATTTATCTCTAAACATAAAAAAAAATAATAATAAGCCAATACATGCCATTTTATTACCTTTATCACAATGTGTCACATTTAAATTTAAAATGGCAAATCATTGACCACATATCTATATGTAAATAATATATTCCCACCATTGGGTTCACAAATCAAGGTAGACAATAGAGGAGAGAGTAAGAGCAGTAAAGAAATCTTTACTTATATATTTCTATATTATATATTGATTAAATATATAATATATAAATAGTTTGTTTTTTTACTGCTCCTCCCTTTTCCCCTCCATTGGTTAGTTTTAATTTGCTCTGTGTATAAAATCAATATTTAGTGGCTGTTTCCTAGCCATCAATCTTTATTTTTTGGTGCCACAGGCGGAATTCCAAATCATGAATTATCCACGAACATGCTCATCCATTGTACAAGTTGTTTGTGTTGAGATTACTCAATATGGCGGTTTGGAAACTGGGAATTCAGACGATCACCCAACTGGCCAAAATTTAGACGAATTGCAGCTCGCAATTAAACAAATATCCAAATCTAGTTAGTTATTATGAATTATTCTGAAGAGCACTGAGCATCTGTTAGATGTTGTTAGAGCATAAAGTCAAGGTTAGGTTTTGCTTTTACTTCATATTGTCAAGGCCATCTCGGTTTCTAAATAGAATAAATGTTTTTGTTGTTGTTTTTGCTGTTGTTTTTCTCTCCAGAACAGCAAGGCTGTTCAACTGAAGATCAGTGAGTAGGGGGAATGGCCTTAAAAAAAAAAAAAAACTTTACTATGGCCTCCAGCCAGCCTAAAAAAACAAACAAAAAAACACAAACGCTTTACTACATTACAATTCTATTTTTATAGGGTCTGGTTGACTAGTGCATTCATTTTAAAGAACATGAGCTGATCCGTGGAAAAATGGACTTCATTGACCCAAAACAATAGGATAAATAAATATCAACAGAAAAATATACCACTAACATTGTGAGCAGTAATTCTAGCAATATTTTTCTAATCAAACAAATAATATTGTATATCATTCAGCATTATCATCCTGGATTTAACTGCATTACTACTTTTCTTTTTAATTATTGCGTATTTGAGCTAGAGCAATATTACTATATAAAGCCTAAAAAAATTGCTGGGGTCCTTCACTTCCTAATTTCGCAAGGGAACATGCATCAAATTGAGACAACTGTTGCTTTAGCTTTCAATGAGACAGTTGTCTCACTCTCCTGAAAATAGCAGGTATTTATTTACCTGCTTCTTCTTTCTTATACTTTTCACAAACACACCAGTGGGACTCTGATCTAACCAATCAGTATTCTATCCCTAGGAATTCTAATAAAGTGAATTGGGCATACCTGACAGATTTAAATATGAGCAGTTTGAAGAGCTATTCACCTTACGACATCCTGACAGGGTAGAGGAGAGGGAGTCTGATCAGCGTGATAATGCAGAGGAAGTTCCAGTGTTGGGTTTCTCTCTCCTGCTGCAGCATAATAATACATTGTTTCTGGCAACAGTGGACTGTTCAAAAGCTGAGCAGGTGGGCAGAAGGGAGGAAGGCTGAAGAAATTCCCCTAGCAGAGAGGTGTGCCCAGAATGCAATCTGACCAAGTATAAATAATTTATTTATTTTTTTATAAACATATATTCCACACTTTTCAAAGCTTTTCTTGCTTTATTTTGATTTTTATATTTGTTTAAAAGTGTTTGCTTAAAATAATAATTGTCAAGTGATGCATGTCCCTTTAAAAGGATTATCCCAAGCACTGATTTGAAGTAGTTATGTTGTTTGGAGTCTGTCTACACAGCATTTTGCTATGAAATGCTGCACATGCAGAGGAGAAGTGACATCAGTCGTGGTGGATCAGGCTGCAAGGAGAACTCGGCGCTGGATCGATGTGAGGTTTAGCTTTGTTTAATTTTTTTGTTTTTAGTTCTGGGAGGGATGGCCGACCTGCAGAGCAAGGGTTACTCTAACTAAACCCAATATTCTTAATACACAGTTTTTTTCTGGTTAGAGTAACACTTGCAATCTCAGGAATTGTATTCTAATGCACCTGTACTAAAGAAGGATATTATGGCACTAGAATCAAATCACAAAATTAATAAAATCTATGGAGCATTTTAGTTATGAAGAAAGATAACAAACTTAAATATGTTTAGTTTAGAAAAACAGGACTTCAGAAGGGATATGATAGCATTAGCAAATATATTTGGGGCCAGTACAAATCATTGTCTGGAAATCTATTCATAAACAGGACTATACACCAGGGGAGGGCTGGCAGCCTTAGGCCTGGGGGGCAAAACCAGTCAAGTGGCCCATTGCACCACCAAATCAGTTCACCATCCATGCCCACCTTTTCCTGGTTTTATAACGGATATTGATGTTATGCTAATCAACTTTCAATGTTGTCAGAGCACAGGCTGAGAATCTCTGAGCCTGTGCTCTGACTCACTAACTGAGCGCCGGAACCACGAGGGAGAGTATATAATCTGATGCGCACCAGTGGACCACAAGCGAATCGTTTAAATTGAATATGCTGGTGTCCCCAACTTGTGAGCTGTGTTGGCCGCCGGGCGCCTCTGTTGTCATGGCACCCTGCATGACCGCACAGCTTGCACACCCCAACGGCTGGCCCTGCTGACACACACTGATGTTACTACTTAGAAATCCCTCAATATTAATACAGACATCAGAGTAAACACCAATAAACCGTGGAAACAGAGCTGATCCCCCCAAATTTATAAAGATTTGCTTACTGGATTTGTTGTAAAATTAAATCATGCCTCCTCCTCTCTCTCTCCCATGCGCTGCTCTGTAGGTTGGGAGGAAGTGAAGAGTAATCACAATCTCCCAGCAAAGCGGTACCTGTGGCTGCATGGGGAACAGCTGAATTTGCCGCCCCCATGTGACATCACAATGCCCCACCCATATGATCTGCCATATGAACTAACGCCAGTGGTGCACATAGTGTGTGTTTACATTAAAAAGCCTGCAGGGACCGGCTATAGACACCAGAATCACTTCATTAAGCTAAAGTGGTTCTGGGGACCATAGTGTCCCTTTAATGTTAGGTAAATTATAGATTAGTGTCACTAATAATATACTAGATTGCCTACTTACAACCAGATGAGGATGATGATGGGCTGCAGTTTGGCTCCACTGGTCTGTTGTAGAACAGGATCTCTGGAGGCTGTTTGCAATTGTGGTCACAAAATTCAATGTTCTGGGAGAATTGGAAGCAGCTCCATTTTTTGGGGGCCCCTTACACAGCTCAAGGTCTGGACCCCAGGGCCTGATGGTGAGTATGTCCATAAGGCCCACTCATAAGTCCACTTATATGTTCCACCCACCCATGAGTTCACGCACAAGGAGTGGAGTGTTATGTTATGTTATTGTAGAGGATCTAATATATGTATGTAGTGTATAGGGATACCAGTTTGTGTAGGTGATGCAGTGTGTTTGTGTGTAGTGGAAGCAGTGTGTATTTGTGTATAAGGCATGTATTGTGTGTTTCTGGTTGTGTGTAACGGATGCATTGCGTGAATCTGTGTTTGTATGCATAAGGGATGCAAGGTGTGTGTCTGTGTGCATTGAGTGTGTGTAAGAGATGCATTGTGTTTCTGTGTGTATGTAAGAAAAGCAGTGTGTGTGTGTAAGGGTTTGCATTGTGTGTTTCTGTGTATGTGTGCGCAAAGGATGCATTGTCTTTGTGTGTAAAGGTTGCATTGTGTGTGTGTAATGGATGCATTGTGTGTTTCTGTGTGTAAGGGAAGCATGTTGTGTTTCTGTGTGTGTAGGGATGCATTGTGTGTGTGGGCGTAGTGTGAAAGCGCTCCCTGTCTTGTCCCCTGTCCTATAGAGCTGTCCCTTCTGTCCCTTAGAGCTCTTCCCTGCCCCTTAGTGGTCTCGCCTCTCCCCCACCCTCCCCTATCGGTCTCTTCTCACACTCACCCACCCTCCCAGTGCTATTCTCATTCCCCCCTCCACGTGTTCTTCTCACCTCCCCCCTCTATGTGTTCTCCTCACCTCCCCGTGTTCTTCTTACCCCCTCTCCTCCCTGTGTCCTCTTCACCTCCCCCCTCCCTGTGTTCTCCTTACCCCCTCTCCTCCCTGTATTCTCCTCCTTACCCCTCCCTCCCTGTGTCCTCCCTACCTCCCCACCCTGTGTCCTCCTCCCTCCCTGTGTTCTACTCACCTCCCTCCCTGTGTTCTCCTCATCTCCCTCCCTGTGTCCTCCCTATCTCCCCTTCTCCTCACCCTCCCTGTGTTCTTCTTACCTCTCCTCCCTGTGTCCTCCTTACCTCCCCTGTTCTCTCTCAGTCCCCCGCTCTCCTCCTCATCTCCCCTTCTCCTCATCCTTACTCTCCTCCCTCCTCCTTGTGTTCTTCTTACCCCCGTTATTCTTACTCCCCCGTTCTTCTTACCCCCTGCTTCTGTTACTCCCACCCCATCCTTCTGTTACCCCCACACCTACCTTCTGTTACTCCCAATCCCCTCCTTCTGTTACTCCCATCCCCCTTCTACTGTTATCCCCCTCCTACTGTTACTCTCCCCTCCTACTGTTAATCCCCCCTCCCCCTCACCTCCCCTTCCCTGTAGCGTGGCCGAGCTCCTCTCCGGTCCGCGGTGCCCGGCCGGAGTGATAGGAAGATGCACACTCAGTGTGCACTTCCTGTCAATCCGGCTGGGTATAGGAAACAGAAACTCCTGTTCCGCGCAGAGTTTCTGTTTCCTGTTCCTGTACAAGTTTGCTATGCTTCCAATTTGGCTACTTTAGCCAAAAATGTTAAATTCTTTGAATTCCCATGGAGTTAGGGAATACGCGGTTAGAGTGTCATACAGTGAGTTCCATCAGATGCTGACTATTGTCACTTTAAAATATGTAGAGTGGTATAAGTAGAACCTACACGTTAAGTTGAGCGGTTTAAATGAAATAACATTTGAATAAAATATATATGTAAATGGGGTGAACTTACCCAACGTTACCTTGTTAAAATCTTTAACTTGTGATACATATAAAAAATAAAAATAGACCCAATATAGTGCAGATGGTATACAAAATGAAATAGAATAAATGGTAGAGAAGTAGGATCACTCACATTTAAAGGGGTGTATATATATATATATATATACTCTGTTACTGGGTTTTTTATGGTTTTAGGGCAGCATCACACCTCTCATCCATTTTGAAGTTCTCTCAGAGAAAAAACAAAGCAGGAAAGGGAACCAATGTGTAGTCTGTCAATAAAAAAAACTGGTAAAAAGGTGGAATAGGTAGTGCTCACCTTGTTCAGAGCCTTACAGTACTGGCTCTGAGGTATAATAGCGTTGTGCCAATTTTTGTGGGGATGGCACAACCCCTATAAAGATTCGGAAGGCTCTAAAGGACTTTAAAAGATTAATAAAATGTATTTTACAATTAAATATAAAACATATGATATAAATGAAACTATAATTTAGATATATAAAAGTCCTGAATATGGGCAAAACGTGTTTCACTCTTGCAGAGCTTCGTCAGCTGACCTATTTTTATTTTTTATATGTATCACAAGTTAAAGATTTTAACAAGGTGACGTGGGGTAAGTTCACCTGATTTAAATTTAATTCAGATTTTATTTTAATTCAAGTGCTCCACTTGATGTGTAGGTTCTATTTATACCACCTTACAGATTTTGAGTTTTGGATGTGGTTGAGAGGGTATTCCACACAAGTGTATAGAGCTGCTGTTTATTCACTTTAGCGCTCTTTTGCATACACATCCCTCCCAAAAGAAGGTGTATCTTGTTTATATTTGTCACTTTAACATTTGGTCTTTTTATCACCTTTACCTGCTTAACCCCTTAAGGACCAAACTTCTGGAATAAAAGGGAATCATAACATGTCACACATGTCGTGTGTCCTTGAGGGTAAAAGAAAAAGGAGCCCTCATTTCCACATCACTTGTATGTTCAGTGTTTATTGCCATTTCCATTTTTCAGAAGGTAGAGGGATGCATCCACTTCCTGCACCTACATATAAAGAACTCCTGTAGCATTTGTATCTTCAGATTTGCTCAGGATTTTCCATCACCACACAATTTCACAACCGCCACACTATTTTATTCCTAGCCTTTTCCTAACAGGAAATGATTACTCCATTTTTAAATTGTACTTTTTGTGAGAACATGTTGGACTGACTAAGACTACAAAGTTCATGATTTTGCTTTTTTTCCCATTCATTTTTGACTGACAGACTGTAAGATTTAAGATACAATTAAGTACAATTTCCACTGATATATTTGTGTAGAGAGTAGTCTTTCTGACAATTTTATTTAAAATTCATAGATAGGCTGCAGAATAAAATGTCATGCGTTCACCAAAACATGTGTAAAAACACTAAACTAACTATCATGACTTGCCAGACCCTGTACATTACCTTAACAGAATACACTTCCCAGGTGAGTCTGGAGGATGAACTAATAGGTAATTGAGTCCTGCCATTTTGGATTGCATCTCTGGTATCTTTTATTCCCTATGGAACAGGAAAACAAGCTAAACCAGCATTCATAATGTAGAAACACTACATTTCTGTTTCTTTAATGGGTGTCATTACATAGATTTATGGAGTGGATGATAGCTGGAGGGCAAAGTTCCTGCCAGTTCTCTTTGCACACCGAAGCTGCATTCTAAATCCCACCTAATAAAAGTTGTAGACACAATATTTTATCCAACACACTAATGATTTTAGAAACTAGTAACAATTGGCAGTTTCTCCATAGTTTTTACTATGACTATTTCTAACAAAAATGGGATATGAAAATATTATATGAAGAACGAGAAGATGGTTAAATTAATTTACAGATAAATAAAAGGCTAGACCTATAGTGTTCTTTTTAAGTGATTAATTTATTAATTACTGGCATCTATCACGCACCCACATATTCTGCAGTGCTGTACAATTAGGGGAGAACATATGTACAATATATACAGACAAATACAAAAGGTAAAGAGGGCCCTACCCATAAGCTGAGATCAAGCTATTGAAGCAATTTTATGCAAAGTGCTTAGCTAGATAGCCCATGAGCTTACAATCTAAAGGATACAAATAAGATGACATTCTCACACTATTTCATTATTTTACAATTTTGCCATATTTGCTCTAGCTCACATTAATTGTGATTCAGGATGAATTCTACTGATTTAGGTTGAAAACTAACAGGATAGCTAGTGCAACAAATGTAACAACTTCACATTTTCCGCTTTAATCAAGGGCAAGGTCTAAAATTCTTGTAAACATGTCTATTATTATTATTATTATTATTATTGCCATTTATATAGCAACAACAGATTCCGTAGCGCTTTACAATGTTTTGAGAGGGGGGATGTAACAAATAGGACAATTACAAGAAAACTTACAGGAACAATAGGTTGAAGAGGACCCTACTCAAACGAGCTTACAGACTATAGGAGGTGGGGTATTAGAAACATTAGGGCAAGAAATATCAAGTAGGAGTGAAGCAGAGCTCTATAACATATATCTAACAGATTGCATGTTTTAGTAGCAACTGCATTAATTCATATTATTTAACCACATTCAAGGGGACATGGGCCAACAGTTTGTCTAAGAAAGGAAATATCCTGTCTCAAAAAAACATATTTTTAATTTTTATTTCACTGCAAAGAACCACAGCCATACAAAACATTAGTTTTATTGTCCCCAAGCTGAAGCAAAATGAATGCGTTTTTCCTCTCATAGGATTGAGCAAACGCCCTATGGCGATGTTGTTTCCACAATATGGGTTATTAAAGATGACATCACTTTAGCACATTCCAATAATGATGTCATCAAGGACATGGTGCAACCTAGCCATCACTAAAAAAAGAAAATTATGCTTATATATGATAGACATGTATTAATATAAACACACACAAACACTCTATATTTCCAAATCTCTGCAAATTCTTTCATTGAAAGGGACAAAACAAACTGCAATTTGTGAGACACGTTGACATTTCTATAATTTATGACTGTGGGTGAATGGGGCCAAATCTCCAAGGATTTCCAGCATAGATGAGCTGCAATATTTTATGAGGTGATTCTATGAACAAATAGACCCAGCAACAGAGAAAGAAATTTATATATATATATATATATATCTTTTTTTTTTTCTTTCTTTTTTTAAGAACCGATAAAAATCTAAAAGAACAAAAATAAATAGTTACTAGAAGAATGAAGTATGTGCAGACAATATCTGCTGGGTCTCTACTTTTCCTTTAATCGCTTAATCCTCTTGCTTACCAGCTTTAATCCACATGCTTTTTCATGCCCTCACTCCAAGTTATAATGAGTACAATACCATAACACGAAATACTTATGATTATTCAAAGAACGTTTCATTAGAAATCAAGCAGCGACACAGTGGTTTAGCTACATATTTTAAAATACATGATTTATCTGTTCTGCATAATTTATTTACAATGTTCGCCTCAATACTAGCGGAATGAGTGGATGATGTGTTATTCATATTTACAGATATAGATATTACCTGGAACACAACAAAGGTTGTTTTAAAGATTGCATATTATTTAGCACGCTTAACATGTCTAATAGTATTTATTTACCAGTATTTCTGTCGTATAAGTTAAAACTTCATTGGGTTTATCCGTAGAAAATAGGTGAATCTATATATAATTTTCCATTAATCATTAAAATAATGTATCTAGAATCAAAATCAGCACAACCTAAGAAAGATTGTTTATGCTTTTCAGTGTAACTTGTAAGTAATTCACCGTTATTTATGGGTATGTCACTGGTACTTTATATATGAGGAACCAACCTTGAGGGAAATAAACTGTAAATCTATTGTTTTGTGCAAAGTAAACTGTTGTAACAATAAGAGAGTGTGTGAGAATCACACTAATTATACTATAACAGTGTGAGTGTCATATTCTAACAGTTTTCTGTCTGGCTAATTGAGAAGACTAGTGTTTTGGGCAGAGGCGATACTAGAAACCACGGGGCCCCGGTGCAAAAATTGCCTTGCCCACCACCCCCCATCCGACCCCACCCCCATACAGGGCCGTCTTTAATATTGATTGGACCCTGGGCAAGCATCTGCTTGGGCCCCCTGGGCATGCAATCACTCACTCCACCCCAACCTAGAGGTGAAACTAATGTAGAGAGTGCCTTGGTGCAAAAAAAATTATAATTCAGGCCTGCCCTGTAGCACAAGAGTAAAGAAAAGATAGATCCCCATCTGTCATACAACTCCTGCGATGCTATGCCAGGTGGGGATCTACCATCCTTGCAGGGTTGTATTTTTGAGCAGTGTTTGTGCAATTGAATGTCAGCATGTTATTGTATAGAGTGTATGTGTGCATGTAGGGGTGTATTCGTATGTACTGTTACCATTGGAATGCAGTGGTGTACTTGTGTGTAGTGTTTGCGTTTGAATGCAGTAATGTGTGATTGTCTGTAGTGTTGGCTTTTAAATGCAGGTGTACTTTTGTGTGTAGAGTTGGTGTTTGTATATAATTTTAGCATTTTAATACAGGAATGTGTTTGTATGTAATGTTTGTATTTGCATGCAGGGGGTTGTTTGGATGTAGTGTTGTGTACATTTGTGTGTAGTATTGGTGTTTCAGCAAACTGGTGTGTTTGTATGTAATGTTTGTGTTTGCAGGGCTCTGTTTGCATGTTGTGTGATTTCTATAACACATATACACATACACATTAACACGCAGATACACACATAGGCACACTGACACATGCTCACACCTTGACACATACTGGCACATACACACACACACTCAGATACACACCCTTTGACACACAGATACAAGCACTTTGATACACACACACATTGGCACATCCACACACACTGACACAGGTATGTACACACACACTCAGATACACACATACATAAAGGTATAAATGCAGGGGTGTATATGTGTACAGTGCTAGAGATGGAGTGTATTTGTGTTGGCATTAAAATGCTGGGATGTATGCATTACCACACACTCAGATGCACACTTACACACACTGACACATACATACACACACACACACACACAAACACACACACAGGTACACATACACACTGACACACAAGTACACATACACAGGTATACATACACACAGAAACACTGACACACAGACAAACACAGCCAGATACAAACACTGACACAAACACAGCCAGATACACACACTGACACAAACACAGCCAGATACACACAAGGACATAAACACAGCCAGATACACACAAGGACATAAACACAGCCAGATACACACACACATATATGTGTACATTTACATATTTTAATCTCTGCCTTCTAGCAGCTCTTGGACAGCAACTCCCAGCAACCTTGGCCATAATAATGTCTCAACTCTGTTCTTACCCTGGTCCAGAATTTGGCAAAAGTGACATTTGAAAATGATGTACAGCCTTTGATAACACTTGATGCAATAATATGTTAAAATAAATACTTTTAAAATTTATATTTAATAGGGAACTGCCAGGTTCTTCTAGGATTTTTAACATGTACTTATTCCCTGTGTGTTACATTACAAACACCAACACACTTAAATAAAAGTGATATCAGAAATTAGCAAAACAAAAAAACAAAACATATTTAGCCACCCTCCTGTCTCCTTACCTTTTGGGTACAGAAAGGTGGCTTCCCTGGGGTCCAGTGGGAGCTTGTTGGCCCAGGCTGATGGGAGTCTGCCATCAGCTTTCTCAGTCCCTCTCCCCAACAATGCTTGCATCCTCCTCCGTGTGGTGTGTGCCTCCTCCCCAGCGGCACTGAGGAGGAAGTGATCTGACCTCACTGCCTCCCAGCATGCCCTGGAGAAGAAAAGGGATCACAGGGCAGTGTGTGAGGGGCTAGCTGTGTGTTTGTGTTCAGCCAACCCCCATATTACAAGGGCCCGGTCCAGAGCAGTATTAAAGGGCTGTGGCCCCTGATTACCTCAGGTGCTGCAGGGGGCCCATGGGGCAGCTGCCTTAGGGCCCCCAGGAGTAACTGGGCCCGGGGCAGCTGCCCCTTTTGCCCCTCCTTAAAGACGGCCCTGCCCCCATACATCAACCCAAACGTCCCTGCCCCCCTCACACACATGCAGACAAACAGATACACACGCAGACACACACATACATTTCTATGCAGATAACACAAATCTACCTGTCCTCTCCTGATCTTTCTCCGCCCATCTTGACTCGTGTCTCTGACTGCCTCTCTGCGATTTGCAACTGGATGGCTGCTCACTTCCTCAAGCACAACCTGTCCAGAACAGAACTTCTGATCTTTCCTCCCTCAGGTGTTATTACTCCTGTGTCTCCCTCCCTCCAAGTCAACGGCACTACCATCACCTCTACCTCGCAGGCTCGCTGCCTGGGTGTTCTTCCCGACTCCAACCTTTTCTTCACCCCTCATGTCCAATCAATCTCCAAATCCTGTCACTTCCATCTTAAAAACATAGCGTGCATCCGCCCCTATTTAACGCCGGAAGTGGCTAAGGTACTGGTCCATGCTGTTTTCTCTCGCCTTGACTACTTCTAAGTGTTCTTAAGTGTTCCCAGATTGCACCGCTGCAATCTATAATGAATGCGGTGGCAAGGCTCATTTTCCTGTCCGCTCGCACCTCCCACGCCTCCCCGCTCTGTCAGTCCGTGCATTGGCTCCCCCATCCCCTCATGACTCCTCTGCAACTGTCAAAAATTACCTATGAAGCCCTCAGTGAATACTTTTCTAACAACCTACTGGGTACCCCTACTTTTACCCTTTGTGTCACCATACCCCACTCCCTCTAGAATGTAAGCTCATTAAGGAGGGCCCTCCACCCCCTCTGTTCCTGTACGTCCAGTTGTCTGGTTACAATTACATGTCTTAGTCCACCCATTGTACAGTGCTACAGAATCTGATGCCGCTATATAAATAATAATGTAGACACACATACATACAGACACACACACACAGACACATACAAACACACACAGATATACAGAAACACACACCCAGATATACTGATACAGACATTCTCTATCACACACAAAAACTGTTAAAAATGTTTTAGTAACTTACCTGGGGTCCAGTGGCTGCCTCATGCTGATGGGAGTCAGAGCTCCCACTCAGACTCCCTCCTTTCCTCGTGCACTGCGCTCTGTTGGCTGGGAGGAAGTGACGACTTCCTCCCAGCTCTGACATTACTGGGGCCTGATCGCACCTTTTAAGCTCTGCAGCTCTGACCGGGCCCCAGGAAATCCATTGAGCGTGGGCCACCAAATGGGCTCTTTCAATGCTGCCCTGGCATTTGTTCCGTGCGGTCGGGGCCGTACCAAAATGCTGGCGGGCACCCTGGTCGCAGGGGTCAACGAGGCGGCAAGGCCCCATGGAGTGAGGGGCCTGGTCGCAGCTGCGACCCCTGTAGTTCCGCCAGTGGTTTTGGGATGTTAACAGGACCATTCAATAGCATAGTCTCATGTTATGGATATGAATAGATCTCAATAGTGATCATTAGTTTAGACCCTGCTAAAATGTGGTGCCATGTATCAACAGGAGGCTTTTGAAAAGTGTGACAATATTTTGTAACTAAACCCCCATTGCATTATTTAAGATTGCTGTTTATATACATTCGCAAGCTGGCTTAGAAATTTATATTTTTTTTTATTAGTCCCTAACCTTTAGCTACCAGGAGCACATGTAGGCACAGGAATCTCAAGTGCCCCCAACTCCCTCCTCTACCAAAAAAAAATAAAAACCTTGACATTAAATTTGATAAAACATTGTTTATATTTACAGGTGCATGCAATGATTCTCTATGGCTGACTGTGATGACACCACACATGCACATGTAATGTCACGGTATGCTATAGTTTGAGAGCAGAGAAGTAACCGCAGTTAGAGCTATAAGTATATGGAATTCCCTGCCTGAAGAGGTGGTTTTATCAGAGTCCATACAGATGTTTAAACTGCAATTGTATAAAGACTTGCAAAAACATAACATACAGGGATATAATTTCTAATTAGTGGGGCAATAGCTGCTTAAACCAAGGAGACATCTGACTGCTATTTTGGGGTCAAGCAGGAAATTCTTCCTAGTTTGTTGCAAAATTGGAAGCGCTTCAGACTAGGTTTTTTGCCTTCTTTTGGATCAACAGCAAAAACATATGTAGGGGAGGCTGAACTTGATGGACGCAAGTCTCTTTTCAGCTATGTAACTATGTAACGTCCACATATATTTATTGACATCTTGCCATGCGGCCACGTGGTTAAGCCAGACCGTGCAGCAGTAGGAGTTCTGCAAAGATTTAGGAAGAGGAGTCTCCCTCAGTGTGCCGTGCAGTCATGTGGTGCGGTTAGTCTGCTCGGCGGAGGTAAGTAATGCCACATTACCACTCCCGGGAGGATGCACCTACTGGGCTTGAAGGACCAAGCTTGTCTGGGTGACGGCCATAAGAAGGAACGAACCAACCAAAGAGAATGCATATCAGCCTGAGGGACCGAGGAACAATCCTTAGGTCCATACCTCTTCAAATGGACCAGATACTGGAGACTGCCAATCAAGATCCTAGAGTCAAGGACAGCATAAACCTCATATTCCTCCATACATACCAATACAAGAGGTGGAGAAGTGCGAGGTCCAGTAAACAGATTACATATCAGAGGTTTTAACAGGAAGGTATGGAAAACGTTAGGTATATGCATGTAACGAGGCAAGTCCAGAGCATATGATACAGGGCTCACCTTGTGCAGGATGTGGAAAGGACCAACGAAACAAGAAGCGAACTTGATGGAGCACATGGAGACGGATGTTTCGGGTAGAAAGCCAAACCCTCCCCCCCCCCACATAGGAATCATTGTGCAGGTCCTTCCCATCAGCCTGTACCTTCTGTCTCTGAGCAGTTTTAGCCAATAACTGTTGAACCAGCTCCCAAGTACTACGCAAACCAGCCACAGAGTACGTAAAAATGCCATATATAGAGCATTTAGAACCCACGTAGATCCTGTATTTGCCACTGTCCCTGTCCCCCTTCCTCCTGTCCCCCGAACTTTAAAACATAAAAAAAAACACAATTGTTTTTTTTTTTTTATGTTTTAAAGAATATCTAATGCACACATTTGTAAATTTTATATTACAATGTAGTCTAATGGGCCCTGGAGAGGTGTCACTCAAACACTGTGGCCCCATTCACAAAATAGTAATATACTATAGCTCTCTGATACCTTGCCCAAGTTGGCTGTTCTACCTTTAACCCCTTAAGAACACAACCTCTGGAATAAAAGGGAATCATGATGGAATATTTCCATCATGTGTCCTTAAGGGGTTAATTACTGCTGCCTGGCTGCTGTGGCTGGTTGGCAAGCAGGCTGGCTGCTGTGGCAGGATGGTGTGGCTGGCTGGCTGCACCTGGCAGACTGGTGAGGCTGGTTGGCAGGCTCCTTTTTTCCCCAGCCCCTTTGTGCATTTGTTCTCTCAACCTCTTTGTATGTCTTTTTCCCCTTTCCTCAGCCCCTCTATGCATCTTTGTCCCAATCCAACCCTTTAGTGTGCCTCTATGTCCCCCTCTAGCCCCTATGTGGGTCTCTTTGTCCTTCCAGCAATTCAGCCTTAGTATGTCCGAGCGCCCGGTCCGCGGCGGAGAAGCCCCTGTTTCCTGTACCTGGTCTGACAGGAAGCAGTTTTTTACCAACAGTAAGAACTTCCTGTCAGACTGGGTAGAGGATACAGAAGCTCCTCTACCGTGATCTGCCTGTTGAGCCTAGCTACATGCAGTGACCCGCAGGAGGGAAGCACTGCTGTTCACCCCCCCTGAGTAAAAAGTAACTGTCTACAACTCTGTGTGTGTGACGGTCTACCTGTGACAATGTGTTGGGGTGACTGTCTGCCTGTGACAGTGTGTGACCGCTTGCCCTTAAATGTGTATAAGTGTGTGACTGTCTGTGACTGTGTTAGACTGTGTGTGAATGCCTGTGACTTTACGTGTGTAACTGCTTGTAATTATCTGTGTTTGTGTAACTGTCTCCCTTTGACTGTGTGTGGCTGTGTATGTGTGTGTGATTGCCTGCATATGACTGTTTGTTTGTCTGTGACTGTGTGTGTTTGATGGTTTTCCTGTAATGGTGTGTGTGTCTGTCTGCTTGTAACTGTGTGTGACTGTGTGACTGTGTGTGATGTCTGCCTGTAACTGTGTGTGTGACTGTGCCTGGGACTGTGTGCATATGGCTGCATGTGACAGTAAATGTGTATAACTGTGCATCTGACTATGGAAGTGTGCATGTGACACAGTAAAAATACACACCTGCATTCACACATGGGCCTACATGCATTTAAACAAAAAAGAAATCTGAATTAAATACCCATCACAAATATCACTCAGTCAAAACATGCATCACACACGGAAGCGGAGGCACAGCCCAAATTCCCAACACACTGGACAAAGAGATCAGCATATCTCCCTCCCTGCAATATATTTTTAAATGCATAATTAAATTAATAACTTAATGTAGTCCTATACAAACAATACACCTCCATATACACACACTATACATCGATAAGCTTAAAGGCTTAAATACTGCCCTGTTTGCAATGCAAGTGCCCTGAGTAATTGGCTTCCTCTTGAGTTTACCTCCACAGAGCTAAAAAAAAAAAAACAGAAACAGGTTATTTGATTGACAGCCAGGGGGTGTAACAAGGTTAATTGTAAAAAAGTGTCCATTTCTATTGAAATATGCAATTGTAAAAAAAAAACCCGACACAGGACACACTCTTCACACACAAAGCACTTAAGCAAGCTTTAGGGGTCTGGATTGTTCATTTAATGCTAATTTATGAAAATATAAATGAAATATGGATGTTGAAAAAAATAAATTATTAAAGAAGTCAAAACTATCAGATTTCCGAGTTTTTTAGAGTAAAAATATTGGTGTCTCTGACAATGGCCACAATGACCAATTATAAGGTACATCCTATTTTAAATACCCACATAGGTAGACCTCGACCAAATAAACATCCTCCAAATTAATCTAGCTTGCCACAGCCATGCATCTTTGAACCGTAAAAGACATGCATGGAATCCCAAATGTTACTTTCTCTGAACTCATTTGCATTCCGAATACCGCTTCTGTGACATTATCAATTTTAAAGTTATTTTTCAGACACATTGGCACAGGCATTATAGCTGCAAATTGGAACATCTTCAGAATCCAGGAAAACAACAATGATATTTGACAGCTTACCACTGCAATGAAAAAAGGCAGCAGTTGGGGGAAATGAAAAACCAGTACAGAGTGAAATAAGAGGAGAGTTAAGTATGTTATATCTGATGATCGTGCCAAAATGTATCAAATATGAAAACAAAAGTAGTGATGTACCGAACGGTTCGCCGGCGAACGGTTCCTGGCGAACATAGCATGTTCGCGTTCGCCACGGCGGGCGAACATATGCGCGGTTCGACCCGCCCCCTATTCGTCATCATTGAGTAAACTTTGACCCTGTACCTCACGGTCAGCAGACACATTCCAGCCAATTAGCAGCACAGCCTCCCTAGCAGACCCTCCCACCTACTGGACAGCATCCATTTTAGATTCATTCTCAAGCTGCATGCTTAGTAAGAGGAGGGAAAGTGTAGCTGCTGTTCATAAGATAGGGAAAAGCATAGCTAGGTTAGGGATAAGGGTATGCTTTTTTTTTATTTTATTTTTTCTATGTAATGTAAATGCACTTAGTTGTCTGCCACTGCTGCCAGCTTCTGTGTCAGGCTCACAGTGCCCATTTTCAGTGCCACCACTTACATCTGGTGACACAATAGCTTGGATTTAAAAACAAAAAACTTTTTTCACTGTTATAGATTGAATGGCAGTCAGTTGTCTGCCACTGCTGCCAGCTTCTGTGTCAGGCTCACAGTGCATACTGTGCCCATTTCCCCAGTCAGTGCCACCAATTACATCTGGTGTCACAATAGCTTGAATTTAAAAACAAAAAACACTTTTTTCACTGTTATAGATTGAATAGCAGTCAGTTGTCTGCCACTGCTGCCAGCTTCTGTGTCAGGCTCACAGTGCATACTGTGCCCATTTCCCCAGTCAGTGCCACCAATTACATCTGGTGTCACAATAGCTTAGATTTAAAAACAAAAAACTTTTTTCACTGTTATAGATTGAATAGCAGTCAGTTGTCTGCCACTGCTGTCAGCTTCTGTGTCAGGCACACAGTGCATACTGTGCCCATTTCCCCAGTCAATGCCACCACTTACATCTGGTGTCACAATAGCTTGGACTTAAAAACAAAAAACTTTTTTCACTGTTATAGATTGAATAGCAGTCAGTGTCCTTAAAGCGGGTGTGTTAAGCTAACAGTGAATACGGTGCCCAGTGCCAC
>OW240916.1:226182798-226233602 GCA_933207985.1 Pelobates cultripes
CCCCCATACACACACTGCCCCACAAACACTGTCCCCATACACACACTGCCCCACAAACACACACACTGCCCCAAAAACACATACAGTGCCCCCATACATACACTGCCCCCTAACACACACACTACAACCCTGACATACACTGCCGCACTCACACACTTTTACCCTTAACACACACCACTGCTCCTATAGCCTAGATCCCAGGTAAGTTGTTAAACTGTTCTTAAACGGTATGACTACTTACTCTGGGGTGGAATCCTGGCACTACTGACACCATAACTACTACACTGAGCTGTAGTGGTTATTGTGCCTGGATTATTTATTTAAATAATCTACAAGTGCCCCTCCCGAGATCAGGCTCTGGATCCGCCACTGCTTAGGACAAGTCTAAAAGTCTGAACATCTTTATCTATTTAGGGTTACCACAGTAAATTATGTACTGAGAGAGTCGTAGCATAGCCATGAAGCTTGTTTATGCATTATTGTTATTGTATTGCGTCTGGGACAAAATGGTGTAAACATATTATGCACTGAAAGTAGGCAAAAGGCTATTGCTTAAAGAAACATATATTAAAAACAATAAGTACACAGTTTGAGAAACAATATTTGCATTTGCCCATAACAAACTGTAACTTATATTTATTAATGACCTCCCAGATCTCAGCTTGTACAGAAGTTGGATCACATGTTGTATGATTATCTTCACGTATGGAATAATGGGCCTGCAAGTTTTTGTTTTTTATATAAACCTCTGAAACCCTAAATATAAATTGTCTTCCTTTAACTATAGCCCTAATGTACCACTCTGATTGTATAAGAGCTGTGACATGAAGGATTTATTTTGTGAAAGAGCTTGATTGCGTTTCTGCATTTCCTATCATATGTAACTATAGTTAGGACATAGCTACCCAATGGAAGGTTTTAAGGGCTACGTGTACTAAAACAATAGCAAAGTAAAGTACTTTGAGACTCTTTGTTCTATTTTATAGACAACCCCCTTTTTTTAAGTATTAGTAAGATTTCCTGTTTACAAAATAAGGTGTCAGCAGTTTGTTTAACCCCTTAAGGACTGAGCCAAATGTACACGTTGTGATCAAAACAAAACGTAAACAAAAACTTTAATTTGCGCTATATGTCTGTTCAGGCGTAATTCGCCTCTTTCGTATTACGTGCACCTACACTTATTATATATCATTTTATTCAGGGGAAACAGGGCTTTTATTTAACATCAAATATTTAGGTATAAAACATAATTTAATATGAATAAAATATTGAAAAATGGGAGAAAATAAGAATTTTTTTAAAAATGTTAAAGTTCTGCGTGACATTCTAACTGTGACTGTCATAATACTGTTTGCTTTTACTGCAATAAAATACACATATTTGTATTCAGCGATGTCTCACGTGTTAAACAATAACCCCTATGTATAAGTTTTATGGTGGAAAGTTACAGGGTCAAATATAGCATGTTACACTTTTTCAGTTTTTTCACATTGAAATTCGCCAGATTGGTTACGTTGCCTTTGAGACTGTATGGTAGCCCAGGAATAAGAATTACCTCCATGATGGCATACCATTTGCAATAGTAGACAACCCAAGGTATTGCAAATGGGGTATGTCCAGTCTTTTTTAGTATATATATATATATATATTATCAAAATACAGTTAGAACAAAATTACACATCTATATATATTTGAATTATTTTAATTATTTTTTTATTTTTATTTTTTAACGTATTTATATATTTTTTTATTATATCTAAATATATATATATATAATTATATATATATATTTAATCAATATCCTTCTACGTTTATTTTGATATTAATATATATTATATATATATATATATATATATATATAGTATATTAATATACACTTAGTGTATGTGTAAATGTGTGTGTGCGTGTGTGTGTGTATATATATATATATATATATATATATACACACACAGATCATATATATAATATATATTCTCTAAGTATATTTTATTTGTAACTGTAATGTATTTATTAATTTTTTTAACTAATATTTTATTTTTATTACAGGAGAGGGGGCAGAGACAGTGTCAGCCAGTGATTTCACACCACTGGCTGACACACAGGATCAGTGATCACAGTGACTGCCTGTCACTGTGATCACCTCCTGCAGATTGGGTAATTGACCACAGGGGGAGTGCCTGGGTGGTACAAGCACTCCCCCTTCCAATCTGCAGGGGGATCATTGCGCCTGTTACATGTTTCAGCCATTAGGCTGACACATGTAACACTGATCGCAGTGGAAGGCTGTCACTGCGATCAGAGCGCTCTGAGATCTCAGACAGTGCAGATCGCGGTCACTGACCCCAGGGGGACTGGCTGGGGGGCCAGATATGTCCCCCGACTGCGATCTGCACAGGGGAAAGCCGCCGGCCACGTGTGTCACCCGATTTGAAATCGGCTGACACACAGTAAATACTGATTGCAGTGACAGCCTGTCACTGCGATCAGAGACTGCAGATCGTGATCGCCAGCCACAGGGGGGGTTGCTTGGGGGGCCAGGCATCCCCCCCGACCGTGATCTGCAGCGGGCGATTAGCGCCGGCCATGTGGGCGGCCATTATAGCGAGGGTGTACTATTACGCCTGCCAGCGTTTAGAGCCAGCTCCTGCAGGGCGTAATAGTATGCCCTCCGGATTTAATGGGTTAAGAAAGACTTCAGTTATTCCAAACTAGGTCACCTTGGACCTATATTTTACTTATGCTATAGTATTAACAAAGTATTAATATCCGATGGCATTGTCTAATCCATAATTAGCAGAGTTTGGTTCATATTCAGAATAATATCTGACCTAGATAGAGTAAAACAACAATGAGCCATGCTATTAAATATATGAAATCTATGGGGATATATTAAATCTAGCTAACACTGAGCATAAGGGATTAAAAGATTCTGGGTAAATAAATAATCTACTAGAAAAATGACACTCCTCTCTAAATCATTGCTGTTACTTTGAAAAGACACTCAAAGTGCCATAATCATGACAGCCTATCATTTTCTGAGTTTTGACACTTACCTGTGTTCCTGGATACACATTTTTAAAAAACAATTGTTTTTACTGTGGGACAGGACCAGAGGACTCCATAACCACTATGGTAACTGTGATTGTGATGCTTAGAGTGACTCTTTTATTAAAGGATCACTATAGGGTCAGGAACACAAACATGTATTCCTGACCCTATAAGGTTAAAACCACCATCTAGCCCCCCTGGGCCCCTCATGCCTCCATAAATATAGCAAAATTCTTTTACTAATAAAGTACATGAGTACGTCAGTGATTTGAGCTTAATTTGGCCATTCATTTTAATGTTCCCCATCCAAAGACTACATTATTGATAATCCACCCACTGGAAAATATACCAACTATTATTGGTACATGAACCAACTCCTGAAGTAGATTAATATATATCTGTGCATGCGGTTTTGGAAGAATCGCAAAATGACAGAAAACTATGTCTTTCAGTCGTGTAGTCAGCCAAAGAAAGTAAAATCGGTGCCCTGCGAATTTTAGAATGACCAAACAGCTCAGTGACTGAATGTCATTTACACAACATTCATTCATTTAGTAAACAGCACATGCAGAGCGAAATTCAGCCAATCATTGTGCAGCAAACACAATGACCAATCCATTGATAACATTCTCTGACCTATTATCATACAGTGCTATTGTGAGAATACATATCTCCCAATTATCCCTACTTAGGTGGGACAGACCCTATTTTTTTGAGCCAAAGCCCCACTGTCTCTCCAGAGTTAATGCTATCCACCATTTGTGACCCAAGAATAAAGGGCAATCTGGCTAGAATAGTAATGCCCTTCCTTTGTGTTTCATACAAATTATTTCATACTAAGTAAAAATTTAATTAGTCAATCCCGAATTTCATCCACAAACCATTTGTTTTTTAACGAAATTCCTACCCTCTCCCCCTGCATTAAAACCTATGGGGGTCCCTATGACCCCCTTATTAATAAAGGGAGGTTATTAATAAAAGGCAGCTAGTGCTGCCCAGTCACTAGTGCAATAAAGGGGTACCTGGCACACGTTAAATCCTGCTGCATGCCCCTAGTCACTCCTCCCCCAATAAAAATACCCCTACCTATCCGCCTAACCCTAATAAAAGTGATGGGGGGGCAATAAACTAACCCTGTAAAATAAAATTTCACAATAGCTGCCCAGTCACTAGTACACTTAAATTTGTTTAGGCGACATGCCCCTACTCGCAGGATGCCGTGAGTAGGGGCATGCAGGAGGATTTAACCATCCTTTTATCAATATGGGAGTCATAGTGACCCCCATACTGATTAATAGTTAGTTTGAAATGACAGTGAGCAGCTACTGGCATGTCGTGAGTAGGGGCATGCAGGAGGATTTAACCTCCCTTTTATTAATATGGGGGGGTCATAGTGACCCCATAGGTTTTAATGCAGGGGGGGGGGAGGTAGGAATAGTTATTTATTACAAGGAGCTAGCTGGTAGCGCTGTCGGTTCCCTTCTTATTTTGTTTTGTCGCGCATGCGCACTGTTATTTCTCCATGCTGTGGAGGTTAATTCCCCTGCCGCACGGAGTCTATTAAACGAACAAAACAAAACGGTAATGCATTCAGCATTTGTCCTTTCGTTTATATTTAGTTTGTAGGACTTTCGTTTATGTTTTAGCAAACTAATATGAAAAAAACCTGAATTTTCTGACAAAATCGTATTCGTACGAAAACGAATGCACGTGTTTAATGAGATACGACGTATGAGGTGATGATAATTGCAGAAGAGCAGCAGTTTGCAATGGGAGAAACTTTTTTCAAGCACCTTGGAACAGCAGAATTCCCCCTTCTTAGCTGGAGTCCATGATTGTGGTGCTAAGGGCAGTGGCAGACAGAGTGAAGCAGCAGGATATCACAAGAGCCATGGTGAATGGACCAGTCTAGCCACATCATCATCATCCCAGTGTGGTACATATGAAATGCTTGAAGCATACATTTCACAACCTTTGTCTCCTACTACAGAGCTTCTTACTTACTGTGAACAAAAAGACAAAAGAGCCAGATGTTGGACGATAGCTGTCATGCCCACCCACAAGTGTTTATACTGATCTACTGACAACAGCCTTGATTCCCAGAGGGCACAACTCTCACCAGATTTAGCTGATAAAATAGTTTGTATATGCAAATGCAGAATGATTGTGGAGGAGCCATTAGCCAACAACTAAAAGTATTTCTTTGTTTTAGGGGTGTGATAACCACTTGCTCTCTGGGCTCACATCAAAACAGTCTGCTGCTGACTTTCTCAAAACTTACGATATTTCCCTTTAGGTGAGTGGGAGTAGGATAGAGCTATTATACTTCCTCCATACACACTGTGGTGTTGTTTATTACAATTCGTGAAGGGAACTAATAAAAAAGGTGACTCCACATTTTGCCAGTCTGCCACGTGTGCCCCTGGGCTCACATCTAAAGCATTCTCCTGCCATTCTTCTGAGTCTGATTGAACATCTTTTCTGCCAGCCTGCCTCCTTCCTCCCTGGGCTCATTCCCAAAGACTGCTGCTCTTCTGAAGTTATTCCCCCTTTATTGGCACTGCAATGTTGTTTTTTCACCATTTGTGCAGCCTAATATACTATAAAAGTGACAGCCTTTGGATGTGAGACCATTTGCTACTCTGTCACCTATGTTCCCAGGCTTACCTCCAAATACTTCAGCTATTCTGACTGAAAAATTAAAACATCCCCCTGTAGGGTTGTTGGATGTAGTAGGGTACCATGACAGTACTTAGCCCTGTATAAAACTGTGTTGTATTTTAACCATTCTTGCAGGGACATAATAAAAACAGTAAGTAAATACCTGATCATCTGTGCTGCTTCTGGGCCACTGCTGTCCCAAGGCTTATGTCCAAAAGCTGCTGCTGTTGCCGATGACTTCAAATTTAAATTTGGCTGTAGGTAATTTCTGCAGTATTTTGTCCGCTAATGCACTATAGGGCATTGCGGAGCAGAATCTGCTATAATTTCAATTGAAGGGTGAGGGAAATTACACCCAGACCAATTTGATGACCTGAAGTGGTTTGGATGCCTATAGTGTCCCTTTAAATTAATTCAGATATCAAATTCACATTTCAAATATGCCCCTATAGGGAGTGTTCGGTATAGGGTATAGCAGCAGTGTTTTGCACTGTAAAGCAATACACAGCTTTGTTCACTTTTTTGCTTGGACCTAATACAAATGACCACTGCAAGGTCATTGCTGTCCCAAGTCTCATGTCCAAAGTTTGCAGCTTCCAGTGCTGCTGTTCTGAGTGAATTCCCTTTCTGCTGGACTGCTACTTATGTATCTAGTCAGGTCCATGTCTGAAGCTTGCCAGCTGCTTTGAGTGAAAAATTAAAATAGGGGTTGTTGGGACTGGGTTAGGCACAGTAGTAACCCTATCTATTATCCACTCAGAGTTTGTGTAAGAGTAGCACTGGCAGTGGCTGAATAGGCACAACAGTTACCTAACCAACCACCTCACCAGGGAGTAGAGAGTATCGCTGCTGTGGCTTGCTAACTTTTTTTTTGTTAACTTTTTTTAAAGTGACTGCCATCTTGTCAGACACTGCTACCTTTGGTTTGGGGGCTCACGTTCAAAGGCTGTTGCTGTTCTTCTGATTTCAAATTCATAAAACAATTCTATGTTTTCAGCTGCAGGGTTAAAACTAGAGGGACCGGGCACCCAGACCACTTCATTGAGCTGATGTGATCTGGGTGTCTGTAGTGGTCCTTTAAAGGACCACAATAGGCACCCAGACCACGTCAACTTAATGAAGTGGTCTGGGTGCCTGGTCCAGCTAGGATTAACCCTTTTTTTTTATAAACACAGCAGTTTCAGAGAAACTGCTATGTTTACACTGAGAGTTAATCCAGCCTCTAAAGCCTCTAGTGGCTGTCTCATTGACAGCCGCTAGAGGCGTTTGCGTGCTTCTCTCTGTGAAAATCACAGTGAGAAGACGCCAGCGTCCATAGGAAAGCATTGTAAATGCTTTCCTATGAGACTGGCTGAATGCGCGCGCGGCTGAATGCGCGCGCGGCTCCTGCCGCGCATGCGCATTCAGCAGATGATGTCGCTAGGAAGAAGGAGAGGAGGAGGAAAGCTCCCCGCCCGGCGCTGGAGAAAGGTAAGATTTTAACCCCTTCCTCTCCCTAGAGCCCGGCGGGAGGGGGCACCCTCAGGGCACTATAGTGCCAGGAAGACGAGTATGTTTTCCTGGCACTATAGTGGTCCTTTAAGTGTGTGTGCATACCGCGGTCGCGGGGTCGAAGCCCTGCAACCACTGCGACCAGGTGCCCGCCACCAGGTGTTGCGGCCCTGACCCGCGCCGAGTAAGCGGGGGGGGGGGGCCACGGATCAATTTTCGCACCAGGGCCCCATGGGTCATGTGTACGCCACTGGTAATAGCCAGTAGATGTTGGGGGATATTACATTGAGGGTCAGGATACGGACAAGGTCGGGTATCAACCTCCCATGCTCTGTAGGGTAAACTTTTCAGCATTAAAAGGAAATTTGGTTTGGACGAGGGGGGAAGCGGGAACCCAGTGGGCAAGTTGGTGCATAGGCACGTCGTCTTGTTCATTGGCAAGGACGTTTATGTAAAGTCTGTAGGGCCTAGGTGTTAATTTACATGTTAAGTTATGGATTATTTATGTATTTATCTCTGGTTATAATTGAATGATAAAGTTAATAAAGGTTGAATGTTTAATAAATGCTGTGGGCTGTTTCATCCAAATTTGGTGTCTGTCATTATTGGGGGATATTTGGGGTAGGCTCTGTTATTCTTATTTGCATCACATTCCCCCTACATGTACAATGCATAATGTTGCATATTAATAGCAAATTGCATAGCTATTTAGCCATAGCCACTAGTAGTCAGCCAGCAAAAAGCCTTTCTTTACAAGTAATATTTTATTTATTTTTAATTGCTTTATTTCAATTATATATTGTTTTTACTTTTCTTTAACCCTTAAAGACACATGACATGTGTGACATGTCATGATTCCCCTTTATTCCAGAAGTTTGGTCCTTAAGGGGTTAATCCCTTTCCAATAGAGATTAATGACTGACCAAAACTAGTTAGTTGAACAGAAATTTCAAACAACTTTCAGTGAAAAATAATATCACTAAATGTCAGAGTAACCAAAAACATAATTTTCTCTTTGACCGGATGACTAAAAGCACAGAGATATTCTTCCGGGCACATGTAAGATAGATGTCAGGACATACTTGAAAACGAGAGAAATCTCAATGTATCTTTCCTGGTAAAATATTTTATAAATAAATAAATAGATAAATAGATACTCCACTTCCTACACGCTATCTTCATCATTCTATGATGTCATAGCTGTTTTCACCATGCCCCTTTTTCATGAATCCATTCCTCTTTTTCACTTTCCTGGTTCCTATTTAAATCTTGATACTTGTGCTCGAATATTGTCTTGAAAAAAGATCAGTGGGACTGAAAATTTTTATTTATATACACCTGCCCAACCTTGTAATACAGATCATATAATGAAAAAGACAGAGTGCTTGCTTTCTTGGCAGCTACATTTTGGCTGGAGTAAACACTGTGGCACTTTACACCAGTGGAGATATCAAAATGTTTGTGTCTTTGATTATGAGTCAGTGTGTATGTCTGTGGTCAGGGCTGGTGTAAGGATTGTTGTGGCCGTAGGCAAACAAAAATTTGCAGCCTCCCCCATATGTTCTGCCCACAATGTCCCACCCATATGATCTGCCATATGGACCAAAGCCAGTGCTGCACACATTATCTTTTCTCTGAAAAGGCAGTGTGGTTACATTAAAAAGCCTGCAGTGACAGGCTATAGCCACCAGAACCACTACATTAAGCTGTAGTGGTTCTGGGGACTATAATGTCCTTTAATGTGAGGTAATTTAGAGATTAGTGCCACTAATACTATACTGGATTGCTTACTTACCACCAGATCAGGACAAAAGGATGATGATGGGCTTAGTCTGCAGTCTGGCTCCACTTGTCTGGTGTGTAAGAGGATCTCTGGAGACTGTTTGTTTGTAACAGTGCTCACAAAAATCAACCATCAGGAAGCAGCTCCATTTTTGGGGCATCTTACACAGCTCAAGGTCTGGGCCCCCAGATCCTGACCGTGAGCATGCCTACAAGGCCCACCCATGAGTTCTCTCACAGGGAGTGGAATGTATGTGTGTAGAGGATGTGTTATGTGTTATTGTAGAGGATGTAATGTGTGTGTGTTCTTATGGAATGTAGTGTATAAGGATATCAATTTGTGTAAGGGATGTAGTGTGCATAGGGGATGCAGTGTGTGAGGAATGCATGGTTTGTTTCTGAGTGTGTGTTTAAGGAATGCAAGGTGTGTTTCTGTGTAATGTAATGCAGTGTGCATTGAGTGTGTGTCAGAGATGCATTTTGTTTCTGTGTGTGTGTAAAAGAAGAAGTGTGTATGCGTAATGGATGCACTGTGTGTTTCGGTGTGTCTGTGTATGAGTAGGGATGCACTGTATGTTTCTGTGTGTGTGTGTAGGGATGCATTGTATGTTTCTGTGTATGTGTAAGGATTAGAGTTGAGCAGACACCTGGATCATCTGGTCCGGCCGAACTTTGAAAAAAAGTCTGGGTTCGGGCTCAAACTTGACCCCGAACCCGAACCATTGAAGTCAATGGGGACCCGAACTTTTGGCCACAAAAATCCCTCTAAAAAATCCTTGAAAGAGCTAGAGAGCTGCAAAAGCAGGTAAAACGGGGGTAAGAGTAGGACAAGTGCCCTGCAAACAAATGTGGATAGGGAAATCACTTAAAATAACATAAAAATTAAAAATACAGCTGAGCCATAAAATAGCACTAGATGGAATCTTTGATTTTAGCTTTGGAAGAACATAAATCAAAATCTAAAACATGGCTGTCAGGAGGATCACCAGAATTATCCATTTGAGAGAGGGTTGGAGTGCAGGCTATTCTCTTTCATTCAAACTGAGCTCAACTCCTGATGCATGGAGAAAAGGCCTTCACAAGCCTCTTCTATTGTGTATATAGTTTATACTAAGTGACCCATAGGTTGAGGAGGCGGTGACCGTGGCGGTGTAGGTGGAAGCGGCGGTGGAGGAGGTAGCCAACACTGTTATATACATATATATATTTTAATTGGAATAGCCCCCAAAATATTGGGACATATAAAATAAAGTAACATTTGCGGCCTGCGGTGCATTTCTTGCAGTCCTGATGCATGGAGAAATACTGAACTCCTGATGCATGGAGAAAAGGCCTTCACAAGCCTCTGCTAATGTGTACCTAGTTTATACTTGGTTGAGGAGGCAGAGGATGAGGTAGCCAACACTGTTTATATATATATATATATATTTTTTTTTTTTAATTGGGGTAGCCCCCAAAATATTGGGACATATAAAAAAAGACAACTCTGTTCCGCTGAGTAGCTGTTGACATTATAGTTGCGCAGGAACTTTGTTGACTCTAGAGAACCTCGTCCAAATCGCACATCCCCGTGGCGGCGACTTTGCATGTGGATGTCATCCATATGAACTTTCGATGCCAGTTTCTGCGCCTACCATGTTGATTCTCGAGCTAATACATGCCGACGAGCTCTAGGGAACGGCCGCTCCGCTTTTGCACCCTGCTCCCTCTTATGATGTACTGGTGCCTCTGTGCGACCAGCGCCTCTTGGCTCCAAACTGCACACGTCACTCGCATGACCTTTATTCCATGTGGGGTCTAGGACCTCATCATCCTCCACATCATCTTCCACCCACTACTCAACCATGCCTTCCTTACCGATATGCACACTGTATAAAGCCACAGCAGTTGGCACCTGTGTTTTTCCCGCATGTAAAGTCTGCAAAGGACATATGGAAATTGTTTTCGAATTTCCTCCAGGCAACACTTTTTCCTATAAACTGACCTCTCAGTTTGACTTGTGAGGGTATTGCCCCAGAATTACAATATTGTTGAGGTAGCTATTGATCACTGGTTTAAATATAGCAGCTGGTTATCTGGTAGTTTCTAGTGTAGAAAATATCAATCTGTTTTCTATCACTTAGATCTGTGTAACAAGTGTTGTAGGTGTGAAACAATATTACAAGTGACCGATGTAGTAAATTAGAATCAAAGTTACGCTTCGATTTGACTCTCAGATCTGAAGTGAACACCCCAAATATACTATTTAGCGCCAAAAAAAACAAAATTTACTTTTTAAAACTCCAATGTAAGCAACAGATTAGCAGCAAAATAATTGGAATGTTTACAAGTGCGCAGTAAGCACACTATTAGACGCTTCAATTTGACTCTCAGATATGAAGAACAGGCCCCAAAATGTACTATTTAGCAGATTAGCAACAAAACAATTAGAATGTTTACCACTGCGCAGTAAGCGCACTATTTGACGCTTCTATTTGACTCTCAGATATGTTTTAAAACTGCAATGTGACAGCAGTATTTGACGATTCTATTTGACTCTAAGATATGAAGTACACCCCACTAATGTACTATTAAGCAGCAACATAAAAATTTTTTTTTAAACTCTGATGTAACCGTGGTATTTGAAACTTCTATTGGACTCTCCCCACCCCACCCCACTAATGTACTAGTTTGCAGAATTTTTTCCTAAGCTGTCCCTATCAGCATCAGCATCCTCTCCCTACACTAATAAGACCGCATGTGCGTGCGGCGCTACGCGACTCCAGCTTATGTTTGTAGCATGGCCGGGCGGCTTGGTCCGCGCGGTCTCAGTGAGCACTTCCTGACACTCTGGCCGGGTACAGGAAACAGATGCTCCTGGACAGCGGTCCACGCCACCTGGCCACTCTACACTGAGTCACAGGAGGGAGCACTGTGCACTACCCTCCTGCCGGTCACTCAAAACTGTCGCCCCCTCGGTCCGGTGTGCCCTAGGCAACTGCCTAAGCTGCCTATAGGACGCACTAGCTTGTCTGTGGTTATGTGTGTATCTGTGGTTATGTGTGTTGTATGTCTGTGATTGTGTGTGCATAAAAAGGTGTATGTGTTTACCAGATATCTCCCTTATTTGGTATCCTTACATATGGCAATTCCACATTAGAATATCAAATAACGAAGTTATCTACTAAACATTTGAAAGATCATAAGAAAAGGGCTTTTCTTAAAGTATTTTTTTTACTTATTTTTGTTGTGCAGATACATGCAAGAGCATCAGCCATTTTATGAGGACAGGTACCTCAATTCTAGTGAGGAAAATAAGACATTGGTAGTACATGTTATGATGGAAACACATAAAAACATAAATTAGCTTGTACAAGGCATGCATTTGATAGGCAAGATTGATAGACAATAGAACTCACACAATCTGCTATGTAAGCTTAAAGGAACACTATAGTCATCTAAATTACTTTAGCTAAATAAAGCAGTTTTAGTGTATAGATCATTCTCCTGCAATTTCACTGCTCAATTCACTGTCATTTAGGAGTTAAATAACTTTGTTTCTGTTTATGCAGCCCTAGCCACACCTCCCCTGGCTAGGATTGACAAAGCCTGCATGAAAAAAAAAATGGTTTCACTTTCAAACAGATATAATTTAAATTAAATAATTGTATCTCAATCTCTAAATTGAACTTTAATCACATACAGGAGGCTCTTGCAGGGTCTTGCAAGCTATTAACATAGCAGGGGATAAGAAAATCTTAATTAAACAGAACTTTCAATAACGAAAGCCTAAATAGGGCTCTCTTTACAGGAAGTGTTTATGGAAGGCTGTGCAAGTCACATGCAGGGAGGTGTGACTAGGGTTCATAAACAAAGGGATTTAACTCCTAAATGGCAGAGGATTGAGCAGTGAGGCTGCAGGGGCATGTTCTATACACCAAAACTGCTTCATTAAGCTAAAGTTGTTCAGGTGACTATAGTGTGCCTTTAAGAATGAGAAAACTGTACCTGCACTTTTGAAAGATTAACAGGACAAGAAATTATAAAACTGAAATGCTTGAGTGAGAAAATCACGGATGTAGACAAGTAACGGCCGGACATGTGATAGCCGACACACAGCATGGATTAAAGTAAAAGAAAAGATTAAATGCAACCAGGTGTCTCAACTAAAAAAAATCTAAATGCAGCAGAGTAGGTGGAATCCTTTCACACTTGCTAGATTTAGATCACCCATTTCCCAGTGTTGGGAGTCTGTTCATCTGCACTGGCCAAAGTCCTTCACACCGAGACCTAGGAATGTACACATGATGGGCTGCAGGTAAGGATAACATAAAACAAAGTGCACTGTGCAATATGAAGCTCATGGAGAAAGCACAGCTTAGGGAATAGGGCCCTGACAGGGCTAGGAGATGGGCTACGGAGCAGTAGTAGGGTTGGTGGGTCAGTGTTTGGGTATAAAGGGTCAGCCATTTTGTGATCCCTCACTCTAATTTCTTACCTTGCAGAGTTTATGCACGCTTGTTGTGCACTGATTGGACTTGGAAAGTTTTTTTGTCTTTTTTCTTTGAACAAGATGGCCACGGAGGAGGGCACACGGCGTGGTAGCAGAGGCCCCCGCAGCACCTTAGCCTGGGGGTGGAGGGCTCATGGACCACAGGCCCCATCACCCCAAGACAGCGCGGCAAACGGTCCGGAGGGTGCCGCGCCTGGAGCGCAGGCTCCAGCAGGCAGGGCCTGGGAGTTCCTGCGGCGATGGGACCGCCTGGTGGAGGAGAGGCGCCTGGAGGTGTTCTGCCTTGCGGCCGGGAGGAATGTCTCAGGTCTGGATGGCACTGGGTCCCTGGAGGGACCAGCAGCCTTCAGGCAAGTACACCCGGGGCTCTGTTGGGGGTGGAAGCAGGCCTTCTACCTACAGTTAATCAGCTAAAATTGAAGATTATATTAGCTTTAGTGTACTAATAATCTTAATTTTAGTAATGACAGGAGGCGAATATTTGCATATCTTTCTTTACTGAAAACTCCAGCAGCATAGAAACATAACAACCAATCAGAAAAAAAGTTATGATGCCCATAAAAGGCCCTGTCTATGACATCACTTCCTCTTTCTTTGAAGCGAAACAATAAATAACAACAAGAGACATAATCATATTACGTCATTAGTTCAACAACATATTAGAATATCCAACTCCATTAGTTCCGCGATGCAGAGGTATGGAAGGTGAATCTTTGTCTCGATGAGAAGACGTTCACGCTGCAAGAAAAAGAAAAAGGTGAAAGGTATCTGGCGTGATAACTTGTCCGCATACAATAAGCATAAGCATCTGATATACCAACGAACATTAGAATGTGAAACATATCAATATATATTTATTCTAACGCAATGATATTTAAGGATCTATAAACACAACATAATGCAAGGTTCATGTCTAATATTCAGCCAATACAAGACCCGCAAGGTACAGGTCTAAGTAGCAAACATACAAACCATACGTACTTACCTTCCTGAACATAAAGGACATATTCTGTTCAACACGAGAAACATGGGAGGGATCCTATAGGGTGGGAAATATTCGCCTCCTGTCATTACTAAAATTAAGATTATTAGTACACTAAAGCTAATATAATCTTCAATTTTACCACATGACAGGAGGCTTCATATTTGCATTTTTAAAGCTTTGAATTGACCAATGTGAAGGAAGCATGAGATGTTTGGCGAAAATAGAATGTTCTAAACATACTCTCTCGCGCTCAGTCCGCGCAGCGTATAATGTCGGCTAGGGAAGCGTCGGCCGAAAAGGTTTGTGAGGCCGCCGCTCCCCTGACCGAGTGGGCTCCGAAACAAGGTTCGACGCTAAAGACAAAAACCAGCGGACCCATCTGGCCAGTGTTGCGGTAGACACCGGTCCATGAGGGTTCACGTAAGAAGTCAGAAGGTGATCCGTCGAATGAGTTCGAAGGGGGTAGAGATATTGGTGTACCCCATTAGCGTTCTGACCACGCATAGTGTGGCGTCTGACACAAAGCATGGGTATGACACTGAAGACGAATCAGACTTAGTTCGTCTCGACATGGTAAAGGTAACCCCGTCTGGTGTGAGAGAGAAACCATCCATATCACAAGCCCTAACGTCCGCCACCGTCTAAATGAGGCGAGGCATAATAAGAGGGCTAGTTTGGCTGAAAGTTGCTTCAGTGACAAACAAGGATTGTCCGGCCATTCCCTAAGGAATCTCAGCACCACATCCACCTGACAGAGGCGTGAATATTTGGGTGCAGGGATCTCGACAATTCGGCACCCCGCAGTAGTCGACAAACCAGTGTATCTTGACCTACTGGTCTGCCCTGTACCGGAACGTGCGCCGCCGATATGGCGGATCTGATCACGTTGAGGGATCGATATGACCGACCCAACGAGACCAGGTGTGACAGATAGTTGAGGATCAGTGGGACAGGTGCGGTAAAGGGATCGCCAATCACTCCAGGCCGACCAGGCAGAAATATAGCCTTTCCTGGTGCCGGGAGCCTATGAGTCCCATAGGAGGTCTTAGTTGATGCAATAGGTCGTGAACTGACCAGGAGCCCCTGAAGCCGTCCAGGCAACTAGTGCCAGTTGTCCTTCCATGACAAGGGAGTGGGCTTCCCCTCGAGGTCCCGTCAGAAGTAGAGGGAAGGTAGGGAGTAGTAGAGGGTCTTCGCGAGACATCTCCAGGCGATCCGGGAAATCACGGTTGGCCCTGCCCGAGGGGTGTCATGAGCAGGAGCGATATCTTGTGGGTGTGTGTGTGTATCGAAGCACCCTTGCTATTGTGGAGAACGGCTGGGTCGCGTTTGCAGGGGTTCATCCATGGCCCCGTATCCGAAGGAAGAGTCAAAGGTCGTTTTGCCAATCCAAGTTTGTATGTGAAGTAATCACCATCAAAATTCCATCCTCACTTCTGCTGACAGTGGGATCCAGTGGTCGTATGAGTGACCGGTGCGTACGTATCTCACCATCAGTCGTAGTGGGCCAGGGAATAACACTTGTATGGAGGAGGATAGGAATCCCACAATCCGGCAGCTATCCTTATAGAGGCACTCTTTGCCGTAGACAGACGCGGAACGTAGTTCTCCAAGCTGATGTCGAAACTGATGAACTGGCCCGATTCAGATGGGGAAGCGATCTTTGTCTGTGTACAACAAAAAACACATGGAGTCCCGAAAGTGAACGACAAATTTTTCTGCAAACGTAGCCTGGATTCGTAAAGAATCAGCAAGTCTTCCAGGTATAAGAGGCATCGCACGCCCAAATTTACGGATGTGTGCCCTCACTGGTTACAGTAGGTTCGCGAGCACCACGGAGTCGTAAACTGCCGTGTTTGTCCTCACCATTGGAATCGGAGGAAAACTTCGGCAGTACTGACAAGCGTGCGTCCTTGAGGTCCAGATGTGTAAACCAGTCGTTATCGCCTAGGAGGTCTTGTAGAAGACGAATTTCCTCCATCTTGCAGCATTTGTATACCATGTAGGAGTTCCATTGATGTAGTCTCCTGGCTTCTTCTTGACCAGGAAAAATTTGCTGGGGAAGCCTTCCCCTCCGGTGCATGTTGAATTGCGCCCCTCCTGAAGAGGGTGCAGATTTTCTTGTCCACGAGGCGTTCCTGTTCCGCCAGCGTGCGTAATGGAGGTGAAGGGGCGACCTGCACGGCTGTGATAAAACTCTATGACATAGCCTTGTACTGTCTGGAGAACCCAGGTGACTTTGGTAGTCGTCTCCCAATTCTGTAAAACAGAGACAGGTTGCCGGTCATAATATTGGAAACAGTTAGTTATGAAGGTTGACACACTAGTAGATGAAGCGGATGGGTTCCTTTGTGTAGTAGATGGGAGAAATATGAGGACTGTGTATACGATCTGGAACCTGTCGCCCAGAAGCGGCTGGTGGCTCGGTTCAGCTACCGACCAGTCCTCCCAGAAACACCTTTCCCCGTAGGGTTGTGGAAGACTTGTTTTAGCGAGGTCTGGGTTTAATTTAGTGTGGTGAATAAATTCACGTGTTTCTTGAGTACTGCAATGAACACTACGTCGAATAGTAGGCCTTGTGCTTTTGGGCCGAATTCTTGTCGTTCCTAAGCCCAATAGTGTGTTGTCGATGCGGCCCAGTACAGATTTGCGTCTGTCGGCGCATAGTGCGTCATTTACGTTGCCCAGGAGGCATATCGAGCATTGAGACCATTCTTTGGAGGTGGTAGGGTTGAGTTGTGTACCCTGGGGTAACTCGGTCTTGAGGCATGCGCATCCTTCCATCCCCCGAGGGTTGTGCAGCCAATAGTGTTCGTCCAGGAACGTTCCGTCTTCGGCTACTCTGGTTTAGTGCCGCTACAGTTATCTCTGCCTCAGCCGCCGTCACAGAGTAAGGTTTCCCTAACGTACTTCGAGGAAGTGTGGGGAAGGTCTTGCCGTTCCATTTCCTCAGACGGTGAGCTGTCTTCGTGTCGCTCATCTACCATGTCCAAAGTACGTGGTGGGTAATAGTCTTCTTTGTCGGAAGATTGTGGCGGACGGGGTTTGGATTCCCGGTGCTCCGCCTATTTGGTCTGTTCGATGGGCGTCTTGCCCTTGACCTTAGTGGCAGGGGGGCTGGAGCCCTTCCCTTGCCGTTTTGACTTGAAGGCTTGTGGGCCTGAGGTCTCCATCAAGCGGTGTGGGGTAGAGTTCATAACAGAACCCTCTCCACTGAGGCCGTTACTGTGGCGTTTAGCATTGCCTAGAAATCTTGGGAACGTTGAGAGTGTCCACCATGACTCGTTCCCGTCCTGTTGGGAGATAGTGTGAGGGTCAGCACGTAGGGGTGTTAGACTCCTGGTAGAACTGGGGATCACCCAGGTAAAACGGTTTGAATTGCCTGCTTTAGTATGTCTGAGAGTATGAATACTCGTGCCAAGTATAGAGGGGTCACCTCTATTAGTTTAATCTGGCTACTGAGAGCCGTGGTGCAGGCGCGACTGACTGGTAGTGGTGTCGGTCTGGCTAGCCGGGTTCACCACAAATGTACGCCAGAGCTGTATGCACGGTTTTTAACTATACAGGCTTATTATATAGGCGCATGGGGCCTGTCTCCATAAGGTCTGCAGCCGCAGGACCCATGTCTATTAGGCTGGGTTCATCCCAGGTGGTGTGCCATGGTAACCCAGAGGACACCCATATTATAATTATTGGCACCTTACAAGCATTGCATGCATATCTGGGGGTCATCCCAGGTGGTGTGCCATGAAAAATTACCCAGAGGACACCCACGTTCAATATGTACACTAGGCACAGTAAATATACATATATGTATCCCTGTGAAGGGTACACCGCAATACACTCAGTTTTCTTAGTGATCCTGCCGTCAAATCGCATCCGGCATGGTACTGTTGCTTTAATATAAAACTGACAGGCAGTGTTTAAACATCCATATATGTCTGTAGTAATCAGTGGTAAAGTTGCGGCGTAGGCCTCCGTGCATATGATCGGGGTTCACCCTGGGTGGTGTGCCATGGTAACCCAGAGGACACCCACATCAAAGGTAATGGTCTGTCAGTGACCTTGCATGCATATCTGGGGGGTCACCCCAGGTGGTGTGCCATGAAAAAATACTCAGAGGACACCCACATAAATTTGCACCATCAGGTACAGTAATATAATATGACCCTCTGTAGGGTACAATAATATAATATAATATGCCCTTTGTAGGGTACAGTAACACAATATGCCCTTCGTAGGGTACAGTGATATAGTTGATCTTGTTATAGGTACAGTATATGTTTTGTATAACGACTGTGATATTGTATGGCTTCACAATAATACATAGATTGTTTGCCTGCTCAACATATAATCATCCAGTGTAAGGCACCATGAGAGATATATCCATGAGAATAAAAAAAAATAATAATAATTGTATCAATAAATGAATGTGCCCAGAGAGGGGGACCCCTGAAGGGGTTAATCCAGATGCAGGGCGCGGTGATCGGGTGACTCCTGTAGGATATAGTAATATAGTATGACCCTGTGCAGGGTATAGTAATATGGTATGACCCTGTATAGGGTATAGACCCTGAGTAAGGTACAAAGACATAATCTCCTTTAATGCCTGCATGTAAGTATTTGTTTGGCAGACACTGTTGGCAGGCACTGTGGCAAAATACATTGAAAGAATACATGGAGAAAAAACTGAAATCCAGCTTGCACTCTCCCATTGTTCACTTGGGAGAGCATACACTGTGGAGCCCGGCGGTCGGGTGAGTTCCCGATCCGCCGAGCGAGCAGGGAAGGCGGCCGTCGGGTATCTCGCGAGCCGCGAGATCCAAGATGGCCGCCGCCCACATGTGAAGGTGCGCCGCGGATCGCGGTCGCGCGGTGCAAAACAAAGGGGATAAATGCAACACAAACGCTGACCCCAGCCTCCCTCCACCCTTCCCCATACAGTCCCCTGCAGATACCAGGCAGTAAGGTGGAAATAAAAAGGGGGAAAAAACAAAACAAAAAAACAGAGGGATACAGTGAAGGGACAGGAATAAGGGGGGCCAAGGTAGCAGGTGTTAGCAATAAATAGAGTAATATATAGTGGTATGACAATCAAAAAACAGTGTAAATTAAGAATCTACCAGAGAGGTAAAATACTCTGACCTGATGTATGGCTGGAGCAGCAAAGAAAGAGGAAGTGATGTCATAGACAGGGCCTTTTATGGGCATCATAACTTTTTTCTGATTGGTTGTTATGTTTCTATGCTGCTGGAGTTTTCAGTAAAGAAAGATATGCAAATATGAAGCCTCCTGTCATGTGGTAAAATCTAGACAGACATGAGCAATGGAGTTGCTCCCAATTTGAATAGATGCAAATGTCTAATCTGATGGCCAGTACTGCTGCCTACTTCACCATTTAGCTCTTATCTCTACTTTAGAAGTGTTGGCTAAGAAACTATTAGATCAATTTAGAATCTGTGAATGGATTCAATCATTGTCTTGGTCTTTATAGTATTTTATTATCTCCTCATAGTGAGACAGACATTATACATCAATAACAACCAATATTGTTTGTAGCAATAATTAACTCCACTAAGATATGTATGTATCTATAATTTGAAAGTGTTGAGCTAATAGCTTGCAGGGTATTTATACCACAGTATTATGCTGCATTATTTTATATTGAGAGGTTACAATTCTGTACCTTTCACTATATACTACCCTTCTCTACTCCACTTAGGATAAATTTATTTTACTTAATTACGTGCATTTTACTTCTCCATATAAATCTTGTTTTCTCCTATTCTAACCCTTTAACATCTTAGAGAGTCTCTCTCTATTTGTATTTTTTTATCTAATGTCTGTCAATATAATGTCTGTCAATATAAGCCCACCTCTTTAAGATCTAACTGGGACTATATGATAAGGGGCTCTTTTCAGTAAACGGACCCACATTATATAGACATTGGTAACTTGAGAGACTATATGCTTTAATATACCACTAGGATAATAAGCAATAGACTTTTCTATGCTTTCACAAATGGCACTAGATATAGGCGGTTGGTTTACCCATCACAAACATACCTATTACCAATTTCTAGTGGATATATAGTTATCCTCCTCCTCGTCTATGGTTCTATATTGTTAGTTTAATTTTTCAACTAATTATCTTTTTTTACCTAAGAGGGATTTCTACAGAGAGATTTTCCCTGATTTTTGTCTTATACAATTAAAATGTATTTAACATATAATATGAATAGTTACTCATGACTTTGCTTGTAATAGATTAGATGTCATTATAAAAGAAGTCTTGAACCATAACAAATAAATAAAAAATGTATGATAAATATAACCATAATTTATTTAGATGATAATTATGTGATAATTGTTTGATTTATATCTAATACAAGTAAGTCTTAAGTATAATTGACATTCCCAAGACCTTAAAGATAAATTTAGCAAAACAAAAAATGATATGTTAAAATATGACCACTCCATTAATAATAAAAAAAAAAAATATTAAAAAAATAAATAAATAAAATAATAGCAGCTACAGAAAGTGACAAAGTTCAAAGTCATTATTTAAACCGTGTGGTTGTAAGATGTCTAAGTTGAAGATCCACTTCATCTCTGATTGTCCCATCCTCTTAATTACATCTTCACCTCTCCATTTATTTAGACTTTTTGAATTCCTAAGAATTGTAATTTAGTTGGGTCACTGTTATGGTAATTTTTAAAGTGAAGGGATACACTTTCCAAATGTGTTCTTGTATACTGACTTGAAGTGAGCGAATAGTATGTCCCATATATGCTAATCCACATGGACAGGTTATCATGTAGATTACCTTTGTAGAATTGCAAGTAATACCATGTTAAATCCCCGAACACTGCCCACTGATCAGTCCATACAGGGTGTGCAGATTTGTGACCCTGAATTGTCCAGCTGAACAATTTCCTCCTGGAAATGGGACTGTAGGAGATGTCATCCCTCCAAGGCTTGCAGCCTAGCTAAGCAGCAGCTTGAAGTGATCATCATATCTAAATAGTTGAAAACCCAAAACTAAGAGGTTTCACAAGCCGATCCAGAATAAGAATTCCAGGTGACTAATGTGAATTCTGGGTAAAATTGCATCACATCATGCTGGTACCAGACAGCCAATGGCGGCACATTATCCCCACAGAGGAAATTATGAGTTCCCCCCCAGTCTTGATTGTAGAATCTTATGTGTCCTCAGCATATATTGATCCTAGAATTGCCACTGTTTGTGGCTTAAAGGGACACTCCAGGCACCCAGACCACTTCTGCCCATATCCAAGTTACCTGTACACTTTGCTGAATCCAATGGTTCATTTACATAACAGTTTGTTTTTTGTGTGCATGCTGACCAAGGAGTAGAAGAGTAATACACAAATTCTAACATATATAAACCTCAATATAATATTGTTGAATAATCTTTTCAAATGATTTAATATGTTGGCTACTTTTTAGTTTCATTATTATGAAAATTATTTTAATTTTGTAATATATCTTTTGAGATATATATACATATATATATTTGAGATTTTAATATTTAAACAAAATAATTTAAAAAGTGTGTCCAAAAAGATTAAAGCATTTACAAAGCTTAATCAACAATATGAAATGAGGCCATAATTATAGATATTTAATATACACTACATGGCAAAACAAATATAGAAAATTGGAAAAATGAAATCATACTATAACTTTTATTGGATCTTTTACCTTGGTTCAAAGAAACCTAGTTTAACACAGTAAAACGATCCAAATAGCATAGGCATTATTTATTTATGAGTTTGTTGTGCAAAATACCTTTTTTTTTTGCGGTTAGTGCTCAACACAAAGAAAACCTCAGGATCTATTCAGACCACTTCAAGACCAAATACACTGTTTTTTGCTGTCATCACAAACTAATCCCTAATGATCTAGATGTAGAAATATCTGTTCATTTTATCAAAGACAGCTTTTCTGAAACACGCAGTCATGCCGTCAATCTTCTTGAAAAAGAAAAATATTCTGCTTATTACTAGATTAAAGGACATTACATAAATCTTGCAATATCCAAGAAGAACTTGGAAGAGATGAATATTCATTCTTAAACTGTTGTCCATTGAAAATTATATGTGGTTTCTACAAATGCAAACAATGGAGAAAGTGACACATGCGCGCGTTAGATGACAGACAGAAGCTAGTTACTGGGAGCATTGTCCTGCATCATCCTGCTAGGAACTGTCCACATGACACAGTTTGCAGCAGCATAGCAGTGGTGGCACACAAGTGTACGGGTTGTCATGACAACCGATATAATACTGCTTTTTGGCTGTGGTCCCTTGTGAGGAGTGGTCCACAAAAGGTCAAAAAGATGAACAATACATTATAGAAACAGGAAGTCCAGGAAGAATTGTGACATTTTATCTTTAACTCTGCCATTCAGAAAGTGGGCATTGTTTGAGTTTAGCTTAAAGAAAATGTTTGTGTACTATGCTATATTTTACAATAACACTGTTAGAAAATGAAATTTCTATTCATATTAATATCTTTTATTCAAGACTGTTTATTTAAGACCTACAGAATATCATAGGAATCTCAAATATTTTTCAGTGTGCACTTGATAAATATAGGACTATAAGTGCCATGGGTATTTATTGAAACGGCAGATATCTTTATTTAGCAACCATTCACCGAAACATCCCAAGGGCTCCACATTCTCAGTTTTTTAGTGCTATCAAGCTGCAGAAGAAACTGCTTATTTAAAGGTATAGTATTTAACACAATTTAGCTATTCTATAGTAAATTTTAATTAAGTATAGTAAAATTTAATTAAGTACTGTTATATTTTGTTATAAATGAACACCTTTTAAAATGTCTGAATTTTTTTATATGTGCTTTATATATGTTTAAAGATTTACTAGTAATAAAATAAGTGGAATGCTTCGATTAGTTATACTTACAATTATTTGGAGGGGAATGACCTATGGATCTTCATTTGTAACTTCCCAAAATCATATATATATATATATATATATAAAAACAAAAATAGTTCCTGCACTCACGCTGATGTCTCCCTTTATGACCGGGTGCCAACCATGTATAGCCAAAAAATACAAAAATACAAATGGATGGTTGCACTCACGGTTTTTTAAGTTAAAAGTCCAAAGTTTATTGTCAGATAGTAAAAACTGCGATCAACGTTTAGGTCATGATCCTGATGAAAGTCCTCATGGAAGGACTGAAACGTTGATCGCAGTTTTTACTATCTGACAATAAACTTTGGACTTTTAACTTAAAAAACCGTGAGTGCAACCATCCATTTGTATTTTTATATATATATATATATATATATATATATATATATATACATACACACACACACATATACATATATAGATAGAACAAATAAAATAATATTGCCGAATATATCAGTCACAATCATGAAAAAAGGAATTCAGTATCACTTAGCTCTCAGTAAAAGTGCCCAGTAACTTTAAAGTTGTCACATAACAAAGTAGTGAAATGCTGATACAAATATCTTCTTGAGGTATTGGTAGACTTGATCCTTTTATTTATTTTTTATTTTTTTAAAGTAAAAATTATATTACAACTGGCCTCTTACACTATAATGAAGCAAAATACAAATGAAATTGATTTAAACTACTCACTAGAGGTGCCATTTATTAAGTTTGACAATTCTAAGCATTCCAAAACTCTTTAAAAAAGATACCCCAAGCACCAAAATAACTGCTTAAACAATTTAGGAGTTAAACCACTTTTTTCCCTTTTTATGCAACCCTAGCCACACATCCCTTGGCTGTGACTCACACAGCTTCCATGAAAAAAAGGTTTCATTTTCAATTAGATGTGACAGCACAGTGTATTTACTTTAGACATTTTATCTCCTGCTCTGTTAATTGAGCTTTAATCACACACAGGAGGCTCCTGCAGGCTCTCGGAGGCTATTAACAGAGCAGGAGACAAGAAATTCTAAATTAAACACACTGTGCTATAAAGGATGTTTAAACATTAGATTAGTCTTTATAAGAAATATGCAGGCAGACTGTGTGTGTCACATGCAGGGAGGTGTGACTAAGGCTGCATAAACAAACAGATCTTAACTCCTAAATGGCAGAGAATTGAACGGAGAGATTGGAGGGGCATGATCTAGACAACAAAACTGCTTCACTAAGCTGAAGTTGATTTGGTGCTTATAGTTTCCCTTTAACCAAACTATTTAATTCTCTGTTGTATTAGTACATCAGAAGACCCATTTATAGGTGTCCTTTTATAATGAAAATCAATCAAGATGTTCCAGATGTCTAGAAATCACCATAAAATCACTGGGCATTTCTTGCACTTCGCCTTGCCCAACAATTGCACTATACAAATAACTCAGCCCTTTTTGACACTTTTTACCCTTCACACTTTAACCAAGAGAATGCTATTTTGAGGTATTATAAAGCAAAGGCATTCGCTTAAATAAGAATTGTTGGGAACTAAAAGTGAATTTCAACTGTAAGGCCAAAGTAGCGGAACTGGAAAAAATGGGTCATTAGTGGTCATGGTGTTTTGTTTTTTGTTGATAAAATTAATTGCTGCAAAATGAGTTAATTGTTCTCCTGTGTGTTCATTTGATATTGATTTTGTTATTCATAAAACGTTCTCTGCTTTTTTTAATGTGTGTGCTTTAGGCTCTAGTAAATGACCCCAAGCTGTTCTACCTACAGGTGTTCTGGTTTATTTATGAAGGCAAATCACAGGCAGCTGCCATTAGAGCTAAGCTGTCACATGTATGCATAATACTGAAATTATATTTAGAACTGGCTTTTGAATTACATTTAGTTACTCCAAATTGAAAAGAAGACTAATGGTCAAATAGGGTTTTTGCTTTTAGAACAAACACCAGGGATGTTAGAAAGAATGAGCAAACTGCTGCTACGGGCTGATAAATCCTGTTCTCTTCTAGATATACATACCTGTAACTGCCCTTCTCATGCTTTTACGCTGCAGGGAAACTAATGACCTAATGTATCGGAGAGATAAATGTAATAAGCTTCACACAGCCATATGCGCTTAAGGTGAAATTCACAACAGTCTGCTAAATTTAGTCCTTAAACACTTTATTTCCATTAGGTCCCCCCCTAGATTATAAATTAATGTGTGCTCATATTATTGATAAAAATGCATTTTACTCACACTATCAATTTTGTTCGCTATTTAAAAAAAATGTAATATAGAGAACAGTTTCTCGCTTCTTATAAGATTATATCAGTGGTGGGTAACTATTGCCCTCGAGCTGTTGATGGGCTCTCGTTATCATCTGCCTGGCTACAACTGGCCAAGGGTGATTGAAGCTGTAGTCTATTATAAGCTGAGCTGCCCAGCTTGGTTTAAAGCATCATGGTTTACTTGATTGTTTTTGGAAACTTAATGTTTTCTAAAATGTGCACATAGAGTTAGTGAAGCAGTTTAAGGAATGTTTTCATGGAGACATTAAGATTAAAATGACTGTCCTTGAAGGGATGATGGGGAGTAGGGGAAATAGAAGGAAAGAGCGAGGATGCAGAAGGGATAAAAATATGGTGTTTTAATAGCTGGAAGAGGAGACACAGAAGGGAAGCGTTGATTTATACAAGAGATGGTATCGAGAGAAAAAGTGAATGAAACATGAGTATCATTACCTTGGTGGAAGGTGATGCTAAAATATGGCTGGAAGAAAGTTAGGTAGAACTGTAGAAGGCAACAAATATATACCTGCACAGGGCCATCAAACATAATGGGAACATAAAACCAGGCTGGAGCCATGCATTGCCCCATTTAACCGGGAGTAAGGTGGGACACTTTCAATAGCTGAGTGGTAGAAGTGATCAATCACAATACCATTGGTCCATGACCTAGGACAATTAACCAATACCCTAAAAAGTGTTTGCATATGAGCAGAATGAACACCACAACAAACTCTTCTCTTGAGGTAATGACATATGCAAGCAAACTAACAATTTTTCATTATTCACTTACAGCAAGTAAAAGACAAAGAAGCACTCAAATTACACATATATACCAATTATGTCACAAATACACATGTGCACAGTGCCTGAAATGTCAGTTTTGAACTATCTTAAAATCACACATGTATGGCAATTCCCATATTGACCATAACAGGTCAGATATCTGCCCCTATTAGCATCTTCAATATAATCTTTTGACCGTAGCCCTCAACCTGTGATGTAATAGGATAGATGCAAAAGTACCAGTTTTTGTTGTTTAACCTTGTGGCAGAGGACTATCGACCTCAATATCGTAAGATTGAGGAAGTAATAATTTAGTGCCATTTTTTCTTCATAACATTTTCTGGCTTTGCCAGAGTTGCCAGCAGTAAAATTATCACGTTAGACTGTGATTTCGGACGAAATTCAGAAAATATTATTATGCGGATACTATTGTTGGATTGTCATGTACCCCCACGTTGTTTGTCTGTGTAGTGATGTGCACAATGTAAAATAAGTGATCACTGTGGGAAATGTTTAGAACACATGATTGGATGAACAGAAATTAGAGTTTTAAATTAAAAAATGCAATATCTAAGTATTAAGAAAAGCTTTAAAAATAATAATTTTCTCTGCTTGGAAAGTCTTTCGGGATACATTCTACCCAAAAACCAAATACCAATGCAATTTTTGGATGAAAACCAAGTGAATGTGGCAAAACTGAAACACAGAACTGCATATTTATCTTCTGCAAACAAAACAAGTATGTGACTAAACCACTGGGTTTTATTGAGATATTTTCAGTGAATGCATCCATTATTAACGTGTAGCCAGTAAAGGGATTTACTGTAAAATGTATATTTATTCATTTATCTTTGATGCATACACCCATGAATGAGCAGACCCACTGTACTACATCCCTGGGAAACACATACTTGTACTGGCACATCAGACTGTAAATTTAATCAAAATAATATGAGCTGAGTCACAGTATGTTATATAGTATAATAGATTTTTTTTATATTGCTAAAGAGGAAAATGTGCTGGGGTGGATTGAATTTGGGTATAGCAAAATAGCCTTGCAGAAAATCAGCATCCATTTTAATCTGCAAAATGATTCACAGAAATATTCATATTTGGCTCAGTACCCAAGCTTCTGCTGGTTGCATGTGTTGGACAGAGCTCAGTTTAAACACATTGCTGAGCAGTGAAGGATGCATTGCAAACTGATATCGCTTAACACAATTAATATGAGAACATAGAAAAACACAGAGTAGATAAAAATTATACATGAAATAATATATAAAATAAAGTATGTCATTGTTACCAAATCCTTAAGTCTTATATTTTACAATAGAAATGGGCTAGAAAACAAAAATCATACCACACAAACAGGGTTATTTACAAAAGTTAGAATTTTCAGAGATTTAAACCCTTAAGGACACATGACATGTGTGACATGACATGATTCCCTTTTATTCCAGAAGTTTGGCCCTTAAGGGGTTAAAGCAAATTCAAAGTGAATTTAAATTTTTAGATCAAAATAGGTCAAGTGAAAGCATAGCTGACTAAAGTAGGAGCAACGCTATTTTGGCCATTACTTGAAATTGACTTTGAATTTGTGACCATTCTCACTCTAGTAAATAACCCTGACTACCTCTTTTAGATAAGGAAGAGAACCTGGAAGGCAGGAACAAATACATGCGCTTGGTTGTTCCAGTCAGTCCGCTCATGACCTATGACTGGTTTGCTATATATTTAGAGGAACACTGTGGGCACCATAACAACATAATCTCACATATTCTGTCAAGCTATACACTCTAGGCAGAGTCATGGAGGTCATGGAGCATAAATGTGCTATTGCTCTGCTTAACCATGTCAATAGGGAATGTTTCCAACAGTCCATGATACACCCACAATGCATTATCTAAACGTCAACAAGAATAACATATGTAAATGTAAACCCAAGAAGTTATGGAGGGACAAATAAGCCCTGTGTGACGAGACCAATCTCGCCACATTGCATTGGAGAAGCCTGGTTGCTCGCCTGCTGCCTTTGGACTATGGCCCCCTTTTAAAAGACTTTATTTTTGCCTGCAGAAAAGCTGTATTCGTGCTTTTCTGCCTGGGGTTCAGTAGATTTGTTTGAATGTGTTATACCCCAGATAGGAATCCCATGGAGCCCATTCGTATGAAACTGACTGTAAAGACTTTGGCTCCATGGTGATTAAACTGTATTTGTGTGGTCCGAGCGCCATTCACTTAATAATGTGCGCTCAGACCTGAGCTATCTGGGGATATGTGAAATGTCTGTGTTTTATGTATAAATGTGACTTTATGTATTTTAAAGTGCTTTGTGTCTTTTTGCAACCATGTGCTTAATGGAGTCTTGTGTCTATCCTGGGAGATAATTGAATTACTTATCTCCAGGATAGAAGACTCTGAAACTGGTTTGGGCCAGAAAGCCATGCTTCATTTAGTCACAAAGGACTTTTTACTAACTTTTGAACCCCTGGTCTGATTCAGGCCATTTTTTAATATGTTGTTCCCCTGAATGGATTGATGGTGAATGTGTAATTTTATGTGAATGTGATGTATGGTTTTAGAGTTATGAAAGTTGGGTAGAAAGTATGTTTTAACTGTATGTATAATTGAGTTTCCTCTCAGGATAAGGGGAGGGAATATGTGGGATGTAACTGTGATGTTATTGGTTGTTTTATACCTCCCTGTGGGCGGTCCTGTATTTGAAAAGACTGTAATAAAAACCAGGCTGGGTGTGCCAGCACCTCAGACCACTGCTTGACCCTCAACACGGAGCCTTGTCTCATTCTTGGGGGGATTCACTGTATGCTGTTAGAGACTGATTGCCAGGAGTGTAAGCTGTTAGTCTGCTTTTCCTGTTCGTCTGCTAGCAGCTATTTGGGAGGTTCCAGTTCGGGAGTTGGAGTGCTATTTTGTATCCAGTTCGTGAGTTTTGGTGTTCTGCAGTAGCTGTGCCTGCATCTCTGGAAAGGGGGCCGATCGCCTAAACGGTTTTTACCCCTTGTGTGCAAAACGGTCCGTTACAACTGGTGGCAAGCGGCGGGATCGTTCCCATGGACTACAGGACAGCTACAGGAGACACCATTTCTTTGGATTTTACAATTTGAGGGCAACGCATGTCCCAGTACAGCGACCCTGACAGCACCAGCATGGAACCAGCAGTGGAGTATGATGAGGGTGCCATGGATGACCGAGATGCAGTACGTAAAGGCATCTGGTACCAGGCACTGGGTATTGTGGAGTACCAGCGGGGCAAGAGACTCCCCAAGGAAGACCAGCGGTTGCAGAAGCGAGTAGCCCTGCGGATGCCCTGCCTGGGAGAGCAGCCCCTGGAGGAATGGGTGAGGAAATTGGAACACCTAGTATGGCAGGAGTTGTGGCTAGAAGATGCCTACCAGGCGCTCTGGTGGTATGGGGCACAGTACCTGCCCTGGACAGCCGAGCATGACAAGCCAGAGGGAGAGGGGTTTGATGGTCCTGGCTTGTTATGGGAGGCTTTTTCAGAGCCTGAATTTGGGAGCCCTACACAAGCCCGGTTCAGTGATCTCTTGGAGTGGAGGGAGAGCAGGTATGACTGGGACGACACTCACAAAATTGAGCAAGACCTGGTCCACCTGGTAACCCGGGAGATGGAGCTAGAACAGGGCTACCAGCAGCTGTTCCAATACAGTGAGAAGGCGCAGCTGGAGAGCAGCATGACAGACCCAGAGCCAGACCCATTCAGAGGGGACGAGATGGTACGGTTTTACTGGGAAGAACCCCAGGTGGCCGGTAGAGATGGGACCGAGGTCTCTCCACCGGTCCTGCAGGGAATTGGGAGCCCAGTCTCCATTCCCCAGCGGCAGTGTAAAGTGCAGGGAGAGGAGAGCAGCGTCCTCCCTCCCCAGCGGCAGGTTGAGTTACAGGGGGCAGAGGTAGTTGTTCCTGCCCCCCAGCAGCCAAGTGATATGCCGGGAAGGCAGTGTAAAGTGCAGGGAGAGGAGAGCAGCGTCCTCCCTCCGCAGCGGCAGGCTGAGTTACAGGGGCAGAGGTAGTTGTTCCTGCCCCCCAGCAGCAGAGTGATATGCCGGGAAGGCAGTGTGAAGTGCAGGGAGAGGAGAGCAGTGTCCTCCCTCCCCAGCGGCAGGCTGAGTTACAGGGGGCAGAGGTAGTTGTTCCTGCCCCCAGCAGCCAAGTGATATGCCGGGAAGGCAGTGTGAAGTCCAGGGAGAGGAGAGCAGTGTCCTCCCTCCCCAGCGGCAGCGTGATTTTTTGGGAATCGGGAGCCCAGTCTCCATTCCCCAGCGGCAGTATGATGCTTTGGGAATTGGGAGCCCAGTCTCCATTCCCCAGCGGCAGAATGATGCTTTGGGAATTGGGAGCCCAGTCTCCATTCCCCAGCGGCAGAGTGTCCTACCGGGAATAGAGAGCCCAGTCTCCTTTTCCCAGCAGCAGGACTCTGTATTGGGAGCAGAGACAGTCGGTCTCCCTCCCCGCGGCTGGAAGTATATATGGGAGAGGAGCTTGTTACCCCCTCTCCCCAGCGGCAGCTTAATGTACCCGGGGGAGACAGTAAGCCCCACAACTGTGCAGATGGGACCGTAGTCTCTACACTGCCAGCACAGGGGGTAGGGACGGTCGGTTCTGCCCCCCAGCGAGAGGGCTGTTTAGCCAAAGGGGAGACAGTCGGTCTCCCCCTCCAGCAGCAGAGATGGGTAACCAAAGGGGAGACGGTCGGTCTCCAGCAGCAGCAGCAGAGTGGTGTATTTAAAGGGGAGACAGTCGGTCTCCCCCTCCAACAACCAGGCTTCCACCAGGCTACCCTCCCAGTAGCGCTGGCAACAGGGCAGAGTGCCGCTGGTCTCTGCCCACGCAGCAACCCACCAAGTCAGCGTACCCGTACCCAGCACAGCCGTGGTGAGGCACCTGAACATGGACAAGCTTCTCCTTTACCCAGGTGTAGTAACCATTTATTGTGGGTGGGCTGTGCTGTTGATTATTTGTTGTGGGTGGGCTGCTGGACTAACAAGGGCACTGACCGGCAGGAGGTCAGATACCCTGTTAGTCTGTTTGGAAAAGAGGAGAGATGTGACGAGACCAATCTCGCCACATTGCATTGGAGAAGCCTGGTTGCTCGCCTGCTGCCTTTGGACTATGGCCCCCTTTTAAAAGACTTTATTTTTGCCTGCAGAAAAGCTGTATTCTTGCTTTTCTGCCTGGGGTTCAGTAGATTTGTTTGAATGTGTTATACCCCAGATAGGAATCCCATGGAGCCCATTTGTATGAAACTGACTGTAAAGACTTTGGCTCCATGGTGATTAAACTGTATTTGTGTGGTCCGAGCGCCATTCACTTAATAATGTGCGCTCAGACCTGAGCTATCTGAGGATATGTGAAATGTCTGTGTGTTATGTGTAAAATGTAACTTTATGTATTTTAAAGTGTTTTACTGTCTTTGTGTCTTTTTGCAACCATGTGCTTAATGGAGTCTTGTGTCTGTCCTGGGAGATAATTGAATTACTTATCTCCAGGATAGAAGACTCTGAAACTGGTTTTGGGCCAGAAAGCCATGCTTCATTTAGTCACAAAGGACTTTTTACTAACTTTTGAACCCCTGGTCTGATTCAGGCCATTTTTTAATATGTTGTTCCCCTGAATGGATTGATTGTGAATGTGTAATTTTATGTGAATGTGATGTATGGTTTTAGAGTTATGAAAGTTGGGTAGAAAGTATGTTTTAACTGTATGTATAATTGAGTTTCCTCTCAGGATAAGGGGAGGGAATATGTGGGATGTAACTGTGATGTTATTGGTTGTTTTATACCTCCCTGTGAGCGGTCCTGTATTTGAAAACACTGTAATAAAAACCAGGCTGGGTGTGCCAGCACCTCAGACCACTGCTTGACCCTCAACACGGATCCTTGTCTCGTTCTTGGGGGGATTTACTGTATGCTGTTAGAGACTGATTGCCAGGAGTGTAAGCTGTTCGTCTGCTTTTCCTGTTCGTCTGCTAGCAGCTATTTGGGAGGTTCCAGTTCGGGAGTTGGAGTGCTATTTTGTATCCAGTTCGTGAGTTTTGGTGTTCTGCAGTAGCTGTGCTTGCATCTCTGGAAAGGGGGCCGATCGCCTAAACGGTTTTTACCCCTTGTGTGCAAAACGGTCCGTTACACCCTGTTAACTCATTAAGAGCAGAGTATTTTTGGGAAAACCTGTGGAACACAAGTCACCTGTATATAAGAGGCAAATCCCTGAGTATTGGGGTCCAAGAGTCCAATTAGAAAACAGAAGATATTGCTGGTCTTCTGGCCCCAGAGAAAGAGGACAAGTGCCCACAAGTGAACATGTTAACAAGGACATGTATATGAGATATATAATTGCTATAAATTGATGTTGCCTTTAAACCACATACATTTGTTATATTTATTTAAGAAACCTCATGGAAATTAATATTATAACACAAAAAGATGGAGCAGAATAGTAGTGTTGTGTCCTTTATTTCAATTACTGAGCACAGCACGGCTCTTTACTCTATCTTTGGCATTAAAGTAATGAGAAGAGTTCCCTTCGGTACCTGCTTTTAGCCTGGAGCCTTATATCTCTCACAGTGCTAATCTGGTGTATCAGCCAGAAGCAATTACTGTACCTTGCAATCTTGTTACTACGTGGCCATTTACGTCTGATGTTTAAGGATAAGTAGAAGGGTTGGTAATGCAAATGGTGCTAAGTGATAATCAGAAATTCTTATGTTTGCTTTGCATTCACCAAGGACATTTGAAATGTCTACACCTGTAGTGACAAATTATAAATAGTTTTTTTAGTAAAACATGTTAAAGGGTTAATCCTGTGTTCATTTTATTTTTAGATGCTATGCATTGAATGCCTTAATAATTGTGGCAAATCTTTTTACAGACGGTGTTAAAAAGATACTCTGGAAAGTCTAAATTTTTACAGACAACCCTTTGATATTTCCCATCATGAAGCAGATCTCTATAGCAACCAAGGATTCTCTAAAATATTTTAGGCAATCTATGCACTACCATACAAACATATGGGTGTGGTACTGAGCATGCTCACATGTGACCACCTGCCTGTTGTTCTGGCATGGTATTAAATATTACAACAATGGCATCCAAAGAAGCAGAAACTCTGGTGGAAGGGGGTTAAATTAGTCCAGAAATGGGGTAGATCCCCCCAAAATTACTGGCAGGATAGCCTAGCATGAATGCATGCAAGCTTGCCTGTCAATCAATCAGGCCAGCCCACTAGGACATTTGTTTATACATTTGCCAATAGTGCTGCTCTCTCTTTACCTCTATTCTGTGATTTTGTCATTCCACGGGGGACTTCGAGCACCTGTCTCTGGTTTGCTGGCATTGATTAAGAATGGAACATATTCCACCAGCAACCTCCTTTTCATATGACAATGTAGAAACAGCACAAATTTTATCCCAGACTCAAGTGGTCAGTAATGTCTTATCTACTACTGATAAAGAGATTCTTTGCAAAGAATAAGAATGAACATGTGAGACGTATTGGCAACTCTGAATATTATAGAGTTGGTCGATTAGCAAGAGGTTTGCAAGATTCAAGAGTATATTGAATAAATGTTCTATGGACATTATGTTACTTATCATTGATTACTTAAACAGAGATATTGCTAAGATCGAAGAGAAGAATGCCTTTGGTTCCAGATAAGGATTTTGCACCACTGCTTTGAATGTGGGTATTATTCATTAAAATTATGCCTTTTTTCTTTTGATTAAGAATCCAGTCATTCCTGCTATGTATATAATGCCTAAAATACACAATTATCTCCAAAAACCCAGGCAGACCAATAATTGATGGAGTGGATTCCAGTTTTTCTACATTTGTCTGTTCTTTAATAAAGTTGCTTTTCCCTTCCTGAAACACATCACATCCTATTTAAAAGACACTGTGACGAGAGCAATCTCGCCACATTGCATTGGAGAAGCCTGGTTGCTCGCCTGCTACATTTGGACTATGGCCCCATGTTAAAAGACATCTTTTTCACTGCAGAAAATACTTATTCGTGCTTTTCTGCCCGGTGTTCGGTAGATTCTCGGATTTACGAATAATGTGGAAAAATTGTATTTCTCTGCTTGTGCTAAATTACATTACCCATTGTGTAAGGTAATTGAATCACATGCAGAGGGGAGGGATTTGTGTGGGAGTGTCTGAGTGTATTGTATGTGTTTATTGGTTGTGTTCCAAAACCCTATGGGTGGTACTAATGTGTAAGAATGTGTACATAAGCACAATAATCCCACAGCTCTGTCTGTTCACTGCTTGACCCTCAACACGGAGATTTGTCTCGTTCTTGGGGGGATTTATTGTATGCTCTTCCAGTTCGACTGCTAGGAGTGTAAACCTATTCGTCTGATTTTTCCTATTCAGCTGTTTACAGCATTCGTATGGTTTCCTGTTCGGCGGATTGGTGTTCTGCAGTAGCTGTGCCTGTGTCTCTGGAAGGGGAAGATCTACTAAACGGCGGTTTAACCCTTTTATGCTGAGGGTGCCGTTACAGACACCACTGACCTTTACAAAAAAATTAATATAGAGAAGTGTGGGTATAGAATCATGAAAAAGATTTCGTGCTTGGTATTGGAAAATAACTATTTTGTGTTTTCTGGTAAATTCTACTTTTACACCAGAGGGAATGCTATGGGCTTGAATATGGCATTCGCATAAGCAAACATTTTCACTCATTCTTTTGAAGAGGAATTTACATATCCTCATCCTTAGTTCAAGGGGCATGGCCGCTACTGATTCAGGCATATCCATGATTTGTTGGCAGTGTGGCATGGTACATTCTAGTCCTTGCAAGTGCTTTTACATTTACCATAAAGATAGATTTTTTGGAAGAAAGGTTCCACTCTTGAGACGGACATGGTTGTTAAGTCTATTGACGGGAATACACTCTTGCGCTATGAGAGTACTCATCCTAATAATTTGTCGTTGGCTTTGCCCGTAGTAAATTCTACAGGGTCAAGCGGATAGTGAGCTTTTGTGAAACTAGACTGACTGAGAAGTGCAACAAATTCCTTCAAAAGGGTTATCCCAAAACATTGTTAGCTAGGGAACTGCTCTCAGTTAATACTATTCAATGAGGGGACCTTTTAACTAAAAGGTCTACAAAAACATGAGACATGGGGACATGCAGAAACAGGATGACATTTGGTAGTAAATTTGGTAAGCATGCCTCAGATTTGAACATTGGCATATTTTACACTGGGCACATCCTGACATCGTTGAATATCAAACTCTATCACTAATGACTTATAAGAAAGTCCCGTGACCACCTTATTAGAGCCGAGTACCTAACTTCTATGCAGCCCAAACAGAAATGTTTAGGTAAATCCCAGTGCAGATTCTAATGCCTAATTTGCAGTTCCTGCAGTTTCCTGATAAAAGGTCAAAACAAAAGGTCCCTGACAAAAGGTCTCACACTCATGGACAGACAAAAGCATCAGATTAAAGATTATTTTACTTGTGAATCCACATTTATGGCATTTGATCCAGTGCCTGTGTGGACTCCTCTACTTGTTTAATATTAATACAATCAGGGAATTTATCTCTAAACATAATAAGCCAATACATGCCATTTTATTACCTTTATCACAATGTGTCACATTTAAATTTAAAATGGCAAATCATTGACCACATATCTATATGTAAATAATATATTCCCACCATTGGGTTCACAAATCAAGGTAGACAATAGAGGAGAGAGTAAGAGCAGTAAAGAAATCTTTACTTATATATTTCTATATTATATATTGATTAAATATATAATATATAAATAGTTTGTTTTTTTACTGCTCTTCCCTTTTCCCCTCCATTGGTTAGTTTTAATTTGCTCTGTGTATAAAATCAATATTTAGTGGCTGTTTCCTAGCCATCAATCTTTATTTTTTGGTGCCACAGGCGGAATTCCAAATCATGAATTATCCACGAACATGCTCATCCATTGTACAAGTTGTTTGTGTTGAGATTACTCAATACGGCGGTTTGGAAACTGGGAATTCAGACGATCACCCAACTGGCCAAAATTTAGACGAATTGCAGCTCGCAATTAAACAAATATCCAAATCTAGTTAGTTATTATGAATTATTCTGAAGAGCACTCAGCATCTGTTAGATGTTGTTAGAGCATAAAGTCAAGGCTAGGTTTTGCTTTTACTTCATATTGTCAAGGCCATCTCGGTTTCTAAATAGAGTAAATGTTTTTGTTGTTGTTTCTGCTGTTGTTTTTCTCTCCAGAACAACAAGGCTGTCCAACTGAAGATCAGTGAGTAGGGGGAATGGCCTGAAAAAAAAAAAAAAACTTTACTATGGCCTCCAGCCAGCCTAAAAAAACAAAACAAAAAAAACACAAACGCTTTACTACATTACAATTCTATTTTTATAGGGTCTGGTTGACTAGTGCATTCATTTTAAAGAACATGAGCTGATCCGTGGAAAAATGGACTTCATTGACCCAAAACAATAGGATAAATAAATATCAACAGAAAAATATACCACTAACATTGTGAGCAGTAATTCTAGCAATATTTTTCTAATCAAACAAATAATATTGTATATCATTCAGCATTATCATCCTGGATTTAACTGCATTACTACTTTTCTTTTTAATTATTGCATATTTGAGCTAGAGCAATATTACTATATAAAGCCTAAAAAAATTGCTGGGGTCCTTCACTTCCTAATTTCGCAAGGGAACATGCATCAAATTGAGACAACTGTTGCTTTAGCTTTCAATGAGACAGTTGTCTCACTCTCTTGAAAATAGCAGGTATTTATTTACCTGCTTCTTCTTTCTTATACTTTTCACAAACACACCAGTGGGACTCTGATCTAACCAATCAGTATTCTATCCCTAGGAATTCTAATAAAGTGAATTGGGCATACCTGACCGATTTAAATATGAGCAGTTGGAAGAGCTATTCACCTTGCGACATCCTGACAGGGTAGAGGAGAGGGAGTCTGATCAGCGTGATAATGCAGAGGAAGTTCCAGTGTTGGGTTTCTCTCTCCTGCTGCAGCATAATAATACATTGTTTCTGGCAACAGTGGACTGTTCAAAAGCTGAGCAGGTGGGCAGAAGGGAGGAAGGCTGAAGAAATTCCCCTAGCAGAGAGGTGTGCCCAGTAATGCAATCTGACCAAGTATAAATAATTTATTTATTTTTTTATAAACCTATATTCCACACTTTTCAAAGCTTTTCTTGCTTTATTTAGATTTTTATATTTGTTTAACAGTGTTTGCTTAAAATAATAATTGTCAAGTGATGCATGTCCCTTTAAAAGGATTATCCCAAGCACTGATTTGAAGTAGTTATGTTGTTTGGAGTCTGTCTACACAGCATTTTGCTATGAAATGCTGCACATGCAGAGGAGAAGTGACATCAGTCGTGGTGGATCAGGCTGCAAGGAGAACTCGGCGCTGGATCGATGTGAGGTTTAGCTTTGTTTAATTTTTTTGTTTTTAGTTCTGGGAGGGATGGCCGACCTGCAGAGCAAGGGTTACTCTAACTAAACCCAATATTCTTAATACACAGTTTTTTTCTGGTTAGAGTAACACTTGCAATCTCAGGAATTGTATTCTAATGCACCTGTACTAAAGAAGGATATTATGGCACTAGAATCAAATCACAAAATTAATCAAATCTATGGAGCATTTTAGTTATGAAGAAAGATAACAAACTTAAATATGTTTAGTTTAGAAAAACAGGACTTCAGAAGGGATATGATAGCATTAGCAAATATATTCGGGGCCAGTACAAATCATTGTCTGGAAATCTATTCATAAACAGGACTATACACCAGGGGAGGGCTGGCAGCCTTAGGCCTGGGGGGCAAAACCAGTCAAGTGGCCCATTGCACCACCAAATCAGTTCACCATCCATGCCCACCTTTTCCTGGTTTTATAACGGATATTGATGTTATGCTAATCAACTTTCAATGTTGTCAGAGCACAGGCTGAGAATCTCTGAGCCTGTGCTCTGACTCACTAACTGAGCGCCGGAACCACGAGGGAGAGTATATAATCTGATGCGCACCAGTGGACCACAAGCGAATCGTTTAAATTGAATATGCTGGTGTCCCCAACTTGTGAGCTGTGTTGGCCGCCGGGCGCCTCTGTTGTCATGGCACCCTGCATGACCGCACAGCTTGCACACCCCAACGGCTGGCCCTGCTGACACACACTGATGTTACTACTTAGAAATCCCTCAATATTAATACAGACATCAGAGTAAACACCAATAAACCGTGGAAACAGAGCTGATCAACCAAATTTATAAAGATTTGCTTACTGGATTTGTTGTAAAATTAAATCATGCCTCCTCCTCTCTCTCTCCCATGCGCTGCTCTGTAGGTTGGGAGGAAGTGAAGAGTAATCACAATCTCCCAGCTGTCACGGTTCACGCCGTGACATCCAGTCTGCCAGACGTGGTCGTTCCGGAAGCGCCCGATAGGGGATTTGAACTGCGGTTGTTTTACACCGTATCCTGCTATCTTCCCTCTGAGCCATTTCAGGACTTTGGATAACTCCTGTTTATTCTTGTATTGCCTGCAGCACTAGGGGTCTGGATTTCACCAAAGGCTCTGATCTGTCAGTTACTCTCCAGCTGAATCTGATCCTAATTAACAGGATATAAAAGCCTGCCTCACCCTGGGAGGGGTGTCAGTTCATTGACTCTGGTTCTCTTGTTTGGTTCCTGTTACTCCGTACCTGTTCCAGTGATTCTTGTCTTTCCGGCTTCTGACCTTGGCTTTCCTCCTGGACTACTCTGACCTCTGGCTTCCCTGATTTTGGCTTTCCTTGACCACGCTTCTGCTTATCCCTGCTGTACTGAGTCTTGGAGTACCTTTCCTGGAAAGCCCCCGTGCACAGACTCACAGGCCAGGTGGCGTCTTACCTGGTCACCCTGGTCTGTGTCTACTTTGCAAGGGTGAGCGTATAACTCTGCGAGCTGGACTCCCTATCAGGTAAGACTCCGTTACAGATGAACTGACCAATGGAGTCTGCAGAGTTATACAAGTTACTCACCTCCCTGGCCGAGCAAGTCTCCAACCTGTCCCAGAATGTTACAGAATTGCAGAGACATTCATTGGCATTGAAAGGAGCAACGCTTGCAGTCCCGGAACATGTATGCCCAGAACCGTATGTCTTTATGCCTGACAGGTTCGACGGTTCCCGTTCTGCTTTTCCGATGTTCAAGACAGATTGTGAGCTACTATTTGCCCTGAAATCGAGAACCTACGCCACCGACTTTATCAAAGTACGCTCCGCTATTAACCTATGTACCGGGCGGATTAAGGCGTGGGCACACCAGAAGTTGCAGGAGAGAAGTACTGTCTTGGACTCCTGGGAGTTGTTTATGTCCGCAATGGATTCTCAGTGTTTTGCAGCGAGAAAAGCAACTTCCAAGCCTACTTCAGGTTCTCGCAGAACCCGGTTGCCGAGAGAAGAGGAATTGTTTTATGGATACAAAAATCCCATCATGTTGCAGCATGAACCCACTTTCAGGGACCCGCCTTGTAACCCTGTTTACACTCGAGCTAGCAGTGAAACTCCAGTCGACATGGAGGAACCCATGGAGATTGGCTTCACCAGAACTAGATTGCCCCCAAAGGAAAAGGACCGCAGGAGAGCCCATGGTCTATGTCTATACTGTGGGAAAAGAGGGCATTTCATATCGCTCTGCCCGACTCGTCCACCTAGGCCAAGACCCCTTCTGTCTGGTGCCATATGGACTTACCCTGTCATCCCAGCAAGACAGCCTGGACACTGCCAGAACTGTCCCCGTCCTGTGACACAAAAGGGTACCCAAACCAATACCGTTAATGTTACCAGTACCTCTGTGGAAACTTCACCTCTTGCTCTAGAAAAATTTGGACCTCTTCCTGATGACACTTCTGTTCAAGCAAGCACCATCACCACTTCCTGCCATGCCAAAACAGTTCTGCCACCTGACTGCACCTATGCCTCAAATGGCACAGTTGTGTGCAAACAGGATCTAGAAGTCTTCGAAAAAGCTTTGAAAGCTGCAAATGCCTCCCCTATAGCACCCGAAACTGGTACCATAAAATCCCAGGTCGTAAAAGGATACTTTAATTATAAAGACTATCTTAGTGATACTGAGACCGAAGATGAGGAGTACCATTTCCAAGAAGAGCCTGTTCATGCCCGGAGGGCGTTCTTGACAGGGGGGTACTGTCACGGTTCACATCCAGTCTGCCAGACGTGGTCGTTCCGGAAGCGCCCGATAGGGGATTTGAACTGCGGTTGTTTTACACCGTATCCTGCTATCTTCCCTCTGAGCCATTTCAGGACTTTGGATAACTCCTGTTTTTTCTTGTATTGCCTGCAGCACTAGGGGTCTGGATTTCACCAAAGGCTCTGATCTGTCAGTTACTCTCCAGCTGAATCTGATCCTAATTAACAGGATATAAAAGCCTGCCTCACCCTGGGAGGGGTGTCAGTTCATTGACTCTGGTTCTCTTGTTTGGTTCCTGTTACTCCGTACCTGCGTTCCAGTGATTCTTGTCTTTCCGGCTTCTGACCTTGGCTTTCCTCCTGGACTACTCTGACCTCTGGCTTCCCTGATTTTGGCTTTCCTTGACCACGCTTCTGCTTATCCCTGCTGTACTGAGTCTTGGAGCACCTTTCCTGGAAAGCCCCCGTGCACAGACTCACAGGCCAGGTGGCGTCTTACCTGGTCACCCTGGTCTGTCTACTTTGCAAGGGTGAGCGTATAACTCTGCGAGCTGGACTCCCTATCAGGTAAGACTCCGTTACACCAGCAAAGCGGTACCTGTGGCTGCATGGGGAACAGCTGAATTTGCCGCCCCCATGTGACATCACAATGCCCCACCCATATGATCTGCCATATGAACTAACGCCAGTGGTGCACATAGTGTGTGTTTACATTAAAAAGCCTGCAGGGACTGGCTATAGACACCAGAACCACTTCATTAAGCTAAAGTGGTTCTGGGGACCATAGTGTCCCTTTAATGTTAGGTAAATTATAGATTAGTCTCACTAATAATATACTAGATTGCCTACTTACAACCAGATGAGGATGATGATGGGCTGCAGTTTGGCTCCACTGGTCTGTTGTAGAACAGGATCTCTGGAGGCTGTTTGCAATTGTGGTCACAAAATTCAATGTTCTGGGAGAATTGGAAGCAGCTCCATTTTTTGGGGGCCCCTTACACAGCTCAAGGTCTGGACCCCAGGGCCTGATGGTGAGTATGTCCATAAGGCCCACTCATAAGTCCACTTATATGTTCCACCCACCCATGAGTTCACGCACAAGGAGTGGAGTGTTATGTTATGTTATTGTAGAGGATCTAATATATGTATGTAGTGTATAGGGATACCAGTTTGTGTAGGTGATGCAGTGTGTTTGTGTGTAGTGGAAGCAGTGTGTATTTGTGTATAAGGCATGTATTGTGTGTTTCTGGTTGTGTGTAACGGATGCATTGCGTGAATCTGTGTTTGTATGCATAAGGGATGCAAGGTGTGTGTCTGTGTGCATTGAGTGTGTGTAAGAGATGCATTGTGTTTCTGTGTGTATGTAAGAAAAGCAGTGTGTGTGTGTAAGGGTTTGCATTGTGTGTTTCTGTGTATGTGTGCGCAAAGGATGCATTGTCTTTGTGTGTAAAGGTTGCATTGTGTGTGTGTAATGGATGCATTGTGTGTTTCTGTGTGTAAGGGAAGCATGTTGTGTTTCTGTGTGTGTAGGGATGCATTGTGTGTGTGGGCGTAGTGTGAAAGCGCTCCCTGTCTTGTCCCCTGTCCTATAGAGCTGTCCCTTCTGTCCCTTAGAGCTCTTCCCTGCCCCTTAGTGGTCTCGCCTCTCCCCCACCCTCCCCTATCGGTCTCTTCTCACACTCACCCACCCTCCCAGTGCTATTCTCATTCCCCCCTCCACGTGTTCTTCTCACCTCCCCCCTCTATGTGTTCTCCTCACCTCCCCGTGTTCTTCTTACCCCCTCTCCTCCCTGTGTCCTCTTCACCTCCCCCCTCCCTGTGTTCTCCTTACCCCCTCTCCTCCCTGTATTCTCCTTACCCCCTCCCCTCCCTGTGTCCTCCTTACCCCTCTCCCTCCCTGTGTCCTCCTTGCCCCTCCTCCTGTGTCCTCCTCACCTCCCCCCTCCTGTGTTCTACTCATCTCCCCTCCCTGTGTTTCTCCTCATCTCCCTTCTCCCTCACCCCCCTCCCTGTGTTCTTCTTACCCCCTCTCCTCCTGTGTCCTCCTTACCTCCCCGTGTTCTCCTCAGTCCCCCGTTCTCCTCCTCATCTCCCCTTCTCCTCATCCTTACTCTCCTCCCTCATCTCCCCTTCTCCTCATCCTTACTCTCCTCCCTCCTCCTTGTGTTCTTCTTACCCCCGTTATTCTTACTCCCCCGTTCTTCTTACCCCCTGCTTCTGTTACTCCCACCCCATCCTTCTGTTACCCCCACACCTACCTTCTGTTACTCCCAATCCCCTCCTTCTGTTACTCCCATCCCCCTTCTACTGTTATCCCCCTCCTACTGTTACTCTCCCCTCCTACTGTTAATCCCCCCTCCCCCTCACCTCCCCTTCCCTGTAGCGTGGCCGAGCTCCTCTCCGGTCCGCGGTGCCCGGCCGGAGTGATAGGAAGATGCACACTCAGTGTGCACTTCCTGTCAATCCGGCTGGGTATAGGAAACAGAAACTCCTGTTCCGCGCAGAGTTTCTGTTTCCTGTTCCTGTACAAGTTTGCTATGCTTCCAATTTGGCTACTTTAGCCAAAAATTTTAAATTCTTTGAATTCCCATGGAGTTAGGGAATACGCGGTTAGAGTGTCATACAGTGAGTTCCATCAGATGCTGACTATTGTCACTTTAAAATATGTAGAGTGGTATAAGTAGAACCTACACGTTAAGTTGAGCGGTTGAAATGAAATAACATTTGAATAAAATATATATGTAAATGGGGTGAACTTACCCAACGTTACCTTGTTAAAATCTTTAACTTGTGATACATATAAAAAATAAAAATAGACCCAATATAGTGCAGATGGTATACAAAATGAAATAGAATAAATGGTAGAGAAGTAGGATCACTCACATTTAAAGGGGTGTATACATATATATATATATACTCTGTTACTGGGTTTTTTTATGGTTTTAGGGCAGCATCACACCTCTCATCCATTTTGAAGTTCTCTCAGAGAAAAAACAAAGCAGGAAAGGGAACCAATGTGTAGTCTGTCAATAAAAAAACTGGTAAAAAGGTGGAATAGGTAGTGCTCACCTTGTTCAGAGCCTTACAGTACTGGCTCTGAGGTATAATAGCGTTGTGCCAATTTTTGTGGGGATGGCACAACCCCTATAAAGATTCGGAAGGCTCCAAAGGACTTTAAAAGATTAATAAAATTTATTTTACAATTAAATATAAAACATATGATATAAATGAAACTATAATTTAGATATATAAAAGTCCTGAATATGGGCAAAACGTGTTTCACTCTTGCAGAGCTTCGTCAGCTGACCTATTTTTATTTTTTATATGTATCACAAGTTAAAGATTTTAACAAGGTGACGTGGGGTAAGTTCACCTGATTTAAATTTAATTCAGATTTTATTTTAATTCAAGTGCTCCACTTGATGTGTAGGTTCTATTTATACCACCTTACAGATTTTGAGTTTTGGATGTGGTTGAGAGGGTATTCCACACAAGTGGATAGAGCTGCTTTTTATTCACTTTAGCGCTCTTTTGCATACACATCCCTCCCAAAAGAAGGTGTATCTTGTTTATATTTGTCACTTTAACATTTGGTCTTTTTATCACCTTTACCTGCTTAACCCCTTAAGGACCAAACTTCTGGAATAAAAGGGAATCATAACATGTCACACATGTCGTGTGTCCTTGAGGGTAAAAGAAAAAGGAGCCCTCATTTCCACATCACTTGTATGTTCAGTGTTTATTGCCATTTCCATTTTTCAGAAGGTAGAGGGATGCATCCACTTCCTGCACCTACATATAAAGAACTCCTGTAGCATTTGTATCTTCAGATTTGCTCAGGATTTTCCATCACCACACAATTTCACAACCGCCACACTATTTTATTCCTAGCCTTTTCCTAACAGGAAATGATTACTCCATTTTTAAATTGTACTTTTTGTGAGAACATGTTGGACTGACTAAGACTACAAAGTTCATGATTTTGCTTTTTTTCCCATTCATTTTTGACTGACAGACTGTAAGATTTAAGATACAATTAAGTACAATTTCCACTGATATATTTGTGTAGAGAGTAGTCTTTCTGACAATTTTATTTAAAATTCATAGATAGGCTGCAGAACAAAATGTCATGCGTTCACCAAAACATGTGTAAAAACACTAAACTAACTATCATGACTTGCCAGACCCTGTACATTACCTTAACAGAATACACTTCCCAGGTGAGTCTGGAGGATGAACTAATAGGTAATTGAGTCCTGCCATTTTGGATTGCATCTCTGGTATCTTTTATTCCCTATGGAACAGGAAAACAAGCTAAACCAGCATTCATAATGTAGAAACACTACATTTCTGTTTCTTTAATGGGTGTCATTACATAGATTTATGGAGTGGATGATAGCTGGAGGGCAAAGTTCCTGCCAGTTCTCTTTGCACACCGAAGCTGCATTCTAAATCCCACCTAATAAAAGTTGTAGACACAATATTTTATCCAACACACTAATGATTTTAGAAACTAGTAACAATTGGCAGTTTCTCCATAGTTTTTACTATGACTATTTCTAACAAAAATGAGATATGAAAATATTATATGAAGAACGAGAAGATGGTTAAATTAATTTACAGATAAATAAAAGGCTAGACCTATAGTGTTCTTTTTAAGTTATTAATTACTGGCATCTATCACGCACCCACATATTCTGCAGTGCTGTACAATTAGGGGAGAACATATGTACAATATATACAGACAAATACAAAAGGTAAAGAGGGCCCTACCCATAAGCTGAGATCAAGCTATTGAAGCAATTTTATGCAAAGTGCTTAGCTAGATAGCCCATGAGCTTACAATCTAAAGGATACAAATAAGATGACATTCTCACACTATTTCATTATTTTACAATTTTGCCATATTTGCTCTAGCTCACATTAATTGTGATTCAGGATGAATTCTACCGATTTAGGTTGAAAACTAACAGGATAGCTAGTGCAACAAATGTAACAACTTCACATTTTCCGCTTTAATCAAGGGCAAGGTCTAAAATTCTTGTAAACATGTCTATTATTATTATTATTATTATTATTGCCATTTATATAGCAACAACAGATTCCGTAGCGCTTTACAATGTTTTGAGAGGGGGGATGTAACAAATAGGACAATTACAAGAAAACTTACAGGAACAATAGGTTGAAGAGGACCCTGCTCAAACAAGCTTACAGACTATAGGAGGTGGGGTATTAGAAACATTAGGGCAAGAAATATCAAGTAGGAGTGAAGCAGAGCTCTATAACATATATCTAACAGATTGCATGTTTTAGTAGCAACTGCATTAATTCATATTATTTAACCACATTCAAGGGGACATGGGCCAACAGTTTGTCTAAAAAAGGAAATATCCTGTCTCAAAAAAACATATTTTTAATTTTTATTTCACTGCAAAGAACCACAGCCATACAAAACATTAGTTTTATTGTCCCCAAGCTGAAGCAAAATGAATGCGTTTTTCCTCTCATAGGATTGAGCAAACGCCCTATGGCGATGTTGTTTCCACAATATGGGTTATTAAAGATGACATCACTTTAGCACATTCCAATAATGATGTCATCAAGGACATGGTGCAACCTAGCCATCACTAAAAAAAGAAAATTATGCTTATATATGATAGACATGTATTAATATAAACACACACAAACACTCTATATTTCCAAATCTCTGCAAATTCTTTCATTGAAAGGGACAAAACAAACTGCAATTTGTGAGACACGTTGACATTTCTATAATTTATGACTGTGGGTGAATGGGGCCAAATCTCCAAGGATTTCCAGCATAGATGAGCTGCAATATTTTATGAGGTGATTCTATGAACAAATAGACCCAGCAACAGAGAAAGAAATTTATATATATATATATATCTTTTTTTTTTTCTTTTTTTTTTAAGAACCGATAAAAATCTAAAAGAACAAAAATAAATAGTTACTAGAAGAATGAAGTATGTGCAGACAATATCTGCTGGGTCTCTACTTTTCCTTTAATCGCTTAATCCTCTTGCTTACCAGCTTTAATCCACATGCTTTTTCATGCCCTCACTCCAAGTTATAATGAGTACAATACCATAACACGAAATACTTATGATTATTCAAAGAACGTTTCATTAGAAATCAAGCAGCGACACAGTGGTTTAGCTACATATTTTAAAATACATGATTTATCTGTTCTGCATAATTTATTTACAATGTTCGCCTCAATACTAGCGGAATGAGTGGATGATGTGTTATTCATATTTACAGATATAGATATTACCTGGAACACAACAAAGGTTGTTTTAAAGATTGCATATTATTTAGCACGCTTAACATGTCTGATAGTATTTATTTACCAGTATTTCTGTCGTATAAGTTAAAACTTCATTGGGTTTATCCGTAGAAAATAGGTGAATCTATATATAATTTTCCATTAATCATTAAAATAATGTATCTAGAATCAAAATCAGCACAACCTAAGAAAGATTGTTTATGCTTTTCAGTGTAACTTGTAAGTAATTCACCGTTATTTATGGGTATGTCACTGGTACTTTATATATGAGGAACCAACCTTGAGGGAAATAAACTGTAAATCAACTGTTTTGTGCAAAGTAAACTGTTGTAACAATAAGAGAGTGTGTGAGAATCACACTAATTATACTATAACAGTGTGAGTGTCATATTCTAACAGTTTTCTGTCTGGCTAATTGAGAAGACTAGTGTTTTGGGCAGAGGCGATACTAGAAACCACGGGGCCCCGGTGCAAAAATTGCCTTGCCCACCACCCCCCATCCGACCCCACCCCCATACAGGGCCGTCTTTAATATTGATTGGACCCTGGACAAGCATCTGCTTGGGCCCCCTGGGCATGCAATCACTCACTCCACCCCAACCTAGAGGTGAAACTAATGTAGAGAGTGCCTTGGTGCAAAAAAAATTATAATTCAGGCCTGCCCTGTAGCACAAGAGTAAAGAAAAGATAGATCCCCATCTGTCATACAACTCCTGCGATGCTATGTTAGGTGGGGATCTACCATCCTTGCAGGGTTGTATTTTTGAGCAGTGTTTGTGCAAATGAATGTCAGCATGTTATTGTATAGAGTGTATGTGTGCATGTAGGGGTGTATTCGTATGTACTGTTACCATTGGAATGCAGTGGTGTACTTGTGTGTAGTGTTTGCGTTTGAATGCAGTAATGTGTGATTGTCTGTAGTGTTGGCTTTTAAATGCAGGTGTACTTTTGTGTATAGAGTTGGTGTTTGTATATAATTTTAGCATTTTAATACAGGAATGTGTTTGTATGTAATGTTTGTATTTGCATGCAGGGGGTTGTTTGGATGTAGTGTTGTGTACATTTGTGTGTAGTATTGGTGTTTCAGCAAACTGGTGTGTTTGTATGTAATGTTTGTGTTTGCAGGGCTCTGTTTGCATGTTGTGTGATTTCTATAACACATATACACATACACATTAACACGCAGATACACACATAGGCACACTGACACATGCTCACACCTTGACACATACTGGCACATACACACACACACTCAGATACACACCCTTTGACATGCAGATACAAGCACTTTGATACACACACACACTGGCACATCCACACTGACACAGGTATGTACACACACACTCAGATACACACATACATAAAGGTATAAATGCAGGGGTGTATATGTGTACAGTGCTAGAGATGGAGTGTATTTGTATTGGCATTAAAATGCCGGGATGTATGCATTACCACACACTCAGATGCACACTTACACACACTGACACATACATACACACACACACACAAACACACACACAGGTACACATACACACTGACACACAAGTACACATACACAGGTATACATACACACAGAAACACTGACACACAGACAAACACAGCCAGATACAAACACTGACACAAACACAGCCAGATACACACACTAACACAAACACAGCCAGATACACACACACTAACACAAACACAGCCAGATACACACAAGGACATAAACACAGCCAGATACACACACACATATATGTGTACATTTACATATTTTAATCTCTGCCTTCTAGCAGCTCTTGGACAGCAACTCCCAGCAACCTTGGCCATAATAATGTCTCAACTCTGTTCTTACATACCCTGGTCCAGAATTTGGCAAAAGTGACATTTGAAAATGATGTACAGCCTTTGATAACACTTGATGCAATAATATGTTAAAATAAATACTTTTAAAATTTATATTTAATAGGGAACTGCCAGGTTCTTCTAGGATTTTTAACATGTACTTATTCCCTCTTATTCCCTGTGTGTTACATTACAAACACCAACACACTTAAATAAAAGTGATATCAGAAATTAGCAAAACAAAAAAACAAAACATATTTAGCCACCCTCCTGTCTCCTTACCTTTTGGGTACAGAAAGGTGGCTTCCCTGGGGTCCAGTGGGAGCTTGTTGGCCCAGGCTGATGGGAGTCTGCCATCAGCTTTCTCAGTCCCTCTCCCCAACAATGCTTGCATCCTCCTCCGTGTGGTGTGTGCCTCCTCCCCAGCGGCACTGAGGAGGAAGTGATCTGACCTCACTGCCTCCCAGCATGCCCTGGAGAAGAAAAGGGATCACAGGGCAGTGTGTGAGGGGCTAGCTGTGTGTTTGTGTTCAGCCAACCCCCATATTACAAGGGCCCGGTCCAGAGCAGTATTAAAGGGCTGTGGCCCCTGATTACCTCAGGTGCTGCAGGGGGCCCATGGGGCAGCTGCCTTAGGGCCCCCAGGAGTAACTGGGCCCGGGGCAGCTGCCCCTTTTGCCCCTCCTTAAAGACGGCCCTGCCCCCATACATCAACCCAAACGTCCCTGCCCCCCTCACACACATGCAGACAAACAGATACACACGCAGACACACACATACATTTCTATGCAGATAACACAAATCTACCTGTCCTCTCCTGATCTTTCTCCGCCCATCTTGACTCGTGTCTCTGACTGCCTCTCTGCGATTTGCAACTGGATGGCTGCTCACTTCCTCAAGCACAACCTGTCCAGAACAGAACTTCTGATCTTTCCTCCCTCAGGTGTTATTACTCCTGTGTCTCCCTCCCTCCAAGTCAACGGCACTACCATCACCTCTACCTCGCAGGCTCGCTGCCTGGGTGTTCTTCCCGACTCCAACCTTTTCTTCACCCCTCATGTCCAATCAATCTCCAAATCCTGTCACTTCCATCTTAAACATAGCGTGCATCCGCCCCTATTTAATGCCGGATGTGGCTAAGGTACTGGTCCATGCTGTTTTCTCTCGCCTTGACTACTTCTAAGTGTTCTTACGTGTTCCCAGATTGCACCGCTGCAATCTATAATGAATACAGTGGCAAGGCTCATTTTCCTGTCCGCTCGCACCTCCCACGCCTCCCCGCTCTGTCAGTCCGTGCATTGGCTCCCCCATCCCCTCATGACTCCTCTGCAACTGTCAAAAATGACCTATGAAGCCCTCAGTGAATACTTTTCTAACAACCTACTGGGTACCCCTACTTTTACCCTTTGTGTCACCATACCCCACTCCCTCTAGAATGTAAGCTCATTAAGGAGGGCCCTCCACCCCCTCTGTTCCTGTATGTCCAGTTGTCTGGTTACAATTACATGTCTTAGTCCACCCATTGTACAGTGCTACAGAATCTGATGCCGCTATATAAATAATAATGTAGACACACATACATACAGACACACACACACACACAGACACATACAAACACACACAGATATACAGAAACACACACCCAGATATACTGATACAGACATTCTCTATCACACACAAAAACTGTTAAAAATGTTTTAGTAACTTACCTGGGGTCCAGTGGCTGCCTCATGCTGATGGGAGTCAGAGCTCCCACTCAGACTCCCTCCTTTCCTCGTGCACTGCGCTCTGTTGGCTGGGAGGAAGTGACGACTTCCTCCCAGCTCTGACATTAATGGGGCCTGATCGCACCTTTTAAGCTCTGCAGCTCTGACCGGGCCCCAGGAAATCCATTGAGCGTGGGCCACCAAATGGGCTCTTTCAATGCTGCCCTGGCATTTGTTCTGTGCGGTCGGGGCCATACCAAAATG
>OW240916.1:226233702-226286604 GCA_933207985.1 Pelobates cultripes
CTGGCGGGCACCCTGGTCGCAGGGGTCAACAAGGCGGCAAGGCCCCCTGGAGTGAGGGGCCTGGTCGCAGCTGCGACCCCTGTAGTTCCGCCAGTGGTTTTGGGATGTTAACAGGACCATTCAATAGCATAGTCTCATGTTATGGATATGAATAGATCTCAATAGTGATCATTAGTTTAGACCCTGCTAAAATGTGGTGCCATGTATCAACAGGAGGCTTTTGAAAAGTGTGACAATATTTTGTAACTAAACCCCCATTGCATTATTTAAGATTGCTGTTTATATACATTCGCAAGCTGGCTTAGAAATTTATATATTTTTTTTATTAGTCCCTAACCTTTAGCTACCAGGAGCACATGTAGGCACAGGAATCTCAAGTGCCCCCAACTCCCTGCTCTACCAAAAAAAAATAAAAACCTGGACATTAAATTTGATAAAACATTGTTTATATTTACAGGTGCATGCAATGATTCTCTATGGCTGACTGTGATGGCACCACGCATGCACATGTAATGTCACGGTATGCAATAGTTTGAGAGCAGAGAAGTAACCGCAGTTAGAGCTATAAGTATATGGAATTCCCTGCCTGAAGAGGTGGTTTTATCAGAGTCCATACAGATGTTTAAACTGCAATTGTATAAAGACTTGCAAAAACATAACATACAGGGATATAATTTCTAATTAGTGGGGCAATAGCTGCTTAAACCAAGGAGACATCTGACTGCTATTTTGGGGTCAAGCAGGAAATTCTTCCTAGTTTGTTGCAAAATTGGAAGCGCTTCAGACTAGGTTTTTTGCCTTCTTTTGGATCAACAGCAAAAACATATGTAGGGGAGGCTGAACTTGATGGACGCAAGTCTCTTTTCAGCTATGTAACTATGTAACGTCCACATATATTTATTGACATCTTGCCATGCGGCCACGTGGTTAAGCCAGACCGTGCAGCAGTAGGAGTTCTGCAAAGATTTAGGAAGAGGAGTCTCCCTCAGTGTGCCGTGCAGTCATGTGGTGCGGTTAGACCACATGACAGGAGGAGGTCTGCTCGGCGGAGGTAAGTAATGCCACATTACCACTCCCGGGAGGATGCACCTACTGGGCTTGAAGGACCAAGCTTGTCTGGGTGACGGCCATAAGAAGGAACGGACCAACCAAAGAGCATGCATATCAGCCCGAGGGACCGAGGAACAATCCTTAGGTCCATACCTCTTCCAATGGACCAGATACTGGAGACTGCCAATCAAGATCCTAGAGTCAAGGACAGCATAAACCTCATATTCCTTCATACATACCAATACAAGAGGTGGAGAAGTGCGAGGTCCAGTAAACAGATTACATATCAGAGGTTTTAACAGGAAGGTATGGAAAACGTTAGGTATATGCATGTAACGAGGCAAGTCCAGAGCATATGATACAGGGCTCACCTTGTGCAGGATGTGGAAAGGACCAACTAAACAAGAAGCGAACTTGATGGAGCACATGGAGACGGATGTTTCGGGTAGAAAGCCAAACCCTCCCCCCCCCCACATTGGAATCATTGTGCAGGTCCTTCCTATCAGCCTGTACCTTCTGTCTCTGAGCAGTTTTAGCCAATAACTGTTGAACCAGCTCCCAAGTACTACGCAAACCAGCCATATGTTCCTCAAGAGCTGGCATTCCCTGTGAGGAGAGAAAAACAGGATGCCAGCCACAGAGTACGTAAAAATGCCATATATAGAGCATTTAGAACCCACGTAGATCCTGTATTTGCCACTGTCCCTGTCCCCCTTCCTCCTGTCCCCCGAACTTTAAAACATAAAAAAAAACACAATTTTTTTTTTTTTTTTATGTTTTAAAGAATATCTAATGCACACATTTGTAAATTTTATATTACAATGTAGTCTAATGGGCCCTGGAGAGGTGTCACTCAAACACTGTGGCCCCATTCACAAAATAGTAATATACTATAGCTCTCTGATACCTTGCCCAAGTTGGCTGTTCTACCTTTAACCCCTTAAGAACACAACCTCTGGAATAAAAGGGAATCATGATGGAATATTTCCATATTGTGTCCTTAAGGGGTTAATTACTGCTGCCTGGCTGCTGTGGCTGGTTGGCAAGCAGGCTGGCTGCTGTGGCAGGATGGTGTGGCTGGCTGGCTGCACCTGGCAGACTGGTGAGGCTGGTTGGCAGGCTCCTTTTTTCCCCAGCCCCTTTGTGCATTTGTTCTCTCAACCTCTTTGTATGTCTTTTTCCCCTTTCCTCAGCCCCTCTATGCATCTTTGTCCCAATCCAACCCTTTAGTGTGCCTCTATGTCCCCCTCTAGCCCCTATGTGGGTCTCTTTGTCCTTCCAGCAATTCAGCCTTAGTATGTCCGAGCGCCCGGTCCGCGGCGGAGAAGCCCCTGTTTCCTGTACCTGGTCTGACAGGAAGCAGTTTTTTACCAACAGTAAGAACTTCCTGTCAGACTGGGTAGAGGATACAGAAGCTCCTCTACCGTGATCTGCCTGTTGAGCCTAGCTACATGCAGTGACCCGCAGGAGGGAAGCACTGCTGTTCACCCCCCCTGAGTAAAAAGTAACTGTCTACAACTCTGTGTGTGTGACGGTCTACCTGTGACAGTGTGTTGGGGTGACTGTCTGCCTGTGACAGTGTGTGACCGCTTGCCCTTAAATGTGTATAAGTGTGTGACTGTCTGTGACTGTGTTAGACTGTGTGTGAATGCCTGTGACTTTGCGTGTGTAACTGCTTGTAATTATCTGTGCTTGTGTAACTGTCTCCCTTTGACTGTGTGTGGCTGTGTATGTGTGTGTGATTGCCTGCATATGACTGTTTGTTTGTCTGTGACTGTGTGTGTTTGATGGTTTTCCTGTAATGGTGTGTGTGTCTGTCTGCTTGTAACTGTGTGTGACTGTGTGACTGTGTGTGATGTCTGCCTGTAACTGTGTGTGTGACTGTGCCTGGGACTGTGTGCATATGGCTGCATGTGACAGTAAATGTGTATAACTGTGCATCTGACTATGGAAGTGTGCATGTGACACAGTAAAAATACACACCTGCATTCACACATGGGCCTACATGCATTTAAACAAAAAAGAAATGTGAATTAAATACCCATCACAAATATCACTCAGTCAAAACATGCATCACACACGGAAGCGGAGGCACAGCCCAAGTTCCCAACACACTGGACAAAGAGATCAGCATATCTCCCTCCCTGTAATATATTTTTAAATGCATAATTAAATTAATAACTTAATGTAGTCCTATACAAACAATACACCTCCATATACACACACTATACATCGATAAGCTTAAAGGCTTAAATACTGCCCTGTTTGCAATGCAAGTGCCCTGAGTAATTGGCTTCCTCTTGAGTTTACCTCCACAGAGCTAAAAAAAAAAAAACCAGAAACAGGTTATTTGATTGACAGCCAGGGGGTGTAACAAGGTTAATTTAAAAAAAGTGTCCATTTCTATTGAAATATGCAATTGTAAAAAAACCCGACACAGGACACACTCTTCACACACAAAGCACTTAAGCAAGCTTTAGGGGTCTGGATTGTTCATTTAATGCTAATTTATGAAAATATAAATGAAATACGGATGTTGAAAAAAATAAATTATTAAAGAAGTCAAAACTATCAGATGTCCGAATTTTTTAGAGTAAAAATATTGGTGTCTCTGACAATGGCCACAATGACCAATTATAAGGTACATCCTATTTTAAATACCCACATAGGTAGACCTCGACCAAATAAACATCCTCCAAATTAATCTAGCTTGCCACAGCCATGCATCTTTGAACCGTAAAAGACATGCATGGAATCCCAAATGTTACTTTCTCTGAACTCATTTGCATTCTGAATACCGCTTCTGTGACATTATCAATTTTAAAGTTATTTTTCAGACACATTGGCACAGGCATTATAGCTGCAAATTGGAACATCTTCAGAATCCAGGAAAACAACAATGATATTTGACAGCTTACCACTGCAATGAAAAAAGGCAGCAGTTGGGGGAAAATGAAAAACCAGTACAGAGTGAAATAAGAGGAGAGTTAAGTATGTTATATCTGATGATCGTGCCAAAATGTATCAAATATGAAAACAAAAGTCTTTGGATTCATTGTAACTGGAACCTGTAAAGGTATCAGTACCAAGACCTGATGATCTACCACCCAGTGTTAAAAAAAAAAAAAAAAACAGTTGTGCTAGACCAGGGGCACCCAAAAAGTAGATTTCCAGATGTTGTAGACCCTATGAAATGCAGGTGTCAGGTGTGGCCTCTCTATTCTATTGTTTTCATTGGGGTGTGAACTGGGTTTTTTGTAATCTCTTAAAAAATTTAAGAAAATTAGAGAAAGCATAGGGTCTGCTTAATAACAGAGGAACCACAGCATTCTTAGTCGTACAAGAAGACAACACTAATATGTTAATTAAGTTTATAAAAAATTTAAAAAAAAACTGCAAAATGAGCCCAGATTAAAAAATGGTTGAGCTATTAAGAAGTTAAATGATTTGTATGCGTGTGGTTTAAATTGTATGTATCACAAGAAAAAGGATTTCCCAGAGGTGTCATACCACAATTTCAGGTTTATCTATTGAATTAATTAAGGAAATTAGGACATACAAGGTGCAACCCAGAGGGGACATTTTTACTGCAGACGTGAAATACGGCATATTATGAGTCTCGTGGGTTCATGACTCCAGTTTCACATTCTCTTGTGTGAGAGGATAAGACAGAACTAATCCCAATATGTAAATTTTACAAAACAGCATGGTTTTTAAAGGACTGGAAAGGTGTTTTCTTTCTGATTTTTGAATTTCCAAGAAAATGTTTAATTATATACACTATATGAATATGTTCTGCTTCAACACACATTGTAATTAATTTACTATGTGAATAAGATACCTGTCATATATTAAACAATATTGATCAATCCACTTGAACAGCATGACAATATCATACACTACTATTAATAATGTTATCTTCCAATACATGTTTTATGGAGCAGTGGAGCAGAATATTTGTATAATGAAATAATTCCCAGGATTTTAGAACATGAACTATAAGTTGTGCAGTACATGTAAATTATAGGTTGTCACACCGACATTTAATGTTGATGGTATGCTAAGTAAATAATGTAGAAACAAAGCACACGGAAGAAATTATAATTTTATATTCACATTGAACATCACCCATACATCATAAGAGATTCACAGTATATCCACAAAATGGCAAACAACACCCTCATCACTGTAACCATAATTCAGCTCACAGCAAGCCCACTATACTAGAACACAACAGTTTGCAAATTCACCACCACCCAGTCTTCAAGTGGGCCTGGAATAACAATTCAGCAAGAAGAAAGAGATTTAAAGATATGGTCATCTTAATCTAGTTTTTAATGGTGGTTACACATATTTTACATATTTTATGCACAACTATTCACTTTTCTTGGACATTTCTGCATGTTGCAGTGTTACAAAGCAGAATTAAATGTATTTTATTGTAATTTTTTTACCATTAATTTACACAATGTACATAAAAGTTTGTGAAATAGGTTCTATTGTGATACAAATTAAACAATAATAACATTTGTTGATTACATAAGAATGGAGCTGTGAAACCCCTAAATACCTGCTGGGGCATCCAGTTTCCTCCAGAACTCACAAAATTAGTTAAATTAAGTTATATGAATAATTAAATACATCTGTGTTTGAAAGACCCTAGGGTTTGTTAGTGAGCATATGAAAACAAGCAGCATCATGAAGACTAAGTCATTATCAAAACAAGAATGAGGTAAACATTTACAAAGCTCCAGTCAGGTGAGTTGGAAACTATTCACCTATATAATTATAAACATACCCACAACAAAGTTAAATTCATAATTAAGAGAGTGAAAGAAAACGTCACAACCACGACTCTGCTATCCACCAAAACCCAAGAAGTGGGCATGAAATGTATTAGTCAAAGAAGCAACCAAGAAGCCAATGGTAGCTTTGGAAGTCATAGATGAGATAGGAGGACCTATACGTGGAACAACTATAACTGGTTAAAAAACTGAGTATATTGGACACAGTGAGAGGAATGCCATAGCTAAAAAAAAGTCAATTTTGGAGTTTGCCAGAAGGCACAGCAAAATGGATTGTTTAGACCAAGGTTCTCCAAATGCCATTCGGCAATATCTGGAGGGTCAGAGTTTAGAAAACCTAGGTCTAGTCTGATAAGATAACAACTGAACTTGTATATCATGGTAGAGATTACAATCAGGACAGAGATATGGGGAGAAAAGCAACCAATAATGCAAATCATAAAAAAGTACAATAAATTGTACTACGTATTAGAATGATTGCATGCTGATTGCATCATATTCCGTTTACTGAATAGCAGTTCTTCCATTAATATCTATTGCAAAACTGCTATTCAATGAGCCTAGTACTCCATTGTGTCATCTCTTTTTGTATGTGTGGGTGGGCATTGATATAAATTTTGAAAAAAAAATTTCAACTTCTACTAAATTCTAATGTCATACTAAATTCTAAATTGTAAAAAATTGAAATCTTGATAGTAAGATTTACGCTAAATTAGCTAATGGATGATGGAAGCTGAAAATTGTTACCAAGATGCTCTTTTAGCCTTAATTTGTTAATATTATTCATTTTAATTTGGTGGAATTCGGTTTTTCACTAACATTAACCCTAACCTAAAAATACCATATAATATAAAAGATGCATAGCAGCAAAGCCAGAGAAACTTATAAACCACTCGATCTGCAGTCATGTAGTTTATTTATCATCTCCAAAACTCTTAGAGAGAGAGAGAGAGAGAGAGATATCTGTCTCGTTTGATATATAAAGTATAGGAAAGTGGCAGATTTTTATGCAGATTCCCTTTAAAAATGTTGCAATTTATCTTAATCCTGATGATGACCCACACTGATATTAATTAAATTCCCTAAAACAGACCCATCTGTTCACATGTTTAACAGCTGTATGCAACATATAAAATGGACTGACCTCTGTTTCTCTAATTTATATGGTGGTTCAATATAACTCTTTATGAAGAAATTATAATCTTCGCTGTCCTTCATCCAACTATTTGTATTATGAAATTTAAAACATACATTAAAACAATGGATATACCCCACTCTGCCCACTGCTGTCCATTACTTAATTCTGCTTTATTTTCTATTTCTATTCTATCTCCATTTTTGTTCCTTTTTGTATTCCTCCTCCCTGAAGGAGTCTTGTAATATGTCGCGAAAATGCGTTATGGCCTATGTTGATCCTCTGGGGGCTAGCAAATAGTTTGTGATAAGAATATGTAAAGACTAGTTACACTACCTTATTTTTACACTAAGTGCTATATCAATGTGAAAAAGAAAGAAAGGAAGGGGGGTGCTCAAAAATAGTAATACAATATTATACTTATATCAGTACATCAATAATTCGATCAGTATCTTACTGGATCAATCTAGAAGAGATAGACAAAATGTACATAGCATAATACTGTAAAGAGGAATTGTACATCAACAGTACATAGGTAATGGGTCACTCACGATCTGCAGAGCCTTAAATAGCAGGCTCTAACTGTAATAGCTTGTCAAACTTTATCAGGCAATCTGCTTTTCCCAGCGGTATTGACTTAAAATGCTGTTTCAATGTATTGATATGGAATTTTTCACTTTTTATTGTTCACATATTTTGTTTTACCTTAAAGGGACACTATAGTCACCAAAACAACTTTAATTTAATGAAGCAGTTTTGGTGTATAGATCATGTCCCTGCTGTCTCACTGCAGAATTATCTGCCACTTAAATCACTTTGTTTATAAAGCCTTAGTCACACCTCCCTGCATGTGACTTACACAGCCTTCCTGAACACATCCTGTGAAGAGAGATCTAATGTTTACACTTTCTTTATTGCAAATTCTGTTTAATTTAGAATGTATTATCTCCTACTCTGTTAATAGCTTGCTAGACCCCGAAGGAGCTTCCTGTATCCAATTCAAGTAAAATTTACAGAGCAGGAAATAAAACAAATTTAAAGTAAATTACATCCGATTGAAAATGAAACTTTTTTTTATGCATGCTGTATTGGTCACAGCCAGGGGAGGTCTGGCAAGAGATGCATTAACAGAAACCAAAGTGATTTAACTCCTAAATGGCAGATAATTGAAGCAGTGAGACTTCAGTGGCATGATCTATAGACAAAAATAGCTTCATTAAGCTGAAGTTGTTTTGGTGACTATAGTGTCCCTTTTATGTACTGAAGAATTATTTTGCTGTGTCACTTTTTCAGGTCTTTAAATAAAGAATTTATAAAACAATTTATATATTGCATTTATGAAACATTGAGTAAAGAATGTGGTCAAATTCCTCTTGAATTATATGCAGAAACTGAAATTATCAAAGAGAAATATTAAAATATATATTAGGGACATTAATAAATTATTTAAATATGTTTTAAAAGTACTCATTTTATCTGCAGTTTTACAAAGTTTAACTTTTTTCTATTCAAAGGCCTATTTTCCCAGTGTGGTGCAAAGCCAGCACTTATACAGGGAAAATAGATCCATTGTGAAGCCTGTCTACAAGCATGATATTACATCATAGATGTCTTAACCGGCTTCCTAGCATAACTTATTTTAACAGTGTGGCTCTTCAGATTTACCAACGTATATCTGTAAAGATTTAATTTAAAGGACCACTATAGTGCCAGGAAAACATACTCGTTTTCCTGGCACTATAGTGCCCTGAGGGTGCCCCCACCTTCAGGGACCCCCTCCCGCCCGGCTCTGGAAAGGGGAAAAGGGGTTAAACTTACCTTTTTCCAGCGCTGGGCGGAGAGAGCCTCTCCTCCTCCGATTCGCCCGTCGGCTGAATGCGCACGCGCGGCAAGAGCTGCGCGCGCATTCAGCCGGTCACATTGGAAAGCATTCTCAATGCTTTCCTATGGACGCTGGCGTGCTCTCACTGTGAAAATCACAGTGAGAAGCACGCAAGCGCCTCTAGTGGCTGTCAATGAGACAGCCGCTAGAGAATGGGGAAGGCTTAACCCATTGATAAACATAGCAGTTTCTTTGAAACTGCTATGTTTATGAAAAAATGGGTTAACCCTAGAAGGACCTGGCACCCAGACCACTTCATTAAGCTGAAGTGGTCTGGGTGCCTAGAGTGGTCCTTTAAAATAAAAGGAAGGATCTATAAATGCCAACACTGCATACAGACACACCCCTATATTCATAGACAAACACTACACACAAGTAAACCATTGCCACAACACATAACCCTACACACACACTCCTAAATTCACACACATACTCCATACGAAAACATGCTTGCATTCAAACACAAACACTGCTCGCAGTGAGGGTAAAAAAGTTTTTTAACCCCTGCTGATTTTTAAGGTTTGTCCACTGACAAAGAAATGTTCAGTCTATAATTTTAATGGTAGGTGTATATTAACCCCTTAAGGATGGAGCCAAATGTACACGTTGTGAACAAAACAAAATGTAAACAAAACCTGGCATTTGCGCTACATGTCTGTCCAACCGTAATTCACCTCTTTCATAGTAAATGCACCCACCCTTATTATATATCATTTTGTTCAGGGGAAACAGGGCTTTCATTTAATATCAAATATTTAGCTATGAAACATAATTTCATATGAAAAAAATAGGAGAAAATACGATTTTCTTTTAATTTTTTTAGTTCTACATGACATTTTAACGGTCAATGTCATAATACTGTTTGCTTTTACTGCAATAAAATACACATATTTGTATTCAGTAAATTCTCACGTGTAAGACAGTACCCCCTATGTACAGGTTTTAGGGAAGTTACAGGGTCAAATATAGCATGGTAAATTTGAAATTGAAATTCGCCAGTTTGGTTACGTTGCCTTTGAGACTGTATAGTAGCCCAGGAATGAAATTTACACCCATAATGGCATACCATTTGCAATAGTAGACAACCCAAGGTATTGCAAATGGGGTATGTCCAGTCTTTTTTAGTAGCCATTTGGTCACAAACACTGGCCAAAGTTAGTGTTAGTATTTGTTTGTGTGTGAAACATGCAAAAAACGGCAATTTTGGCCAGTGTTTGTGACTAAGTGGCTACTAAAAAAGACTGGACATACCCTGTTTGCAATACCTTGGGTTGTCTACTATTGCAAATGGTATGCCATCATAGGGGTAATTTTCATTCTTGGGCTACCATAGGGACTCAAAGGCAACGTAACCAATCTGGCGAATTTTAATGTGAAAAAAATGAAACGCAAGCCTTATATTTGACGCTGTAACTTTTGAAAACACCATAAAACCTGTACATGAGGGGTACTGTTGTACTCGGGAGACTTAGCTGAACACAAATATTTGTGTTTCAAAACAGTAAAAATTATTACAGCAATAATATCGTCCGTGTAAGTGCTGTTTGTGCGTGAAAAATGTCACTTTTACTGGCGATATCATCGTTGTAATATATTTTACTGTTTTGAAAAACTAATATTTGTGTTCAGCGAAGTCTCCCGACTAGAACAGTACCCCCCATGTACAGGTTTTATGGTGTCTTGGAAAGTTATAGGGTTAAATATAGTGCTAGAAAATTAAATTCTCTTTACTTTCGGCATGGGTTGTCAGGCAGTTCCCGCTAATTGTAATTAATTAAGATACCTAATTATGTAAAAATATTACATAAATATATATGTAGAATTAATATATGTATATATATATACATATGTGTATATATATGTATATATCTATATAATTTTTTTTAAAATATTTTATTTACATATAGGTATATATTTAGTGATATATACGTATATATTTATGTATATAGATATATATATTATTTCGTTCTACGTGTATTTTGATAAATATATATATATATATATATATTAATTTCACAATACAGTTAGAACGAAATAACACACATCTATATATTTTTTAATTATTTATTTTTAATTATTTTTTTAATTTTATTTTTTAACGTATTAACATTTTTATTTTTTTATATTATATATAAATATATATATAACAATAATTATATATATATATATATATATATATATATTTAATCAGTATCAGTCTACGTGTAATTTGATATTAATATATATATATAATTATATATATATTAATAGTAAAATACACCTAGACGGTGTACGTGTGTTTATGTATATGTGTATATATATGTACTTAGATCATCTAAGTATATATTATTATTTTTTTTACACTATTTATTTAATTTTATTTTATTTTCAGCCAGCAGGGGGACCACCTGTCATTACAGGCAGTCCCCCTGCTGGAAATGCTGCAGCCAGCTAACCCGGCCATGTGATTGTGGGGTCCTCGCAAGGACCCCACTCTCACATGGCCGGGGGGCTTCCAGGAGGACGGACGTGCCACGGGGGGCTCCCGGGTAAGTAGGAAAAGACCAGAGGGCGTACTATTACGCCTGGCGGCGTTTAGAGCGGCTTAGAATAGGGCGTAATAGTACGCCCTCCGGTCTTAAGGGGTTAACAGTGAGAGAGAGAGAGAGAATAACAACAACAAAAAATCCAGAAAAACGCATGTCAAAAAAGTTAGAAATTGATTTGCATGTCAATGGGTGAAATAAGTATTTGATCCCCTATCAATCAACAAGATTTCTGGCTCCCAGGTGCCTTTTATACAGGTAACGAGCTGAGATTAGGAGCATTCTCTTAAAGGGAGTTCTCCTTATCTCAGTTTGTTACCTGTATAAAAGACACCTGTCCACAGAACAGAAGCATTCAATCAATCAGATTCCAAACTCCCCACAATGGCCAAGACCAAAGAGTTGTCCAAGGATGTCAGGGACAAGATTATAGACCTACACAAGGCTGTAATATGCTACAAGACCATCGCCAAGCAGCTTGGTGAGAAGGTGACAACAGTTGGTGCGATTATTCACAAATGGAAGAAACACAAAATAACTGTCAGTCTCCCTCGGTCTGGTGCTCCATGAAAGTTCTCACCTTGTGGAGTTTCAATGATCATGAGAATGGTGAGGAATCAGCCCAAAAACTACACGGGAGGATCTTGACCTTAAAGGGACACTATAGGCACCCAGACCACTTCAGCTCATTAAAGTGGTCTGGGTGCAGTGACCTTGTCCCCTTAACCCTGAAATGTTAATTATTGTGGTTTCTGAGAAACTGTAATAATACATTGCAAGGTTAAGACTGCTCTATTGCCTGTCAGACAGCCACTAGAGGCACTTCGTGCATGCTTCCTGCGTGAGGACATCTAGTGTCAGTCAAATTTCCCTTGGAAAGAATTGCGGCAAAGCTTTCCTATGGGTAGGGCTGATGCAGTTGTGGCCATCACTGCACATTCGAAGTAGCGTCCAGTCGGGTGACATTGGAGGGGGTGGATCGCTGACCCAGTGCTGAGGGACATGGGCGCTAGAATCGGGTAATTACAGTAATGGTTTATTAAGCCTGTGGGGTGGGTGAGCGAGGGAGCTATAGTGGTAAGAATACAACTTTGTATTCCCAGCACTATACTACGCCTTTAAACTTGAAATATACTTTGAATTCTCACTTTAGTGGAGGGTTGAAATGCAAATTTAGAGATCTTCAATAAACTATTTCCCATGCAGACTTTAAAAATACCCTATAGAAATGCAAAAGTGCCAAATTGTTACTGATTCTCCAAAGTTTCTACTTCGGTATATTTCACCAGATATGTAATTTAACTGTGTCTTTAAACTTTGATTCGCAAAATAATAATCTGTTTTCTTAAAATAGGCATATTAATGATTACGTTTTGGATTTGTGTTCTGTACATATTATGTTTGCAAGTATAATAGTTTATGGAGATTCAAATAGAATTACTTATTTTTAACCTACATATCAATAGTGTACATTAGATAGACATTTATGATTAGTTGTCAGCATAAAAGATGTTAGTTTTTGTGCATGCATAAGTGTTGCAGAAGCAACACACGAAGTTACAATCTTGCTAATTAGCTCTGCTTCCCTTGACATCAAAAGGAAATACACAGCAGGCAGCCTTATATAGCTGTAGACAGCTTCACTCTTTGATGAGTAAGGCAGAGCTTTGCTGGAGCATGGAATGGACATCTAAGTGGCCTGCATTGCTCCAGCAGAGATTTCTTAAAAGAATATAATTAATCATTTGTTTTCTGAAAAATCACTGTTCAGAGCATGTGAACACAGAAACACATACTGTAGTGGTTGTGGTGCCAAGAGTGCACTGATACGTAACCCAAAGAGTTCAACAGTGCAGTAACAGTTTGACTTCTTATCTGTGGTCCACACCTTTTCTCAGCTGAAAGCTCTCTTCATTGAGTGAAACACAGTTGATGCCATCAGGCAATGAGCCAGATCTGCGCTGCAAGGCTCAGCTCAGAAGAGCTGACATTATCTTGAAGCAGAAGTTTTTAGCTCTCCTCCCGGAGAGAAGCCCAAAAGACGACCCAGGTCAGAAGTCAAACACTTACAGCATGTTTTAACTCCTTACATTGGGAGGAGATAGCGGGAGGGGCACCAGGAAGCTTCACCATATTCACTATAGCCGTATGCAGTGGTTATGGTGCTTGAAGTCCTTTAAGGAATACAGCCAGCTAATGTTGGTCCCCCAATCTTTACCTGCCATCAAGGCTGGCATAATGTCTGCTCTATATATATATATATTTTTTTTTTTCCCATAAGGCTTAATATAAGAACACAAAGACTGATATTACATAAAAGCTGGAGTTAGAGAGCACGAGAGAACTTGTTTATTAATTTTGCTCAGTGGCAGGCGTAAAAACAGTGATTCATAGAATTGAATTTCTACTGGATGCATTCGCTGAGTTATCCAACTATCTAGAAAGAATCTAAGAATGTAAGGATTAGTTCAAGCAGAGGCGTTCACTTCAGAATGCTGCATCCTACTTACATTCTTCTGTGCCATGTTACCAGAGTATTAGGAAGACAAATGGCACACTGATTTTATTTTCAATGCCATTTGTTTTAGATTATTTTGCTATATGTGTATACATGTTAAATACTGATTTCCATCTATATACAATATATCTAAGATAGCTCTAATGCTTAGCTGTCAATTCAAGTGAGGTGGGAGGGCACGTGCTCCCTGGGTCATTAGTAGGAGAGGGATGGCAAGGGGGCTGTGGGCTGCCTTAAATGATTCTTATAAAAAGTAAAATAGCAGGAGCTGTGTTGGGATGTCTTTGTACAGTACTGCAGGAGTAAGGCAGTCGGCAGGAAGTTTGTTAGCCCAGCACTGTGTCACTTAGTACATCCTGGCCACTAGGATGTTTCCTGGTGCACTGCGGTATTTGAGTAGTGGTGGAACTATCAGTAGTGCAGTTTGTGAGGCTGCACAGAGACCAACAAATTATGGGGGCCATCGGGTAACCCAAAGTGCATGGATATTTCTGAACTGGGGCCCAATTGGGCACACGTCCCTTTAACAAAATGAGGAGGGAGCAGAGATCCAACTGCAGTCAGACCCACCCTACCACCAGACTCAGCCAGCAGCAGGACTCAGAAAAGGGAAGCCATGCTCCTACACTTAAATGGTATGTGTAACAAAAAGTGGCAAAAAAGTATGACGTGTGTAGCTATGTGTATATGTCAGTGTGTATTTCTTTGTGTGTGTTTGTATGTGTGTCTGTGTGTGTCAATGTGCATGTATGTGTATATTTTTAGCAGCCACAACATAAAAACCACCTTCCGAACATTATGTAGGTCCCATTCGAGTTGCCTAAACAGCTCTGATGCATTGAAGCATGGAATCCACAAGACCTCTGAATGTGTCTTGAGGTATCTGACAAGACATGAGAAGCAGATCCTTTAAGTCCTGTAAGTTGCAAGGTTGGAACTCCATGGATCAGACTTGCTGTACCAGCACATTGCACAGATGCCCAATTGGATTGAGACCTATGAAATTTGGAGGCCAAGACAACATCTTGAACTCTTTGTCATCAGGGCCGGTGCATCCTATAGGCCAGTTAGGCTGCCGCCTAGGACACTTCTTAAGGGGGGCGCCAGCAGTGGCTTTTCTACTTGTCCGGCCGCCCCCCTATCCACTTTAATTGATTATATAGAGCAGGCTGCAGCTGTCGCCGGCCGAGTTAACAGGCGCTACGGAGCCCTTACTTGTAGACTAGTGCCCGGTATATTGTTAGTCCAGCATTCACCTCAGCCTGTAAAGTCCAGACTTCTTTCTCTCCCCTCACCATTCGCTTGCTCCTGCCCCTTGGCCTGTACGTGGGGACAAGTGGGCAGGAGAATAACAGGAAATGGAGCTTGAAAAAAAAAAAAGAAAAGAAAAGAAAAAAAGTAAAGAAGACAGGAACAAAGAGCAAAGTGCAATGCAGGTAAGAGAGAACTCGCAGTGTGTGTATCATAGAATGTGTGTCAGTTTGTTTCAGTCAGTAGGAGTGTGTGTCTGTAGGTATGGGTATGTGTGTGTAGGTATGGGCCTCTGTGTGTGCCTGAATGGGTCAGTGTGAGCATGTGTGTATGGGTCAGCCTGTGTGTATTAGTCAGTTTAGGTAAGTCTGCATGAGTGGGTGGAATGAATGGGGCAGCAAAAATCCTTGCACCGGCCCTGTTTGTCATAATCATCAAACCATTCCTCTGCCATTAGAGAAAATCATTGCCATGAAGGGGTATACGTGGCTTGCAACAATCTTTATTTTAAATTCTTTATTTTTGGTGCAATTCGTATACATTCGTCACAGTAGTTCTGCAATTGCAGTATGAACAATAGTAGACATAACACAACATTACAGATGCAACATATTCAAGCCTGGCATACATACTCATTGCACATTTTTGGTATAATGGACTGTTCGGTTGTAACGATGTAGATAATGTATGTGATAATATCTCTTCGCTATGCTAGCTGCGTTAGGGCCGCTCGTGTAGGGAATCCATTGGGCCTTGTTCTCTGAGTTTCATGAGAGATAGACTGTGGTGCGGGCACCAGCTTATGGGTTACGTGCTACTCTGCGGGTCCAGAGGGTTGTGGCTTCGGTCAATTAAAAAACACTATCTCCTGGTTGATGGGCTAGCTACCTGGCTGTCAGTGTTTGAGGTGAATTAGCGTCTCTGGTTCGATTCCTAGCGAAGGAGTTAAAGCTCTTATAAGTGTCTAGTGTGGTGCCTATGGTAAGTTTACGTGTAGGGAGCTAGTGGGTAGACTTATGTGTTTTGGGGTTTGGGGGTCGGTTCCATTACTGTGTCTAGGTATGCCCATTTACCTGGTCGTGGGGCGGGGACCCCTCGTACCTCTGCATGTCTTACCCCATTACCCTCGGGTTATAAAAAAAAAAGCAGTAGTAGTTCCCATAGAGAGCGCCTTGTGTGTTATTGGCGGAAAGCGGGTGAGGTGCTGTAACTTTCCCACGGTCACTCCTCCCAGCATAATGAGAGCCCGCGCGGGAGGGAAGAGGAGGGAGTCAGAGTGGGAACTCTGACTCCCATCAGGCTGAGCCACCACTGGACCCCAGGGAAAGTAACAAGGTAGGAAACATTTTGTGTATGTGTGTGTGTGTCTCTGTATGTATGTATGTGTGTCTCTGTATGTGTATGTGTGTCTCTGTATGTGTGTGTGTCTGTCTCTGTATGTGTGTCTGTGTCTCTCTGTATATACGTGTGTGTGTGTCTCTGTATGTACGTGTGTGTGTGTCTCTGTATGTACGTGTGTGTATGTTTGCAGTGGCATATACACAATCCATGGAGCCCCGTATGTGTCTGTGTGTGTCTGTTTCTCTGTCTATGTGTGTGTGCCTCTGTATGTATGTGTCTGTGTGTATATATGTGTGTGTCTGTATGTATGGTGTCTGTCGAGTGATGTGTGTGTGTGTCTGTCTGTATGTTTGTGTTTCTGTATGTATGTATGTATGTATGTATGTGTCAGGTGGGATGGGGGCCCACGGATCAGTTTCGCACCGGGGCCCCATGGATTGTGTGTACGCCACTGGAAAGATCTACTCAGCTATCCCAAAGATAGGGAGGCTGAGTGGGTTTTAATTATAACAAAAATGTGTGTGTGAACCTGTCAGAGAGAGTGTGTGTGTGCCTGTAATGTGAGCTTGTCAGAGTGTGTGAGCGTTTAGGTACTTGCCCACTCCAAATGCCTTTTTTGCCACGCCATGCCAGTTTTGCAGTGGCTGGTCCCACTTCCATGGCTGAGATAATCAATCTTCATGATCTCATCTAACCCAATGTTTTCCCTTAGGAAAGTATTGGGAGGATTTTGTGCATGCGCAATCCTGACCCAGGACTCTCTAGTGGCCATCTGAGTGACTCACTACAGGTGATACCTAGCAACAATGTAAACACTTGATATATTAAACAATGAGTTGGCGCACACAATTGCCAAAAGATCTCAAATTAGAGTCAAATATTTTTAGTGCTTATTCACCATAAAATTCATACAATTGAAAAAAATGTCCTGTTATATGTACAGTACTTTTACCCAAGACTGTGCAGTCTGCACCACAAATAGTGGCATTTTTTTGTATCCTCCAGCACTCCGGGGTTACAATTCAAGCAGTGATCTGGGGAGATTAAAAACTGGAATAGTGTGTTAATGCTAGGTGAGAAGCCTCCACCATATACACCCTATGTGGAGCTCTCACCTTATTGGAATACACTTGTACTTTGATCTGTATTTGTTCCCAATTACTATCTTATTGGAATACACTTGTACTTTGATCTGTATTTGTTCCCAATTACTATCTTATTGGAATACACTTGTACTTTGATCCGTATTTGTTCCCAATTACTATCTTATTGGAATACACTTGTACTTTGATCCGAATTTGTTCCCAATTACTATCTTATTGGAATACACTTGTACTTTGATCCGTATTTGTTCCCAATTACTATCTTATTGAAATACACTTTTACTTTGATCTGTATTTGTTCCCAATTACTACCTTATTGAAATACACTTGTACTTTTCCCCCAATAGATATCGGAGAGACAGAATATATAATAGTACAACACTGTATACATGGGTTTGCAGTACTTTCCCTATAAATTCTGCTCATCTGATTCAGGGACTTGTACTAGCCCCACAGTGTATCTCATAGTCAAAGCAGTGAATGGATTCCAATAATAATCAAACTTTATTTTTGTCCGAAATTAAAAAACAAACAAAATCTATACAGCTGTATAGCTATATCTAGCTGGCTCACAGTTCATGGGGTAGTTGTGATCGCTTGTAGAGGTCCAACATCCACCGATGTTACTGCTCGATGCACCGGCATCCACAGACTGAGAAAGCCTACCCAGTTCAAAACGCGTAAGTCACGTGGTGCCGCCATTACGTACCTGGCGTCTAGGTGAGAGGAGGATCGAGCAGCAACATCGGTGGACATTAAGCTGTAGTTCTGGTGACTATAACGTCCCTTTTAATAATTAATATTTGGTCTTCAAAGAGCCCAAGATATAATGTTGCCCGGGGGCCCAGAAGGCTGTCAGTCCGTCCCTGCATAGTATAGCATAATGTAAAAAATAATGTCTGAGAGATGGTGATTAAAGTAGGGGTGTTCCAGGTCACAATGCCGTACAAGCAACTGTGGCTGGGATACTCCTAAAATAATAACAAATACATGTGTGTGTCAGAGAAACAATGTGTAAAACGAATATATTCGATTTCTGTATACAGCACAGTGAAAGAAAAAAAAAAATCACTTAAATGACTAGACCAGCATCAAAGGATGTGAATAAGACAGGTTACCCTCAAGGAAAAAAAAAAAAACCATATACAATGCACATACAATCAAAAGGTAGCCTGTAAATAAAAAGGATGAAACAAAGCAAATACCGAACTGTGGGGGGCTCCTCTACCGGTCCAAAGAGATAGAATGGTAAATCGTATCATTTGTTGATTCACTGCTTCATCATATTGATTAAAAAGTTCCCCTTCCTTGGATGAACTAAACTTAGATTGTAACTGCTCAATACGATTCTCAGTTATATTTAATCTATATTTGACTCAAGATGATTGAGCAGTTGTCTAAGGCCTCCAACCATTCATTCTCCAACAGTGAGTTGTCATTGAAGAATGGTATTTTCTCAAACCTAAGACCTCGTGAGATAAATTGATGATTAAGACATTTCTCTAATAAAGCTCTATCCCACCAATCTCTCATTTCTGATTTAATGTTTTTCTCTAGCTTAAAGAACATTTGTTTAATATTCCCATCTTCATAAGGTGAAGTTGTGGGTGGTTCATCCAATAAGAAGCCATTTCTTCTGTTAACCCTATCAACCACTTTTAGTAGGTACTAACCACTGCATGCTGGGAATGCCCGAGAGTTGCCGTTTTGGAGATGCTCTAACCCAGTCCTTCTCAAAGTCACTCAGATCATTTCACTTGCCAAACTTTCCTGCTCCCAACACCTGAAATTCAAGAATTGACTGTTCACTCGCTGCCTAATATATCCCAACTCTTGACAAGTGTCATTGTAACAATAGAATGTTATTCACGTCACTGGTTCTATTGTTGTGTATGATCAGTGTATGTGCATACAACCCAGCAATCAAATGCCAGCATGACATACAAAAACACTACCTGGCAAGTAAATCTCCTATTTTTCTAAATCCCTACACACTTATTATTCCTTATTAGGGAACAAAGGTGAATTCAAATTGAAAATGTTAAATTTAAGATCAGAATAGCAGAACTGGAAAAATTCTCCAAGTCAGCCATGCTTTCTGGCCTTAAGTTTGAAATTCCCACTTTAGTGAATAACCTTGCATAGATTATTATTTTAAATTACATGTAAATATGATTTTTATTCCATGCTCTGCAATGTAGTAATAGGCAGTGGCTTAGTTAAATAGCCAACCACTAATTGTCACACGTGGGACTTAAAGTAAAAGGTGAGTATGATTTTGCTCGTAAATCACATATTGCCCCTGTGCTACGCTCAGCACAATAAAACACGCAAGAGCTATGGAGCATGACTATGAAAAAGAAGACAATTTAGGAAAACTTATACTAATAAACACAAGGGGATAGTCATGGTGTACCTTAGTTGGAGTCCAAAGTGCAGAGATGTTTGCTCACCCTTGCAGATAAACACAGCCCATGGTAACAAGATAAGAAGCTACCTGGGCTGTGAATCTGTGCACGGGGGCTTAGGGAGGAACAGTAACCGGGTATGAGGAAACAGACAAGGGCAAATCCAGAAGATAAATGTAAGATATAAGTGTAGCGCATAAGTGGGTAGTAATCACAAACCCATGGTGCAAATAAAGTAAAAATACTTAATATTGCTCAGATGAGGTTGCATGTAGAGTCATGTACATAGAAAGAATCAAAAGGTAGATAATATTATAGTCTGTACCGCAAATATAGAAAATATTTAAAAAGTATATAATAATTAAATGCATAGAAAAATGAAAAACAAGTAAAGACAAACTGTGCAGCTGCTTACAGAATGAGAGTAAGTGAGCGTATGGGGTTTACAGACACCGCTACTCACACAAGCCGGTATGACAAATAGCCAAATGCAGGAAGATGTCCTCAGTGATGTTGACCCTGTCAGAGTGTGGATAATGGATTCCAGTGGCTTAGTGCTTAAACAAACTCCCAGTGGAAAGTTCGCCATATTCAATCTCCGCCCACAGCATCGTGCATCTACACGTTTTGCCTTCGTCAGATTGGTGAGTATCGGCCATTGAACAACTGGGCATAATTTAAGGGCAGAATGTGTCCTACCCATCTAATTCGATTGGATGATTATATAGTCTCTATCATACCATGAAGCCCATAAATGTGGATTAAAACAAATCTAAACAATTTAATAAGCAAATAGAGACTAGATTAAGTATAACTAGACACATGCAGCCTAATAAAACATTAGGTATAGTGAGGACATAGTTGACAAGTTAAGTCTCAAGCTAGAAAGGAGAAGAAAATAATATAATTAGAGATATACACAGCCACAATAAACTTTTAATGAAGTGCAAATTGATGGTCTATTACTGGATACATGGCTGGTAAAAAAGTTCAATAGTGTAACAGCTATGGCATTAAGGAGATGGAAAATAACCAAATTAAATATCGTAAGAATTTATTTTATTTTTTTAATAAATATTTAAAAAAAACACACTGTTGAAATGGGAAGTAGCATCAAACAAAAAAATATATAAAAATATACTGATAAAAATATTCCCACAAAAAAACTCAAAAATATTTTGTATGACACCTAATCCAGAAAATGGCAGAGCTCAAAATCTTTTAGTCCATGTGGGATTAAAGTGTTAAATTCAAAAATATATTTCATCTCTGTCTGCCCCAGTTTATTAATATAATCGCCACCTCTCCAGTCATAGTTCACCCTTTGAATGCCCTTAAACTGCAAAAGAGAAGGATCGGCATTATGAAGGTTCTTAAAATGAAGGGATACCTGATGTTGCTCAAATTTACCAGAAGAGTAGTCAGACACAGTTCCAAAGGTCAGGGCAGGCAGCGAACAGGCAATAGCAAAGATCCAGAAGCAGGGGGTCACAAGCCAAGTCAGTCTAAAGCAACAGGAACAGCAAACTGACCCTGCCCTTGGGGAGAGGCAGTGTTATCTAGCTGGATAACAAGTAATCTGCCTCAGGTGGAGTTAGAGTGATAGACAGCAACCACAGGTGAAGTTCAGCCCCCAGCGCTGCAGACAATACCAGGTAAACAGGGGGAGTACCAGAAGTTCTGAAGTGGCTCAGAGGCAGGGAAAATGTTTTAGAATACAGGAGGGTCCAGGTTCAAATCCCCTGTCTGGCACCTGTGGGTTGACCATGCCTGGACATCTGAATGACAGGGATTGAATGAAATAAGCTTGGTCAATTCCACCAGCTGTGAAGAGTACAAGGAACACTGTATCCATAGAGTTATTTAGGCTGTTGTTAATAAAAAAATATTATCAAGCGACATGCTGGTTTTATTATTCACCAATGCATATAGAACGTTAATGACATCAGATGTGCCATAATAATCAGATTAGATAAATGTTGAGATAACAAAATACATTTGTACTCACAATGTGATCCGTAAATTGAATAATTAGATTACTGGCAAGTGATTTGAATTCCTGATTCTTGTCAGCACTAAAGTCAGTATAGTGACTAATTAAAAGCTTGTTAGTGCTAGACTTTATTTCTCATTAGAAAACGAAAACAAAAATACTGCTGACTCTGTGTCTGAGATTTTGGTGCACTGGCTACTAAATAATGAGGACAAAGACTTCTATTCTCCGCAGTAAACACCAGTGTTGTGGGTATTTTGAAATGGCTCATTGATTGTCAATAAAAGAAGTGGTGGGGGCTAGGGAGCACTTTCACATCTTTACTGCCAGATGTGACTGCAACTCTTCGCATGTTTCATTGCAGGGATATTTGTTTATTTTAGGATCATTTTGGGGGCTTTTATTTTGGGACTGAGCCTCAAAAAGGCTAAACTTACTTCCCGATGTAAAAGTTCAGCTAGAACCTTGAATGTGACCATACGGGTTGCAGGAACTGCAGACACAGTCGCAAGGTCTACATGTGTAATTTTGTTTGTCGAGCTATTATGCGTGCCCTTCAAGTGTTGGTACCTAAAAACAGTATAAGAATAAGTATGTGAATCTACAAAAAAAATCACAACAGGAGAACATTGAGTGCACATGTAAAAATAAAACAATCAACAAATGGAGATATAATAAAATAAATCAAATATATTGAGTGTGTGGATATGTTAATATATGTATTTACTATTTGCTTTTTTGTTTACTTATATTTACTATTATTCACTATTTAGTTTCTAGGATTTATTTGCATTTTAGTTTATATCAGGAGTGCCAAAATCTTAGATCCTCTGATTTTATACAGCTACACCTTCCATGATGCGTTGTTATTGTAAAGGCTGACAATGGAGCATCATGGAAGATTTACATTTTGACACCCCCTGCTTTGTATGCATCTGATTTTAAGCAATTTGGACAGAGATATACAGTATACTGTACATACAGTATCTGTTGTACTTACTACTAATGATGCACGCTAGCCTTAATGCAGAGAAAGAACAAAACAAAGTCACTTAACGGAATTTTTTTAAATACAGGTCACAGGATAATCCTGTAAAGGTCCAGGACTAGGTGGCAAACAAAACGTATTTAGCAGGATAACCCAAGCAGGACCAGGCAGGCAAGGGTTGAGTCAGGAATCCAATGCAGAATCAGGCAGGCAAGGGTTAAATTGGAAAATACGGACAGAAAAGTCTTGTAACCTCTAGGGAGCTCACAAGACATCTGAACAAAGAACCCAGGTGACCTGAGAATAGGGGAGAGAAAGGGGAAGCCCTGTCATGACAAAGAGTTTGGGGGCTTATTTAAGTAGATGGCTCCCCTCAAAGACAAGGAATTGACACTCCCTCTGTAGGTGGGACGCTATGTTGGATTGCCATAGTTCTTCTAGCTGTTCCACACGCTGCTTCCATGTTTACTGAGTTGGATCCCCCAAGGTATTGACACCCTAAATATATCCTGGTGCAGTGTGGAACAGCAAATATTGAACCATACAGAATGCCCACCGGAGGGCAGGTGGGCCGGATGACGGACGCCGCAATCCATGTGGAGCGACTGCAGGGCCGGTGGGTGAGGAGCAAGTGCAGTGCGTCTTTCACTTGTGGTGTGCCGCAGAGAAACAGCAGACCTTGCCAGCGGCAGAGAAGTAGGCACAGTGTTCTCCTCAATCCCGGGACAATGAGATCCATGTGGCGCTCCTGGCACACAGTGACAGTAAGAGAGCTTCTGCAAGCACAGAGGAAGGTGCAGGCAGACCTCAGGTAAGTTGTCAAACCATTTGCAAATGGCTTTTCTAACTGCCCTGGGTTGAGTGCCATAACCACAACAACATGCTGATACAGCTATGATGCTTGGTTCTGATAGAATACTATAGTATAGTGAGAAGTAACAACAGATACAGAACTCTTTGTACAGTTGCTAAACGTGTCAGTGATTTCTAAAGCTACTCCATCCAATATCTGAAAAAACCTGTGCTAAAAATTTAAAATAATGTTCAAGTTTGTAAAATTTTCAGTCAGTTAATGGAGGAAAAATAAATTTTCCTGAAAACCGAGGAAAAAATTGTCTTACAATATACCATCAATTTTTATGAAAAGGAAGAGGAAGTTCCCAGCATTGCAGCCTATCACATGACACATCACTGGAAAGCCCAGGATGTCCTCTATACAATACAGCAGGAATTGATAGAGTAACTCAAAAGAATAAAAGTACATGTATGTGAACGAAATGTCCAGTACAGAGGACATAAGGTAATGGGCTAGGTCACAGGAGGATATAAATACTATGGAACATTTGGCTGATTTAAAACAAAATTAAATTTAGAAAATGTTTATTTCCTCATAACTCTATTGTATCATTATCCAATTCAAGAGCTGTGTTCTAATTAGCAACACAACAATAAGGAAAGACGTGTTGTAGAAGACTGTCTTATTAAAAAATAATGAGTTAAGTTCCTAAAGCAGAGCAAAGGTTTAGCGCTCCCTTCAACTGGTCACAGCTGAAAAGTGATCCCTTTGCCTATTCAAATGAGATGAAGAACATGATATGTACATGAACAATTTATTAACTATGCTAAAGTAATGTAAACATGTATTTAAAAAGACCTTAGGGATGATGGCAAGTTTTGCATATCATTATCCCTAGAATGTGTTTGTTTACATGGATAGCACAAGATTAGTAAAACTTGTACTTTAACCTATTCCCTAATGAGTGTTTTTGGAAAAACAAACAAACATCCCCAAAACAAACATTAAAAAATAAACACAAAATATATAATGTATTTAAAACATAAATAGGACAATGCATCCCTTTTTTAATTGATTGTTCTTTATGTGTAATTAGAAATTGCAATAGAAATTATATAAATTTGAACAATTTTAATTGTAATTATTTGTTCATTTGCTACACAAACAGTGTATTAGAGGATACTGTGCAATAATTTAGACAGGTGTATATGTAGAATCAAAAAATATTTTTATCACATAACAGACAAGATAAAAACTCAATAGGAATGGGCACAATCCCTCGAGTACCAGAAACAATAATTGGAAAGTCATTAATGTCCACATATAGTAAACAGAGTTGTTGTTTTTTTAAACACAGGTATTTGAAATGTATAGGGCATCTAATTGTATATCTAAATATATACTTCTGGAATGTAGCCTAAACACATAAATATTATGTTTCCCAAGCAAAGCAATTTTAATCTAGTGATATATATGGCAAGCATGATAAGAATAATTAATGTTATTAATTAATTTTATTTCTGTACAAAAGTCATGTAAGGCAAGAACAGGCTGCTTTTTATTGCTTGATGGCAAATGCATGAAAAAATAAGGTTTGTAGAAAATTAGCATAGATAAGATGTAACAAATACAGACAGGAACATAAAGATTTTTTTTTTTTTTAATTTCAAAGATGGTTCATTAGAACCATTGATAACTAACTGATTGGATGCCCTTGAGTAATCTGTTCCAAATTCTTAATTAATTAGAGCTTGCGGAATGGGAGATCAAGTTTCTCCATTTCTGATTACCTTCCCTTTTCACTCGCCAACACTCAAACAATACAAAATGTAAATCAAACAGAGTGCTGCCAAAACAAACTCATTAGCTTTCCTTCCCTCTTATTTTTCTTTTCCAATTTTTGTATTACCCTAACAAGCCTTTAAGGACAAAGAGTCACAGCAGAAAATGATTAGACAGTAGTGCAAGTTTACCTAAAGATTGAATAGGGCTTTATTCCTTAAGACTAGTGATATCTTGTTGGCACTATGAGTGAAGGATGGGTTAGAAGAGGTTGTAAACATCCATTTGGTTAAATCTGAGCCAAAAGCATGTCTTTGTTGAAACTCTTTCAATTTTCGACTTATTAAATAGCAGTTTTACTGTTTTACGAGCTTGTTCCAACGCACTCATGAAAATTATGGACACTGCAAAAATAACTACTTGATAATCCCTGACAGCTGACAATGTCAGCTGTCAAAAAGCAGCCAATGAGAATCAGTTGTGCCAATCAGAAAAATAAATAAAACATATATACAATTGCCACTAGCAAATAGTTAAAACACTTTGGGTTTGGGTTGGTTAGGAAGACTATACATGGAACAAAAATTGGGATGAATAGAAATTAGGGTATTTACAGAGGCCACATCACTCAGAACATGGAATATGGAGTACAACAAGAGAGCATCTGTGCTTATAAACATTAAACATGTGCATTCATTTTCAGACAAATGCTAATCTGGCCAAATGTTTGGTAAACCGCTCATTCACGCAAGCAAACAAAAAAACTAACCAAAAAACCCCTCAAATTAATTCATGAATGAAATTGAAGAGAAGGGCAGCAGCACCTCTATCCCTTGTGACCCAAAATTAAGAGAGAGAAAATGTATATTAACTGACTGCCTAACTATTTGCGTGGATTCATATATTTGTGCAATTTGAGCTTGACTGCATGTGCACTGATCTCATATGTATGTTTGCCATGTATCATGTGACAGGACAAATGAGTTTGTATTATTGCAGAGTTAATGGAATTTTGTATGTCAATGCAGACTTACCATTCAGGTGAGATACAGAGGCAGGATATTGGAAGTAACCTCAGCTCCCTCGATTGTCACGTAACTTGGGTGGAGGGCTGTTGGATGGCATGCAGGCATATGGAATTACGAGAGGCATGTCTGTAACGCCACAAACTCTGTTATTAAATTAATATAATGTGTACACATAACATTACTGCTTTACCCAGCAAAATAGAATCAGGGGAGAGGAGAATCAGGGGAGAAGAGACACTACTTTCCCATAGGGGACTGGAGCTAAAGCATATTCAGAAGTGAGACTACTTTTGGAGACTTAATTTTTTGCAAAGACACCCTGAGATGACATGTCTGCTTACTTGGTTGCCACTCCCATGTATGTTAACCTAAGATGCTTTAAAATACCACAATATACAATGTCCTATATATACAATGTCCTATATTCATACTAATCCCTGGAGGTCCAGTGGAGAAGCCCTGGTGGTCCCATTGATGAGAGTGAACTCTAGCAGCCTCAGGAGCTGCTAAAGTTCACTCTCGCGAGATTTGGAGTATTGCCATGGTAATCGCGGCAATGCTCCGAGATTGCGAGAGGAGAACCCTTCGGAGCTGCAGGTTAGAGCTCCCCTGGGTCCTCTCTCGACTCCCTCCCCTGCTGGCTGCCAGCATTACAGTGCTAGCGGGCTGGAGAGGGAGATCTCTGATCTCCCCTTCGGTCCTGCAGAGCCGACAGGGGAGAGCACAGAAAATATTTAGCAGCTCCCCTGTGTGCCCAGTTTGGGAACTGCTGCTCTAGCATGTTCTATAAATCACCTTATGACACCAACAGGATTATTTACTTAAGTAAGATTTATAGGGAATTTAAAGTGAATTTAAAATTTAAGACTAAGATAACCAAACTGGAAAAAAATTCTCCAAGTCAGCTATGCTTCCAGTTCAGTTAGTGAAATTCACTTTAAATTCACTTTGTTTCCCCAGCAATTCTCAATTTAGTGAATAACCCTCATATTAGATATGTGCATGGCAAAAAATGTGGTTCTTCCAAATTGATTTGGTGCGGATCTCTGGAATTTTTATGTTCTAAAGAATTTTTTGGGGAAATTTTCATTTCGGTTCTACATTAGTTTCAGTTCTGATGAATTTCAGAAATTAATAAAAAGAAAAAGCACCCATAGACTATAAGCTCGTTTGAGCAGGGTCCTCTTCAACCTATCGTTCCTGTAAGTTTTCTTGTAATTGTCCTATTTATAGTTAAACCTCCCCTTTCTCATAATATTGTAAAGCGCTACGGAATCTGTTGGCGCTATATAAATGGCAATAATAATAGATTCCCTTTAACAAAAAAACAACTCTCAAACTGTAAATTAAAGTCCAAGTGTGCTGGAAATTGTTTAATGAATTAAGAGTATTATATAAAAAGAAAATAAAGGTTTTCAAGTATGTCAATTTGTCAACAATGTTGGACAACAATTACTTTTTGTTTTACTTTTTACTTACTACACTTTGGCCATGATGGTTTTAATATTGTCAATTCTACCATAATATGAACTGTCTATTTTACCCCACGTGCATCAGAACTGACACGTAACAAGCTGCAGTGACTGGATTTATATTTCCCAGCTCAGAGTTCAATATCAATGCATTTTAATCTGTTTTTTGTGGCTAACATTGTCTGTGATATAGATAGTTTTCCAATTACTCCTTAGTAAATAAGACCCTTTTCCACTTTAAATCTGATTAGAATTCATTCGGCTCAGATGTATCTGAACATAAATGAAAATTGGAAAAAAACATGCTGGAGACATGACTGATTCACTAATAAACAAAATACATTAATGTATAACCATGTTTCATTTTGAAATGGAAAAAGAACTGAAATTTAAAACCCTGTTCTTTGACATGGCAGAGACACAAGGGTGATAAGTAAAACACAAGAGATATGGCTCTGTGCCTAAATTTCTCAGTGTATGATTAACACAGAGGATATAAGATCGCAATTTCTTAATGCCCTTCTCAGCCATCTCGGAATTGAAAGTAGGAGAGTTCACAATGAGTCACAGGTGATGGTAATTGCATTAGGCAATTGGATGCACCTGAGAGGCTTAGGGACACCAAAGGGAATGTGCATAAAATTGGATCTTTCAGCTACAAAGTCTGATCTATAAAAATGCAAAGGCTAAGAATATTTTCAAATCCTTTAAGGCAAAAGAAAAAAAAAAAAAGCTTAATTTTAACTCAGTGTAAACCACACTGTAGTAAAATTAGATTGAAAAAAAAAGTTAGAAAATTGTGAACAAATTGTTGCTGGAAATGTTTGCTTAGTTTCGTCAGAATTTTTGCTTGTTTGAACAGGGTCCTCATTCTGTTAAAGGAACACTTTAATGTTAATAATAAAAAGACAAAACACTTTAATTTAATATGCTGATGGGCTGGAAATAACATGAATTAGAATAAGGAATTAATGCAAAGACTTTATGAATACGAAGATGTCTGGAAATTACGTCACATCAGGAGTAACGTTGTGCACCTGAAAGGCACTGACTGAGGGTATACACCTGAGGAAGATGCTTGTTTATTTAAAAGCGTTGTGCTAATGATGTTAACATTCTTTTTAGGTATGGATTCAAAAATAAGAATTTTTACATGTAAAATACTTTTATAATTTTTTGTAAATCAATATTATATATTATAATTATATATATGACATCATTGATGTTATTGCTCTCTTTTCCTGGGAGTTACCTATCTACCTTGTGGAGACTGTTGGCCTGGAGGAAATACTGAATTGAAGAATCTTTAACCTCGTCTACATACTTGAGCCAGTTTTTGAACAGGCTCAAGTAAATGTGAGTGTGTTTTGTAGGGGGGATTTAGCTTCTTCTCCATATTATGTTCTAACATACTGCACTATGATATATATTCGTGTATTTTTTTCTTTTCTATTTTTAGCAGGGTATAAGTATTCACACTTTGTATTCCCAAATTTTGTTTATATTGTTTTGGTGTGCTCCTCATTTTTATTATACTTCTTTTAGGTTAAAGAGATCAATTTAGAACTGATGAATGGGTACTCAAGATAATGCCACGTATGTAATTTGACCACAAACCACAACTAACATTAGGGTACAGTTAGAACCGATTGTTCCGATTGTTCTGTTCTTGAAGAAGAAACTGAGTTCCATCACTTATTACTATGCTTATAGTATAGGAACATATATATGCAGAACAATAGGCGTTTTACACTTGCAGACAAGCAAATGAACATTATTTGAGTGTATACGTATGTTTTAGTACATTAAACATATATATATATATTTCTAACATTAGAGTGTTCCTTTATGGGGGTAAATCAATATTTGAGTGGCTTTGCTGTGAAAATGATATAATATTTAAACTTAAATCTAGAAGATAAACATTTAATGATTAGAAAATAAAACAGTAGAATTTGTGCACTTCCAAACAGAGCTCCAGCAACACTACATCAATGACAGATGTCCTTGTGATGTATCTCTGTCTCCTTTAGATCAATTAAATTGATAAAATTGGCATTCTCACGTTATTTCCCCATCCATAAAAGGGATCAGAGCAAAATACTAGCCCAGTGGATTGTTTAAGGAATTATTAACTGAAGGATATTTAAGACATGCCTTGTCCAAGAGATAATTTAAGAATATACTGACCCAGAGTTGATTTATTTATTTATTTATTTATTAAGAAAATACCCTCTCTGTCTCAGACAGTTTTTTTACCTTTTAGCTGAAGATAGCAAGGAGAATTGTTAGTGTAGGACCCACCTCAGAGGTTTGACTTGACGTGGCAGGTGAGCTTACACTTCAATGGCCATTGGAATGATACTTAAAAAAAACATCCAGTTATTTAAATGTGCATAGGGATTTGGGAAAGTGCGCAAGTTCACTTTTCTTTGGTTTTTATTCTGTCCTGAGCCTATTTTAAAGGAGTGTTCCAAACACATAAAGCACTTCAGCTTGCGGAAGTACTTTATGTGCCTAGAGAGTGTCCTGTTTGTTTAATTTTATATCAATAGAAATACGTACTTTTATTAATTAACACGAAAACACCTCCCTGTTTGTCAATCAGATAGCCAGGATGTGTTTGTTTCCTATCTGTTTAGCTCAATAGAATGAAACTCTTATTTAGATAGAATGCTAACCTATAAAATACTTATTAAGTGTTCTTGCATAACAAGACCACTTAATGTTATCTCACATATATATTATTCTTATTATTATTATAGCCAAATTTACCACCCTAACTCCTCCCACAGTTTTTACACTACATAGACAGTAATATACCGAAACGTGCGGATTGTTCCCGATTGGTGTGCTATTACTTTGTGGAACGTTTCGTCGAATGGTTCACAAAATATCGTCGTTTTTGTGGCGAAATTGGTCCCATAGGAATGAATGGCGGAATGTTCAAAACTAGAGTGGGAGCTGACAAAAGCTGAAAAATCAGGATAAGATTTCTAAACTGCCACCACTGCCTCATTTTCAATCCCACCTACACAAATCTTATATCAAAACGTTCAGCTATCCCTGCTGCCACTAAAAATGTCCATGGCTAAGCCATAGTCCTGATAGTTTTCACAATATGACCATTTGTTTGCAACTCACGCCATCCTTTGACATTCATTGAAACTCCACTCTAGCCACCTCAAATTTGAAGGGCAATATCTAAACTGCGACTGTGCCTTCATTTTTAATATTTCAGAGACATACTATTCTTCAATGTAGGTCTGGGTCTTGTGATTCTCACAATATAAAGCTCTTTGCTGTAGGATTTATAGTTTTTAAAATACGACCGTTTGAAGAGGGCTACCGCCAGTGAAGTGAGCAATTTGGAGCAGTTTGTTTGTAACCACTCTTCTCTGCTCTATTTGGAATCTATTCGTTCCTATTGGCAGTTGGTGGAATGTTCGAGGGATTTGAAACCCTGTGTAACAAGGCTGCAATATGAAGATGCTGTTATATATGTATTAATAAAGTGAGTACTTCGTTATACAGGAATTATTGACTGATTTGTACAAAACATCACAGTGGCAGCAGGGATAGCTGAACTTTTTGATATAAATTGGTACATTTATATCCCTACATGGCAAGACCACTTACTATTATCTCACATATATGTTATTATTCTTATTGAGCAATTTGGAGCAGTTTGTTTTTAATTGTTCTTCTCTGCCCTTGCTATAGAGTGAGTGAACCACACTCCAACCTTTCCACAGTTACTCCAGCCACTCCAACACACAACAGTTACTCCGCCCACTCCACCCAGTTACTCCGCCCACTCCAGTTGTAGACTACTGGTGGAGGCAAGAACACTTCACACAATTTCCCCAGCAATTGTAGCTTTTCTAGTTATTGAGCTGTAATACAGCAAATTTAGAATTCTGATTGAACAGCTGTGAACACATAGGGGGGAGCTTACAGTAGCTGCAGATACTATGTCTGCAGCTATTGCAGGCCTAGATTTCATATATCCCCAAGGAAAACACACAAATTACATGTATGTTTATATTAAGTGTATGTATATTAAACCAGGGGTGGTCAAAAGCCAGATCCCCAAATATTGTAGAAAAGCAACTTTTATAATTCTGTGTCATTCTAAAAGCTGCCAGAGCATGATGGGCATTGTAGTTTACAACATCTGGCAATTTAGCAAATTCTATGTACACCAGGGCCGGATTAACATAGGGGCTGATGGAGCTGCAGCTCCAGGCCCAGGCCCATGGAATAGGCCCATTGATTTAAAAAAAAAAAAAAAAAAAAATTATTTTTTTTTGTACTTTTTTTTTTCACACACTACTCTTAGGGATTCCATCTGGCTTTTATTTTATTGGCACAGCCAGTATTTGGGGCTGCCTGGCGGTGCCAATATTGCAGTTATACTGGCAATACAAATGCTGGTATTTTTTATCAGTATAAACAAGAGATTACTCTGCAATACCAGCACTGGCCAGTAGGGGTCGCTGTGTGTGGAGACAGGCAGGGATAGGAAGTTCCAGCATATCCCTCCCTGCCTATCTATACTCACTGATCTGCAGGGGTGCAGCTACAGAGAGTCCAGACAGCAACTCCCACCATGCAGAGACAGCCTACAGCTCAGGGAAGTGAGGGATGGGGGGACAGGCTGCAAGGAGACATGGGGACACTGAGATACTAAGGGACACTGGGAGACATTATGGCAGACACTGAGACACTAAGGGACACTGGGAGACATTATGGCAGACACTGAGACACTAAGGGACACTGGGAGACATTATGGCAGACTCTGAGACACTAAGGGACATTGGGAGACATTATGGCAGACACTGAGACACTAAGGGACACTGGGAGACATGGCAGACACTGAGACACTAAGGGACACTGGGAGACATTATGGCAGACATTGAGACACTAAGGGACATTGGGAGACATTATGGCAGACACTGAGACACTAAGGGACACTGGGAGACATTATGGCAGACACTGAGACACTAAGGGACACTGGGAGACATTATGGCAGACACTGGGAACTTACTAAGGACATTGGGAGGTTTTATTATGGCAGACACTGTGAGGATATTAGGGGGCACTGGGAGACATTATGGCGAAGACACTAGCGGAACACTAGGGGCACTGGGAGACATTATATGGCTGACACTGAGATACTAAGGCACTACAGGAGACATTATGGCAGACACTGAGACACTAAGGGACATTGGGAGACATTATGGCAGACACTGAGACACTAAGGGACACTGGGAGACATTATGGCAGACACTGAGACACTAAGGGACACTGGGAGACATTATGGCAGTCACTGAGACACTAAGGGACATTGGGAGACATTATGGCAGACACTGAGACACTGAGGGACATTGGGAGACATTATGGCAGACACTGAGACACTGAGGGACATTGGGAGACATTATGGCAGACACTGAGACACTAAGGGACACTGGGAGACATTATGGCAGACACTGAGACACTAAGAGACACTGGGAGACATTATGGCAGACACTGAGACACTAAGGGACATTGAGAGACATTATGGCAGACACTGAGACACTAAGGGACACTGGGAGACATTATGGCAAACACTGAGACACTAAGGGACATTGGGAGACATTATGGCAGGCACTGAGACACTAAGGGACACTGGGAGACATTATGGCAGACACTGAGAGGAACACTAAAAAGAGGACATTGGGAGACATTATGAGACAGACACTGAGACACTAAGGGACATTGGGAGACATTATGGCAGACACTGAGACACTAAGGGACATTGGGAGACATTATGGCACAGGCACTGAGATACTAAGGGACATTGGGAGACTTTATGACAGACACTGAGACACTAAGGGGCACTGGGAGACATTATGGCAGACACTGAGACACTAAGGGACATTAGGAGACATTATTGCAGACACTGAGACACTAAGGGACATTGGGAGACATTATGGCAGACACTGAGACACTAAGGGACATTGGGAGACATTATGGCAGACACTGAGACACTAAGGGACATTGGGAGACATTATGACACAGACACTGAGACACTAAGGGACATTGGGAGACATTATGGCAGACACTGAGACACTAAGGGACATTGGGAGACATTATGGCACAGGCACTGAGACACTAAGGGACATTAGGAGACATTATTGCAGACACTGAGACACTAAGGGACATTGGGAGACATTATGGCAGACACTGAGACACTAAGGGACATTGGGAGACATTATGGCACAGACACTGAGACACTAAGGGACATTGGGAGACATTATGGCAGACACTGAGACACTAAGGGACACTGGGAGACATTATGGCAAACACTGAGGTACTAAGGGATATTGGGAGACATTATGGCAGACACTGAGACACTAAGGGACACTGGGAGACATTATGACAGACACTGAGACACTAAGGGACACTGGGAGACATTATGGCAGACACTGAGACACTAAGGGACATTGGGAGACATTATGACAGACACTGAGACACTAAAGGACACTGGGAGACATGGCAGACACTGAGACACTAAGGGGCACTGGGAGACATTATGGCAGACACTGAGACATTATGGCAGACACTGAGACACTAAGGGGCACTGGGAGACATTATGGCAGACACTGAGACACTAAGGGACACTGGGAGACATTATGGCAGACACTGAGACACTAAGGGACATTGGGAGACATTATGGCAGACACTGAGACACTAAGGGACATTGAGAGACATTATGGCAGACACTGGGACACTAAGGGACATTGGGAGACATTATGGCAGACACTGAGACACTAAGGGACATTGAGAGACATTATGGCAGACACTGAGACACTAAGGGACATTGGGAGACATTATGGCAGACACTGAGACACTAAGGGACACTGGGAGACATTATGACAGACACTGAGACACTAAGGGACATTGGGAGATATTATGACACAGACACATGGGGACACAGTGTCCCAATGTCTCCCAGCCTGGTGTCTCAGTGTCCCCTAGTCTCCCAGTCTCTCACTTTCCCCATGTCTCCTAGTGCCTCCATGTCTCTCATTGCCTCAAGTGTCACAATGTCCCCATGTCTCCAAGCTAGTGTCCCTAGTGTCTGTGGCCCTGGTGTCTCAGTGTCCCCATGTCTCCCAGTGCCCCATGTCCAGTGTCCCCCAGCCAGTGTCTCTAGTGTCTGTGTCCCCATGTCTTCAAGTGTCCCCTATTTTCCCATTGTCCCCATGTGTCCCAGCCAGAGTCCCCTAGTCTCCCAGTGTCACTGGTGTCTCCGTGTCCCTAGGTCTCCCCGTGTCCCAGGTCTCCCCATCTTCCTAGTGTCCTAGTGACATGGGGACCCTGGGATACATGGGGACACAGGGAGACATGGGGCATTGAGACACTGTGATACAAAGGATCACTGGGAGATCTGGGGACACGACACTGGGAGACATGGGGCACTGAGACACTGATACCTAGGAACACTAAGACCTGGAGTAATCCACACATGGGGGCACTGAGACATGAGGACACTGGGAGACATGGGAGCACTGGGAGGAATCCATCTATACAGCAGAATCAAACTAAGTAGTTTTACAGCATTTTCTCTCATGTCACTCCTTTTTTTCCAAGAAAGGTGGCAAACGTAACTACTTTTCACATACTCTTACTTAAGTATGGAAACTTAAGTGGGATGTATGGGAACAAAACTTGTGTGGACTGGCTGACAATGAATATAGTTAAAGGGACACTATAGTCACCAGAACAACTACAGCTTATTGAATTTGTTCTGGTGAGTAGAATCATTACCGTCAGGCTTTTTGCTGTAAACACAGAGAAAATGCAGTCTTTACATTACATGCTAGTGATAACTTCACTGGCCACTCCTTAGATGACTGTTAGAGATCCTTCCTGGGTCATGGCTGCCTAAAATGCATCCAAACATTCAGTCTCTCCTCCCTCTGCATGCAGACACTAAACGTTCCTCATAGAGATTCATTAATTAAATTCATCTATATAAGGAGATGCTGATTGGCCAGGGCTGCGTTTGAATCATGCTGGCTCTGACCCTGATCTGCCTCTTTGTCAGTCTCAGCCAATCCTATGGGGAAGCACTGTGATTGGATTAGGCCACCACTTCTAATGATGTCAGCAAACTGCTTGTTTTTATGAGTCTAACAGCATGCAGAGTTACAGCTTCAGGCATGAATATAGTAAGATTTTGCTATATTTATGGAAGCATGAGGGGCCCAGGGGGCTAGATGGTGGTGTTAACACTATAGGGTCATGAATTCATGTTTGTGTTCCTGACCCTATAGTGATCCTTTAAGGTAATGCTGACTTTGGTCTCTCTAACACTGTGGCATGTTCCCTTTCTTCTACACTCACTACACACAGCTTTTCTCTGTCCCAGACCATATACCAGGAGCTTCTGCCTGCTAGTATGAAGGTAAGGAGACAAGTGGACCAGCGAGTGCTAGGGGACAGTCCTTAGAAAGCATTGAGCGAGCGCATCATTAGATGCATTTATGCCAAGCTCAGGGTGCTGTCTGCATAGTATGCCCTTAGTTGGCCAGCTGCATGATTGGCAGGCAGCCTGACATGCATTCATGCCAGGCTGGCCTTCTAATTCTTTGAGCAGACATGTCCTCTTTTTGGGCATGTCCGCCCCTTTTAGCAGGTTACGTGATTACGTGATTTGTGTCAGTGGCCCACCCTTTTACCCCGCCCATTGACTTCCTGCCTGACTGGACACTGCTGTTAGGGATAATGGATTTACTTTAAAAGATGAAAACATAAATTAGAGAGAGATTAGCCTAGGGTATGTGTTTTCTTATAGCTACTGTTTTCTTTGTCTCCAGCACCATCTCCATCAGATTCATGATGCTTGGGAGTGTTTTACTGTTTTTGGTCGATATGATTCTGTAATTAGGCCCGTCATAATTGTAAGCACCAGGCCCACTGGGCTCTTAATCTGGCCCTGATGTACACTACTGTTGAAAAGAAATAGAGAGCATTTATTTAAAAAACAAAAAAACAAAACTGGCAATGGTGATGTTTTTAGAAACTGCTGACCCAGGAAATACTGCCCTGGAATAATGTAATATAAAAAAAACAAAAAAACAAGCCCATCAGTGAATACAAATGCCAAACTACCAGTAAAAAGGAGTAGAAAAGTGCCCCTTGTTAATATTATTAATTAGGTAAGAAAAAGTATTTTGTATGCACAGTGAATGCACATTACAAAATCTGACTAGAAAAGTTGAAAAAAAGACTATTTAGAACTTATGTTGACTCGTAAGGAATGTGTTTTTGGTTTGCATCAGACTATGAAGAGGTTTGTTTTATAAATAGATATATAGAGATATATGTGATAGTATACATGTTTTGTTTTTTTCTTTTAGAAAAGTTGTATCATAATAACTTTGACAATATTCAATAAAAAACATTTGACAAGAGATATATTTGATAAGGTATTTATAGTTATTGTGCGAAATTACTGCTCAATAACTGTAAGTGAAAATAGGTAGACAATGAGATACAGTTATATGTATATTAAAATAGAAAATGATAAAAAAAAATTAAAAAAAGAAATACATAGATCTTTAAAAGATACCAGAGGTGTACCTAGGCTACGTGACACCCGGGGCAAACCCTCCGACCCCTACTTCTATCCCCTTAGTACACCACTGGTACAGCGCCGAGTCTTTATTTTCCTGATTACTTGTAGTGTAGGAAAATGTTTGTGGCTTAAATTGAAGCATTTCTTTGTACTATGTGACAGCGTATTCTAGTTACCATTTCATTAAAATTTGGATACACTGTAATGTAACACTGTATTTTGTCACCCATTACCTTCATTTCCCATTTTTTTCTTTCTTTACCCTTCAATGACAATCCTGTTTCTATGGAAAATTAATACAATTAAAATGAAAAAAAATATAAAAAGCAGGCTCGTCACCCTGCTCCACAACATTCTTAAATGTAAGAACTGAATGGAAAATATAACATTATGCAATGTCCAACACAATGTGTGGATTAAAATAGATATGTATATTTTAGCAGAGAATAAGAGAGATAATTAATCTATAGTTTAAATCTATCTGTATTAATCTATAGTTTGAAAAATGATGATAATGAGAAAAGAAATTATACTCGAAGTCAAGGAGTAGCAACAACATTTAACAATATGCAACATCTGCGTTTGACATACAGGACAGTGCAGCTATATAAATTTGTTGTGAAAAAACATTCTTTTTTTTCTACTCTTTGTATGATTTTGATGTAGCTTGCCGTTTTCTTTTAAAATAATGCTTCACCTATGCCAGTAAAATCGAATGCTCATCGTTGATTTGAATCCTGGTGAGGGACACTGATCACAGCGAAATACACCTAGGGATGCTGCTTAAAGGACAACTGTCACCTAAAAACTGTTTCTTTAATATAATAATCATATCATCAATATCTGAAAGGAAATATATATTTTTAAATGAAGTATATATATAAAAAAAATAGCGAAAAACTCTTCCCTACCTTTAGTATATGACAGGATCCTTCAACCATATTCTACATTTTTGCCTTATCTGGGACAAAGCCAGCCATTTTGTAGGACCTGACTTGGAGTTCCTTTGCTCATTCTATACTTGGTAGATTAAAACTTTATTCAAAATGTAAACATTAGATAGTTGGTGACTGTAATAACAACATAGATAGCACTTTTTGTCAAAGACATGATGATCCAAGCACTATTTGTCCTCTCCCACATACATTACTTATTGCCCTTTCCTTTTAAAAAAAGTTGTGCTGGTGTCTGAAGTGCCACATTGAGTTCAAAAAGGAATGGTGCAGCAGCATATATCCTTCTTCTGCCTGTGATAGTTAAGTGTTAAACCTTTATTGGATATTATTCATTCAAGATACTTACATTATTAAGAGAAAGGACACAGAAAAAAAAGCAAACCACTAACTAGCCACATCATCAGATTTCTATAAATTATGTCAAACTGTTGGGGAAAAAAGTAAAAAAAAAAAGAAATTAACACTGAGGTGTTTTCTGCTTCATCCACAAATTATATCCAAAGGTGAAGGATTATTTTCATCCACAAATTATATCCAAAGGTGAAGGATTATTTGGAAGATCAAAGGAGAGATTTGTAACACAAATGATCACTTTAATAGGCTTTTCTTGTAATAAGAATATCTTAAAGTCTAGAGGACATTCCAAAACAAAAAGTGAGAAAATTAGAATGTGACTTTAGTGTCCAGAGAGATGAATTTTACAAAAAAAATAAATTTTACTCAGTCATGGTCATTTACTTAAAGTCAGTGCGAAAGTGAGGAAATTCCAAATAGCTTAAAGGAACATTACAGGGTCAGGAACACAAACATGTATTCCTGACCCTATAGTGTTAAAATCACCATTTTGGTGGCTTCCCCATTCCCCTTTTAAAAGATATATAATTAAACTTACCCAATTTCAGCGCCGCGTGGGTTTGCTGGTGCTGGCCACGCTGGAGCTGGCCCCACCTCCAATCTACCTGACATCAGAATTTATGATTGAAATGAGCAAGGAGGCAAGGAGGCCAGGCACCGGCAGGGCCGAACACTGGCTTGGCCAATCAGCACCTGCATTAAATCATTGCATCTCTATGAGGAAAGTTCAGTGTCTCCATGCAGAGAGTACTTTGCAAATAACAAGTATAGTGCCAAGATTCTGGAGATGCACCTCCCCAATCAAAATTCCTGAAGCTTCAGAGGACTTAATTAAAATATGTACTAGATGTATTAAATAAAAAAAAATAAAAAACATAATGGGTAAAATATAATAGGTGTCAGGTACCATCATGATCATGAGACAAAACTTTTACAACCATTTTGGTATATCAAAGCAGCAATAAGCAGAATAACTACACATTCCTATATTAATTTTATATTGTCAGACAGTAGTTGTATTTTCCACTAAACACACATACCCTTAAAGTTTATTTAACTTTATTTTTTAACTTTTTTGTCTCCTTTTTTGTTTCTTATGTATTTTGCAGAAGGCAGCAAGACATTTCTTGCTTTAACATAATATAAAAATAGTCTCCAAAACTGATTTTTTTTTTCTGCACAAGTAACAGTCATTGCAAAGCTCTTGGGTTGATTTATGGAATTCCCATGGACTTAGAACCACTGTTTATCTGTAAATAAACAAGATTACATTCCTTGTGGTTATTTGTTGAAACAATTTGTTCTTTTTTTGAGGACAAAACTAAAATAGTGGTGTTAAATTCCCTTTCCATATTTTACAATGAACACAGATTGGTTTCATGTTGGGTTTTACAGATAATAGTACTCATGAGAAAAATATATTCCAAAGTGCAACCAACGCTTAGAGGTAATATTGTAGAGAATTGTGTGAATGGTGGATAAGGCATGGGGAGAATTTAAACAAGCCACAGTGGTCAGGGTGCAGAGTCATATTAGGTGACATAAAACAAATTAATGTTTTGCCATTTTTGATACAAATAGAATGTAGGTACCCACCTACCTGGTTCCTGATTCTGGTCCGGATAGCTGCACTGCCATCCAAGAATCCTGATCTCCCTCCTAAGGGAACGTTATTTCAAGGCGCTTGAAACATTTGGAGTCTATGAGTTCTTCAATTAGTAGGGGCTCTGCGGATATATTTATACAGTGTTGCACTATTTTTTTTTTTTTTTTTATATTTTAGGTATCCAGCCGTATCCCATATATTTTGTGCTATAAATAGATGTATATAGTGTGTGTCTCTACAAAAACAAAATGGAATATATTATGGGTTACGTGAACATGTAATTTTTTAAAAGAAAGGATTTTTTACCTTTTTTTTAGCTCAGGTCAGGGTGCAGAGTCATATTAGGTGACATAAAACAAATAGTTTTGCCATTTTTGATACAAATAGAATGTAGGTACCCACCTACCTGGTTCCTGATCCCCGTCCGGATAGCTGCACTGCCATCCAAGAATCCTGATCTCACTCCTAAGGGAACGTTACTTCAAGGCGCTTGAAACATTTGGAGTCTATGAGTTCTACAATTAGTAGGGGCTCTGCGGATATATTTATACAGTGTTGCACTATTATTATTTTTTTTATATCTATATTTTAGGTATCCAGCCGTATCTCATATATTTTGTACTATAAATAGATGTATATAGTGTGTTTCTCTACAAAAACAAAATGGAATATATTATGGGTTACGTGAACATGTAATTTTTTAAAAGAAAGGATTTTTGACCTTTTTTTTAGCTCAAACTGCAACATCAAGCCAACTTTGTCAGCTTTTTTTTTTTTCAAAGTAAAACACAATAAAAGAGGTTTTAATAATACAACAGTTTTTATTAAAAAAAACAAACAAACATCAACTCTAGCAAATTAAAACCAAAACTCATTATAGTAAAAAAAAATAAAGGGCCTATCTAGTAAAAAGCTAATTGTGGGGAATTGCAAAATCTAGTCTAAAACAAAATCCTCAATTTAGCTCTTTTTCCTAAGCAGTTACCTTAATTACCTGTAATTTCCCGGCTAATTCACCACAATTCACATTTAAGTGAATAGGCCTGTAAATCTGCAATTTGAAACTGCAATCTGCAATTTTGTTAGTCAGTGTGCACAGCAGATGAAATGAGTCAAATATATAAAACTCAACATTAAAAGTCCCCTTTTTCAACCAATCACCTATGCAAGCACTTACATCCACTGGAAGCTGTCAGACTTGTGTCTATCACAAGCAAGATGACTGATGTAGATTTTTTAACATTCGCAAGCAGGTTCAAAGAATTACCCACGATATGGCAGATTGATGGCTTCCGTGCCAACAGAGAGGCCCCTCTGTCGCCACTGTTGTCTGCGTGCTATAGGTGCGCCATCTCTGTCATGGACAAATACGTCCAACTGCTAGAAGTAATGAATATTCAATACAATATACAGCATGCCAGTTTTATTGATTGAAAATCATTGGAGTTACAATTCACAGCTTTTTGCAGACAAGCAACCTTTCAACCTAAGTGAACCTTAAACAAAAGCCTTCCAACCCTAAATCCCCAAACTAAATTCCCCTAACCCTAAATCTGCCTCCTACAACCCTAACCTTAGCTATATAATTTGAAATGGCTAATGGTACTACGTTTCTGAATGCAATGCTATTTTACTATTGGTAAAAACATTCTCATCAGTGCAATTTAAATGCATTCCAAATGTATATTTTATTTCTGTCCCAATTATAAACACAATGCAGAATTATTTCATATATATATATATATATATATATACATACACACACACACACACACACACTTGCTCTTTCTCTCTCTCTCTCTCTCTCTCTGTCTATCTAGCTGTATATATATATATATATATATATATATAATTTTTTTATTTTTTTTCAATAACATCAAATACACCAGTCATCACCAGTCCCTTGGTTTGGTACTTTCACACTACCAACCACTGACTAGCCTCCTGGCTCATTAACTTCAAATTAGTGATTCACTCAAGTGTTCTCTTGGGGTGGCTGCCCTTCGCATACCCATGCACCCATACACATGTTCTGTAGTAAATGGTGGCCATTTTGTCTCCCTTATGCAGGCTGTAATGTAAACACTGCATTTTCTCTGAAAAGATAGTGTACTGAAAAAAGCCTGAAGGTAATGATTCTACTCACCAGAACAAATACAACAAGCTATAGTTGTTCTGGTAACTACACCCTGTTCCAAATTATTATGTAAATGATATTTCTCATTAACCTAAATAATTGAGGTAAATAACAGTCAACGTAATTCTCATGTTATCAACTATTAAGAGTACAATTCAAATTGTATTGCACAAACCTCCTAATGATAACAGTATTTTTTTAAAGGGACACTATAGTCACCTGAACAACTTTAGCTTACTGAAGCAGTTTTGGTGTATAGAACATGCCCCTGCAGCCTCACTGCTCAATCCTCTGCTATTTAGGAGTTAAATCCCTTTGTTTATGAACCCTAGTCACACCTCCCTGCATGTGACTTGCACAGCCTTCCAAAAACACTTCCTGTAAAGAGAGCCCTATTTAGGCTTTCTTTATTGCAAGTTCTGTTTAATTAAGATTTTCTTAGCCCCTGCTATGTTAATAGCTTGCTAGACCCTGCAAGAGCCTCCTGTATGTGATTAAAGTTCAATTTAGAGATTAAGATACAATTATTTAAGGTAAATTACATATGTTTGAAAGTGAAACCAGTTTTTTTTCATGCAGGCTCTGTCAATCATAGCCAGGGGAGGTGTGGCTAGGGCTGCATAAACAGAAACAAAGTGATTTAACTCCTAAATGACAGTGAATTGAGCAGTGAAATTGCAGGGAATGATCTATAAACTAAAACTGCTTTATTTAGCTAAAGTAATTTAGGTGACTATAGTGTTCCTTTAACATAAAAAACTTACAATACACTGTTCCAAATTATTACGCACAGTAAGTTTCAAAACACTTTATAGGTTTTAAAGAACTGAAAATTGTCATTTGTTGTGTTTGCAGCATATTTACTGAAATCAAAAGCTATTTCAATCAAACTTGTAACAACATTTTAACTTTTTAAACATTTTAACAGGTCACGTTACATTTTAACATAGGACCCCTTATTTGATAGCAGCTTCACGTGTCTTGCATCCATTGAACTTGTGAGTTTTTGGACAGTTTCTGCTAGAATGTGTTTGCAAGATGTCAGAATAGCCTCCCAGAGCTGCTGTTTGGATGTAAACTGCCTCCCACCCTTATAAATCTTTTGCTTGAGAATGCTTCAAAGGTTCTCAATAGGATTGAGGTCAGGGGAGGATGGAGGCCATACCATGACTTTCTCCTTTTATCACCATAGCAGCTATTGATGCAGAGGTATTCCTTGCAGCATGAGATGGTGCATTGTCATGCATGAAGATGATTTTATTACAGAAAGCATAGTTCTTCCTTCTGTACCAGGGAAGAAAGTGGTCAGTCAGAAACTCCACATACTTTGCAGAGGTCATCTTTACACCTTAGGGGACCCTAAAGGGGCCGACCAGCTCTCTTCCAATGATTCTGACCCAAAACATGACTCCACCACCGCCTTGCTGATGACGCAGCTTTGTTGGAACCGGGTGGCCGTCCACCAACCATCCACTACTCCATCTATCTGGACCATCCAGAGTTGCACAGCACTCATCAGTGAACAGGACTGTTTGAAAATTAGTCTTCATGTAATTTACTGCCCAATGCAGCCGTTTCTGCTTGTGAGCATTGGTTAGTGGTGGCCGAATAGAAGGTTTATGCACAGTTGCAAGACTCTGGAGGACTCTATACCTTGATGCCCATGGGACTCCAGAGGCACCAGCAGCTTCAAATATCTGTTTGCTGCTATGTAATGGTATTTTAGCAGCTGCTCTCTTGATCCGATGCATGGATATGGCAGAAATCTTCCTCAATGTGCCTTTATCTGCACAAACCTGTCTGTGCTCTGAATCAGCCACAAATCTCTTAATAGTGCAATGATCACGCTTAGGTTTTCATGAAATATCTAATGTTTTCATACCTCGTCTAAGGCATTGAACTATTTCACTCTTTTCGGCAGCAGAGAGATCTTTTTTCTTCCCCATATTGCATGAAAATGGTGCTCTGCGTAATAATGTGGAACACCCTCCTTTAGTAGTTTTTCCTTAAATTGGGCTCACCTGGCAATCTAATTATCACAGGTGTCCAAGATTGTTTTCAGTGATCAAAAGAGCCCTGAGACACAATGCCATCCATGAGTTAAACTGAAAAAGAAAATATTTAATCTTTGTGACACTTAAATAGAATTTGCATAATCATTTGGAACAGGGTGTATAGTGTCCCTTTAAGATTATGCAAAAATATTAGACGCAGACACCTGTCATGTGTTTACAAATAATTTCAGCCAAGATAAAACCAATTTTAAAGATATGTTTTCAACAAAAATCTGTAATCGTCCTGACAGCTAAACATACAAACATAAAAACATTTTCCTAAATTTCCAACTTCTAGAATTTTGTTGCTGCCCAAAAATTAGTGGTTAGAAGGTGAGTTGCTTTTGTCATAGTGGGCCTATTCAAATGTAAAATAGCTATTTGTGCTTTCCATTGTATCTTTAATTTAATATTAAGTTCTAAATATTTAAAAGACCAATACCAGAGATCTCTGATACAACCAAACATAAAAATAACCCTGTTACTTTATCACATAGATTTGAGCAATTTGAATATATTTTAGCGTGTATTTCATGAACACAATACCATTGATTCAACAATTTTTATTGTACTTCTGTAGTATTCATACAATAAATTTAACTTTTAAACTTATTTGGAGAGTCTATTCAATCGCCTACTTGAATTACTAAATTTAGATCTTTAAACCATTTAAAACTAGCATGTACTGGTTTCTGGTCTTCGTTAATTTTTACTAATCCATGACATTTAGCTATAACCTTACTTACTTTTTTTTTTTAATTGAACATGCTTACAATTCAAGGGAATTTCTTGCTTTCCTCTTAACAAATTTGAAATTAAAAAGCTTGTAACCCTTAGATAATTGAATATTTATTGATTGGGCAGATCATATTCTTGCATCAATTAAACAAAATACTTTCTTATCCCCTGATATTAGGTCTAATAAGATTTAATTAGACCTATGTTTAACAGGTGCGGGCTGAGCACTCGGCAGATCGGTCAAGGACCGAGGGCCCGAGACTCTGGGGGGCCCGCCCCTGCTGCAGTGCAGTAATGGCTGAACTAGGGAGTTCAGCAAGTTCCCCAGCCAGCCTGCACTCAGTAAGGGGCCCGCACAGCCTTCTGCTGGCCCCGCAGCCTTCCGCTGCCCCCGCAGTGTGCCCTGAGCAGTGTTACAAGCAGCATGTCTGGGGTGGTGAGAGACATTCAGAAGAGGATATTTGCACCACCAGGGAAATAAGACTTGGGGATGGCGGATTTATTTATTTTAATGATTTTTTTAAATGTATTAAAAATATTAAAATTTTAAAATCCCCCCCCACTACTGCCCAATCACAGCCCTTATACCTCTAAACCCCTATACCTTTACACCAACTCCTATCATCCCAAGGCCTCTACACCCTCTGCAGCCCCTACCCCCAATGCTCTTCGCTGCAGCCCATACCCTCTTCTCCCCCTGCAGCCTCTACTCCCTGCTCCCCCTGCAACCTCTTCCCCCTGCTCCTTCCGCAGGCCCAACCCCCTGCTCCCTCTGCAGCCCCTACACCTTGCTCCCTCTAAAGTCCCTACTCCCCTGCAGCCCCTACACTCTTTGCAGCCCCTAACCCCCTGAAGCTTCTACGCCCCTGCTCCCACTACAGCTTCTACCTCCTTGCAGCCCCATACCTCCTTGCAGCCCCATACCCCTTGAAGCCCCATACCCCCTTGCTCCCTCTGCAGCCCCTACCCTCTGCAGCCTACCCCTGCACCTTCTGCATCCCCTACCTCCCTGCTCCTTCCCCCTACCCCCTGCTCATTCTGCAGTCCCTACTCCCCTGCAGTCCCAACCCCCCTACTCCTTATGCAGCCCCTACCCCCTGCTCCCTCTGCAGCCCCTGCTCCCTCTGCAGCCCCTACACCCTGCTCCCCCTGCATCTCCTACCCCCTGCTCACTCTGCAGCCCCTGCTACCCTGCATCCCCTTCCAGCCTCTACCCCCTGCAGCCTCTATCCCCTGTTGCAGCCTTTACCCTCTGCAGCCCTAACCCCCCTGCTCCTTCTGCATCTCCTACCCCACTGAACCCTTCACAGCCCCGGCACCTACTACAGCTCTTGCCCCAGGCGTCCATTACAACCCTTATCCCCAGGCCCCCTCTACAGCCCTGTATCCCATGCACCCATTACAGCCCCTATACCCCGTGCACAGACTACAGCCCCTACACTCCCTGTACCCACTACAGCCACTATTACCCTCTGCACCCACTAAAGCTCTATTCCTCTTCCGCACCCACTACAGCCTGCATCTTCTAAAGCACCATTTGTACTCCTGCAATCACAACAGCCCCTGCACTTAGCTCATTTACAATCTGCACGCACTACAGCCTCTATTACCCCCCCTACAACCTCTACCACTTGTCACCCTTTACAGTCCCTCCTCTCTGCAGCCCCTTCCCCCCGTCCTCCCAGCACCCTCTGCAGTCCCTACCCCTTTGCATGCACAAGCATAAAGCAACACTATAGATACCAGAACAACTACAGCTTAATGTAGTTGTTCTGGTGAGTATAGCCTGCCCCTGATGGGGTTTACATTAAACACTGCCTTTTCAGTGAAAAAGTAGTATTTACATTGCTGCCTAGGAACACCGTGGTGCTTACTGTGTCAGTGTTGCAAAATGTGCAGCACTGGCATTCAGCACCTCCACGCTCTGCATAGAGACGCTAAACGCTTGTCATAGAGAAGCACTGATTAAATGCATCTCTATGAGGAGATGATGATTGGCACAGTGTAGCATTTTGCCATGTTTGCATGATCGCCTTCCAGTTCTTTCCCATAGTAAAGCATTGGATTAGCTGAGATCACCTAAACTGGTGAACTCCACCAAAGAGGCGGAGCAGGGGCTATCCAACCATGCGTTTTGTCAGTGCCGGAAAAAAGGTGAGTAAATTACCTTTTTAAGGTGGGCCTATAAACCTATAGTGTCAGGAATACACGTTTGTATTCCCGACACTATAGTGTTCCTTTAAGGTGTCTCGTAACATTTAACACTTGGTTTGTAATTTAAGACGCAAAATTTGGAGGCCTGCACACCTCATACAAACACATTGCCAGAATCCACAAATGCTCCCTTATACATATTGCCATGCTAGACAAACACACATACAACAAATACAAACCTATTTACCATACCAAATACAACCAAAAACATATATTTAGATATACATGTATGTACACATATCCTGACACTACACACAAAGACATACATATATTCATTTACAGCATTTACTTTACATGTACATACAATCAAAAACATGGTACACCTACACCCGCATGTTTATTGGTCTGCTGGGGGCCCACGTGCTAATTTTGTCCGGGGGTCTGGGCCGCTGTCAGTCCTTGCCTGATGTTCAACCTTGTCCATTCTGACTAACCTAGATCTTGAATATTGTAAGTTAGATATTCTATTTCGACAGTGAGTGTTTTGCCTCTAAGACCAAGATGTTTTTTTTTAATCTTATGCCTTCCTTAGAGAATTTTATCCATTATATAGCACTTACTACCTTTAAAATTCCCATTTTCCAATCTTGTACAATTCCATTGAGGGAATATGCTTTGTATTAATGGCATAACATTCCACTTTATACCATGCTTCTTTTTATGAGATATCAATTTGCAACGTATAAATATGTTTGATAATAATTGCCCAATAATAAAAAGGTCATCATCGGATATCCCAAACCACCTTTTTTTGCATTAATAACATCTTAGTCGACTAAATATTTCAAAACAGAAAAGAAAAACAAACCGGAACAGAAGTTCTTACAGAACATCAGTATATAGGTGCAAATGCTAGCCAATTATAGTGTCTGCCCCTGGTCAGGTGCACAACAGCAGGACAGTTCCAAATAGACCCCTCAAAGTTTAGGGGGGTTGTGATAAAACAACACAAAGATTTCCAAATACAAATACTCTCTTTTGTTGTCATTTCAGGATCCCTCATATTTTGATATGAACAGGAGGATTTACTAAATAAAATATTTATATTTTCTAAATATATCCTTACAAACGAATGCCAACTATGTATTTATTTATTATTTATTTATTTATCAAATATTTTACCAGGAAAGATACATTGAGATTTCTCTCATTTTCAAGTATGTCCTGGGTATGAAATGATATTGTTTATTGTATGCTTTTATGAGAAGACTTGGGTTTACAAGTAGTGTGTTTAAAACAGCAGCCACTGTTCAGTTACACCAGTTAGTAAATAGCAAGGTATAATGAACCGCAAGACACTGAGAAGTATTTGGAGATAATCATAAAATGATAGAGATTAATAGATAAGGTGGAAGAGATGGATACTTCTAAATGCTGAAATGTTGGCATAGACTGAAATAATAGTGCTGCAAGAATTCAGGAAACAAGACTTCAGGATCCAACAAATATTACTTTGTTGAATGCCTGTAATCAACTGCAGTGACTGCTCCTTTTAAGAAACTTTATCCAGAAAAGTTGAAAACAGTGCAAAATTTTTTTTAAAGGAAAAGGTTACTTTAAGTTCTGTAATGCATTTATTTTCCAGACTATACAGCATAGTCTGCAAAATGTATGCTTATCCAGTTGCTGGTGTAAGGGATGTGCATCCTCGTAGTTGTTTTTGTGGGCCTGATTATCCACAGAATATATCATGGTGGGGTGACCTGAAACCACCCTGTCTTTGTCTACTGAGGACATATTATATGTACCACATTCTATCCTGGTCCCTTTTATTGTTTGGATTTAATATGGACATTGAAGGAGCACAACATGAAGTGATGTGATAAGTAACATAGAATCTACTCACTCAAGTATAGGCACTGGCTTTTAAAGGTCAATTGAATTTAGAGTTCGGCATCCAGCGTGAGCGGACACATGGGGTGAGGTCTCCGATTCCTGGCAGAGCTGGGGGAGAAGCATGATAAAGTGTAGCAGTCGCTTGGTGCATCCCGTGGGATTCGAAGAATGAAGAACGTGTAGTGGAGTGCTGACAGGAGACCGGAGACCGGTAAATGGCAAAAGGAGACGGGGAGTCTGTAAGCCATTAAGCCGTTAAGCCTAAATTAAGCCTATATAAGCCTATTACCAAAAAAAAAAAAAAAAAAACAGCTGCAAGCTGTATGGCTCAAAAAGTACATTTTTAAACTTATGGCTAAAAGAGTAAAATAGCACAGACTTTTTGTAAAGCAAGTAAAGCCCAGAAAGTTAAAGGACCACTATAGTGCCAGGAAAACATACTCGTTTTCCTGGCACTATAGTGCCCTGAGGGTGCCCTCACCCTCAGGGTCCCCCTCCCGCCCGGCTCTGGAAAGGGGAAAGGGGTTAAAACTTACCTTTTTCCAGCACTGGGCGGAGAGCTCTCCTCCTCCGATCCTCCTCTTCTCCTCCCATGTGGCTGAATGCGCACGCGCGGCAAGAGCTGCGCGCGCATTCAGCCGGTCACATAGGAAAGCATTCATAATGCTTTCCTATGGACGCTGGCGTGCTCTCACTGTGAAAATCACGGTGAGAAGCACGCAAGCGCCTCTAGTGGCTGTCAATGAGACAGCCACTAGAGGAAATAGGGGAAGGCTTAACCCATTCATAAACATAGCAGTTTCTCTGAAACTGCTATGTTTATGAAAAAATGGGTTAACCCTAGCTGGACCTGGCACCCAGACCACTTCATTAAGCTGAAGTGGTCTGGGTGCCTAGAGTGGTCCTTTAATAAACCTGAAGGCTAAACTGATTAACAATTGTAGCAGTATGTAACATTGTAGCAACATTGTAGCAGGAAGCGGGAAGCTGCAAATTGAAACAAGTTGAAGCTGGTGATCTGAAGTGGAAGCTGCTGTAGGAAGCAAAAGGGAGAAAAAAAATAAAATATATATATATATTAAAAAGCCTCGGTAACTAACTGTTTCTAACTCCCTCTAACTTGCTTTAACTCTGCTCTAATACTAAGCTGAGAGGATGTCACTGAGGAATTGTCACTGAGGGGTTGAGATCCTGAGTTGTCGGTGAAGCTTAAAGACCCCAGTAATTCCCAAAATTGCAAGTTGATATCTGCTACCTTCTGTCATTTGCAAGCGGGTCTCGGGTATCTGCTATCTATTATCTGCTATCTACAATCCGCTATCTGACAACTGCTATATGTTGGCTGTTGTGAGCCGGAGCTGAAGTTGCTAATAAGCAGAGTTTAACATCTATGACCGCTAAATCTTGTGGCGGTCTGACCTCTAGAGAAGGCACAAAGAAAAGCGTGCAGTAGCTTATAAAATAATACACTGAACATTGTATACTGTATGCCGTTTGCTGAAGTGATATACCCTGCCCCACTGGGTTGAGTTAGGCTTAAGCCTTCATAAATTGGTGCAAGACTGTGTAAAACTAAGTGAAGGGAAGAGAAAGGGGAAAAAGGGGAAAAAGGAAAGGGGGAAAAAAAAGAGAGAAAAAAAAAAAAGAAAAAAAAGTGCCTCCATCTAAACAGACAAAACTGACGGTTTCAACAAGATATGCAAAAAAAGATTGGCAGCGACAAATACAGGAAGATGATGAGGCCATGGCCGTTGCTGGAGCAAGAGATGCTGAGGAGGAGTATGATCATATGCAAGATAATAAAGATGAACGGCATATTTCTAAGAAATTTTTAAACCAAGTTCTCCAAGATTTAAGGATAACCATAAAGGAAGATTTTGCCAATATTATAACCAGTATACACCAGGAGTAGTCATGTCCCGAACGGTTCGCCGAACGGTTTGCGAATGGTTCGCGAACGGTTCGCCACTGACTCATCATTGAGTAAACTTTGACCCTGTACCTCACAGTCAGCAGACACATTCCAGCCAATCAGCAGCAGACCCTCCCTCCCAGACCCTCCCACCTCCTGGACAGCTCACTAAGAATGCAGCTTCACAATGAATTTAATATGGATGCTGTCCAGGAGGTGGGAGGGTCTGGGAGGGAGGGTTTCCTGCTGATTGGCTGGAATGTGTCTGCTGACTGTGAGGTACAGGGTCAAAGTTTACTCAATGATGAGTCCGCGGCGAACCGTTCGGGACATCACTTACCAGGAGCTATCTGAATTGGGAGATCGCAATGATCACTTGGAGAAAAAAAAAATTGGATGACCTGAGTAAAGCAGATAATGAATTAGATGAGAAATTCATTAAATTGGAGGAGGAAAATAGAAAATTATGGCACAAAGTGGCGGACCTGGAGGACAGGTCACGCAGGAATAACGCAAGATTCAGAGGTGTGCAAGAATCAGTTGAGGCTAATAAAATTGTGGAGTACATTACAACACTTTGTACTATTTTGCTCCCATCGATGGATAAGAGCTGTTGGGGGATAGAAAGAGCCCACAGACTGCCAAAACCTGCAAGATTTACGTTGGATATACCACGGGATATTATTGTTTGTTTTTATCGTTATACTGAGAAGGAAGCTTTATTTTCTGCAATACGTAAGATATCAATATTACCCATTCCCTATGAAGCAGTAACAGTCTATACAGACCTCTCACTATGGCAAGACACCGGGAATTCTCTCAGTTAACCCAAGTATTACGCGATAAAAATATAGCTTATCCATGGGGGTACCCTACAAAAATCATAGTATGGAGGAATGGGAAGTCATTAGTCTAGAGGTTCACATACTTTTTCCACCTGCACTGTGAATGTTTACATGGTGTGTTCAATAAAAACATGGCAACATTTCATTCTTTGTGTGTTATTAGTTTAAGCAGACTGTGATTGTCTATTGTTGTGGCTTAGATGATGATCAGATCACATTTTATGACCAATTTGTGCAGAAATCCATATCATTCCAAAAGGGTTCACATACTTTTTCTTGCAACTGTATATTGAAATAAAAAAAATTGAATTTAGAGTTAAACTAAGATCTGTTAACAGCTGGCAACAAATGATCTTGAATGTATATATGTATCACATATCATATCACATATAATATTTTCAGTATCTGACAACTGATATTCCACATGGGGAAATTTAAATCCAATTTTAAAGATTTCTTTACAGGTATTTTCAGGCACGATGGCAGAAAAATGCATTTTTTTCAGTTCACAAATGGTTGATTTCCAAATAGGAGTTACCATGTAA
>OW240916.1:226289017-226301322 GCA_933207985.1 Pelobates cultripes
TCTCCACCTGTCTCAATGCCTATTTGTGTCATTGTAACGGTACCCCCAGCATAAAAGGGGTTAAAAACCATTTAGTAGATCTTCCCCTTCAAGAGATACAGGCACAGTTACTGCAGAACACTAAACTCCCGAACTGCATACAAAATAGCACTCCAAACTCCCGAACTGGAACCTCACGAATAGCTGCTAGCAGCAGAATAGGAAAAGCACCCAAGTGGCTTACACTCCTAGCAATCAGTCTCTAACAGCATACAGTAAATCCCCCCAAGAACAAGACAAGGCTCCGTGTTGAGGGTTAAGCAGTGGTCTGGTTTATTGAGGGCTACCTGCCCAGTATTTATGCAGGTCTCCCACCTGGTGGACACTCCCCTAGGGGACCAGATAGAAGACTGTAACACAGACAGACATGTATCACATTCAGACACACAGAAGTAAAACACCCCCACAATGCATCCTAATTTCCCTCCCTCTATCCTGGAGATAATTGTGAAGTAATCCAATTATCTCCCAGGAGAGAGGCAAAGCGCCATTATACACGTGGGGACACAAAGACAGTAAAATACATTAAAACATATAATATTAAATTTATTACACAAAATCCATACATGTCACATATCCCCAGATATCTGGGATCTGAGCGCAAATAACTACCGAATAGCGCTCAGATCCCACACACATAGTTCAATTGCCATGGAGCCAAAGTCTTTAATTTCACGAATAGGTTCCATGGCATAGCTATCTGGGTCAAATACATTGACTTAGTAAAGTCCTGATTGAACCGGCGTTTGGTTAAATAGCCACGAATAGAATCAGGGAAGGCTGGAGGCTCAGCGGTGCCTGAACGTAAAAGTATCCGCTTTTAGTGCACTGAATCCGGGCTGCGCACCGCTGGCCGTCTGGGGAGTGTAACCGCAGCCACCCAGTAACAATCAATTAAGCTGTGGTTAACCGCAGCTACTGGGTGGTCAATTGACGGCACACGCTAGCTTCAGTGAGACAGATTGAAGGCACACGCCAGCTTCCCGGTGGTCGCGCCTTCGGTATTTTGTTCAGTAGATAACATCTACCGAATACCCTGGCAGAAAGGCACGAATAAGCCTTTCTGCAGGGAGAATAAAGTCTTTTAAAAGTCCGGGCCATAGTCTAAAGGGAGCAGGTGGGCAACCAGGCTCCTCCAATGCAATGTGGCGAGTTTGGTCTCGTCACAGTCATTATTGCAGATTATAATCTCTGTCTATGCAGAGAAATACAATGGCATTTGTATTGCTGGTATTTTATAGAAGAGGCGAGCACACCCTCACTCACTAAAATAATACATACAATATAAGTGTAATTACTAATATAGTGCAAAGTATATAATAAATAATGTTCTAGATAAAAAAAGAGATTAAGTGCGCAACTCTAACCCTGGGGCATATGAAAACAATTATCTGAATACAAATGCATGTATAAAGGAAACGCTTACTTATATACACATTATATTCATATATGTACATACATCCAACATGTACCTAAACATAAGCAAATAAACATTAACCAACTTATATGAAGTCACAAAGTGAACAAGTGCTATGAATTAAAGTGGCAGTGTCTAATTTAATAATAAAAATATATATTCAAAAATATTCATAACAAGTGATTAATAGCACACTTCATATTATAGTGGCAGTGTATAGGACATCCTTTAAAAATCATATTAAAGTGACAGTGCTCATTTTATATACCTATATACAAATATGTACATCTAATGAAACATTTAATTAAAATCATAAAATATAACTAGTAACAAAATTCATGTTAAAGTTGCAGTGTATAAATCATTCTAAAAGGAGCATATTAGAGGTACAATATTTAATTAATAGAAGAATAGACAAAGATATATTATTGTGTTAAATTCTTACTTTGAAAAAAAAACAAAAATAATATTAACAAAATAGTGGCCAAACAAATAAAAGAGCTTGTAAAAGACAGTGTAACAATAAAATGGCACCAATAATTGAAGAAAATCTTTAAAAAGATAAAATAATATAATATATTAAAAATTAATTTTAATTAAAATAACTATTCAGATTAAAGGTAGCAAGTTAATATTCTTGCTTAAGGACTTTCAGGTTTAACATATCCAATTCCCTTATCAAATATGCTTCAAGTAACAATAGTTTCTTAACTCTGTCACCTCTTCTCAAGTTTTCTGTGATGTGTTCAATTATCTGAAATTTGAGCTGTGAAACATTATCAACAAGACCTGTCCTAATTGTTGTGTTTAGAAAATCTGTATTTCATCTTTTTAGATATCTGTCCTACATATGTTAGTCCACAGAGACATTTTAAACAAATTGTTTAATGTAATATTTTTTGCCACTGTGCCGATGATAAAAAAATAGCTTCCTGAATCATAGAATGACAGAGACGCAAGCAAAACATGTTAAATTGCTCTTCAAAGAGGGACATCTCTTTAAAGCCAACATTGGCTTAATTACAAACTCTGCAATATTCAAACGACAGTCATACAGCATATACTAGTGTTTATTGACAATTCTTTTAATGTCAGAAGAGACGGTAACATAACAAAAATATTTTAATCTTACTATTGTTATCCCTTTTGGCTATTGGCAAAAACAAGGCCTGTCTTGCTGGTTTTTTAACATGTGTAAGTTGTTCATTAAAGGACCACTCTAGTGCCAGGAAAACATACTCGTTTTCCTGGCACTATAGTGCCCTGAGGGTGCCCCCACCCTCAGGGTCCCCCTCCCGCCCGGCTCTGGAAGGGGGAAAGGGGTTTAAACTTACCTTTTTCCAGCGCTGGGCGGAGAGCTCTCCTCCTCCTCTCCGCCTCCGTTACGCCCCGATGGCTGAATCGCCGTAGCGGCAAGAGCTGCTTGGCATTCAGCGGTCTCATAGGAAAGCATTTACAATGCTTTCCTATGAACGCTAATGCTCTCACACTGTGATTTTCACAGTGAGAAGCACGCAAGCGCCTCTAGTGGCTGTCAATGAGACAGCCACTAGAGGATTAGGGGGAAAGCTTAACCCATTCATAATTATAGCAGTTTCTCTGAAACTGCTATAATTATGAAAAAATGGGTTAACCCTAGAAGGACCTGGCACCCAGACCACTTCATTAAGCTGAAGTGGTCTGGGTGCCTAGAGTGGTCCTTTAAGTAAGGCCAGGGACTATCCTCTAACTTTAAATCCTTCAGTCATTGCAAATGATTGATTATCTGCCTTGTCTGTCTGTGAAACCAATCTTTTGACCCTCATATACTGGCTTTTGGGAAGAGCTCTAAAAACAGAGGGGTGATGAAACTGGTAAAATGCTAAATTGTGTTTTTATCCAGAGGCTTTCTGAACAAAACTAATGTTAAGTTTGTTGACAGATTTGATAATCCTGATGTCCAAAAAAGATAAAATATCAGGATTGGTTGTCATGGTAAATTTTATGGATAAGAAATTAACTAAAGGATTCAGCACATAATTAATGTAATGCCACCATTTTGTGGCAAAGTTCTTAAATAGTTCATTTTAATAAATAATCTTCTCTTTCAATTCTAACTTAAAAATGCTACCATATGATGGGGCGACATTGGAACCCATCAAAGAGCCCCTTAATTGCAAAAATAAATCCTCCTGAAAAAGAAAACAACTGTCTGTCATGGCCATTCTAAGTAAATTGAGAAGGAAAGTAAGTACTTTATCGTCATAGCCCAAATGTTTTAATGCATTTTCAACAGCTAGCAAGCCATATTGATGTTTTATGGAGGTATATAGACTGTTGACATCAAAGTAACCACAAACCACAAATTGTTGGCATTTTCTACCTCATTCAACGTTTTAAGAACCTTGGTTGTATCCTTCATATATGATTTAATTCCAGATAGGGAGGGTCTTTGTAACAGATCAAGGAACTTCGCCAAATGAGACAAAGGGAGCATATTCCTTCCACAATGGGTCTCCCTGGAGGATTAATTAGGGTTTTGTGAATCTTTTGGTACGATGTATAATACTAGTACCACAGGGAATTCAACTGCAAGAAACTTGAATAGTTCTTAATCAACAAATTTGGTTCCCTTTATTGTTCTTGCAGTTTACATTGTAAAATTACTGTTGAATCATTAGGCAGCTTTTTATAAGAATCACTATTATAAAATTGTCTCACTATTTCTTTTATATAATCCCCTCTTTCCTCAACCACAATGGCAACTCCCTTATCAGCTGGTTTAATAACCAGATCCTGATTATTTTTTTAATGCTTTCAAATCCTTAAACTGTTATTTAGTAAGGATAGGAAGGTTTTTGGGGCTCAGTCTTGAAGTCTTCACTTTTTTTTTTTACTAACTTAAATGTTTCAATAGTATAGTCATTGTTAGATAAATTATATAAAATCATGTTTTTTTTAATACACAACCTTAAATATGTATTAATAGGTATCACCTGTGCATTTATAAAAGCAGATTTAAAAAAAACCCAAAAAAATAAATCAATGTCAACTTAAACATGCTTAGGAGTGTAAACAGGACAAAAAGTCAAACCTTTCAAAAGGACCGATCGTTCACCTTTAGACAGTTCATTGGTTGATAAATTGATTTCTGTAAATCTGATTACACTGCACTCTATTTTTGCAAGCCTGGTTTATGCCTCCATTTGGTTGGCATCCAAGGCTTCTTCTTTTCATTATGGATGTCTTCACGTGTAGCGCGTGAGCATCTGACTTCATTATGCATGTTGTGTCGACATCTGATGTCATTGCATCTTTGTGGTATTCTAGATATGATAGTTTTCAGCGCTTAGTCCCACCGTGGCTGGTTTCCTATAAGCTATCTATGAGGTGGGAGATTGGAGCAACTCCCTTTGCAGTTTTTTTTCCGGTTAACTTCCGTTTTTTGGAAGCACACATGTATGATGTCACATTAGAGTGAGTGCACAATCATTCTATTATTTAATTATTATACTTTTAAAGGTTGTTGATTGCTATGTGACAAGTATTATTTATTTATTTATTTATAAAATATTTTACCAGGAAAGATACATTGAGATTTCTCTCGTTTTCAAGTATGTCCTGGGTCCACAAATCATTGCATTGTTACATTAGGGTACAATAAAATACAAAAACAATATTAATACACAATAAATACAAAATTTAACATGGAACAGGTAGGAAATATATAATCAACCATGACAGGTGCATTCTGTTTTGAGGTATGTAGAGAGGGATCTCTTAAAGGACTTTAGGCTTAGGGATGATTTTAAATTGTGCGGGAGGTCGTTCCACAATTGCGGTACTCTGTAGGAGAAGGAGGATCGGGCCGTTTTCTTTTTGTATTGAGGTAGACTAAGTAAAGTGTTGGTACTGAATCGGAGTTTATAGGAAGTGGGAACAGCTGGGGAAAGCATTTTGTTCAGGTAGGGTGGGAGTTTCCCAGAAAAGCTCTTAAACACAAGGCTGGAAAGATGAAGGGTGCGTCTGGATTCCAGCGACAGCCAGTCTAGTTCTTTTAGCATGTCACAATGGTGGGTCCTGTAATTACATTGTAGCACAAATCGGCAGAACGAGTTATACAATGTGTTGAGTTTATTAATGTGGGATTGCGATGCAGACGCATATACTACATCCCCATAATCAATGATTGGCATCAGCATTTGCTGTGCAATCTTTTCCTTTACTGTAGGGCTTAGGCAGGATTTGTTTCTGTACAGGGCACCCAGTTTTGGATAAAGTTTAGATGCAAGCTTTTCTATATGCAGGCCAAAAGATAGACTGGGGTCTAATATCATACCCAAGTATTTGAAAGAGTGGACTGCGGTCAGTGTGCCATGTGAATTTGTTTTGATGGATAGGTGGGAATTGTGTAATTTGTGTAATTTAGGTACCATTCCAAAGATCATTGTGACAGTTTTGTCAGTGTTCAGGAAGAGTTTTTTTTTTTTTTTTTTTTTTTTTTTTTTTTTTTTTTTTTTTTTTTTTTTTTTTATTTATATTTTTATTTTTCAATATACATAATTGAGTAACAAACATTTCTCTTATTTTGGTATGCAAAGATGGATAACAATCATTTCTCATACTTCAGTTTGTGTAGATGAACAACAATCCTTTCTCGGATTGCTAAACCCGTCAGGGTGATTATATAACAATTCGTCATTTTGAGAACGGATTAACAGTAACATTGGTTTCGTAAAACGTAACAATGCGTAAATAATATACCAGCTGTGTAGATGATGTGGCTTCATGTCAGTTTACAATGGCACAATCAAATAACTATATGTGTCGGAGATATTACGAATATGTAGTCTATGTTGTCTGCGTCAGTCCTCGTGTGTGGTAGCCGTGACTGGAGAGATCGTTAGGTTCGTCCTTGTGGTAAGGTTTTGGTTATAGTCTACAGCTAGTGTGTATAGTGTCAATTTTCGGTCTTACCGTGTGGTGCTCTCGATTGTGTCCCTTTCCCTACTCCTGGTTGCCTCTGTCTAGAAATTGGGTCCAAGGTTCCCAGGTTTGTTTGTAGTGTGCGTATCTATGGGTGAGTGAGAAGGTAAGTTCTTCCATGACCCTAGTGTCTTCCACTTTTTGTATCCATTCCCTAACTGAGGGTGCTAGGGTCTGTTTCCATTTTATAGGTATTAGTAGGTTTGCTGCCGTCAGTAGATGGTTGATGAGGTGGAGTCGTGTCTTAGGGATGTCGGTTGGGGGTAGCAAGAATAGGTAAGATTCTGGGAGGAAGGGTAGAGAGATGTCTGTGATGTGTTTAATCAGGTCTGAGATTTTTTTCCAGAAAGCATTTATTATAGGGCAAGACCACCATATGTGTGCGGATGTAGCTGGGGTTTGGTTACATCTCCAGCAAAGGTTCCGGGTGTTTGAGTATATTCTACTCAATTTGTCTGGTGTATAATGCCATCTGGTAATTTTTTTGTAGTTACTTTCTTGTATGGTGCTATTCGTTGTAGTAGAGTGAGCCTTGGTTAGAATTTTCGTCCAGTCGGTGTCGGGGATTGATGTGTTCAGATCAGACACCCATGTTTGTGTAAATGGTGGGAAACTAGTATTGTTGTCTTTTTGGAGGAGTTTGTACATAGTTGAGAGGTGTTTGCTTTTGATCCCCTGCGTTTGGCATAGATTTTCGAATTCTGTCTGTGGCCGGAGTTTAGTTAGAAGGGTATTGTCGGCCTTAAGAAAGTGTGTCAATTGTGCGTGTTGGAAAGTGTGCATCGTTGTTATCCGGGAGTCAACTATGAGATCTGTCAGTGGTTTAATGTTTCCCCCTTGTATCACATCTTGTAGTGTGAGTTGTTGTGATTGTGTGTTGTGTTGTAAGAATTGGGTTTGACAGCCCGGTGGAAAAAGAGGGTTGTTTGTTATCGGGTAGCGCGGAGATGGGTGTGGGGATAGTACTTGGGAATCCCTAATTTGGTTCCAAACCTTCAGTGCGGGGGTGATGGTCGGGTGTTGGGAGAAGGGTGGCTTTTGTAGCATTCGCCCTTTGGGGTGCCATACTACATTGTGTGCGTGTGTGGAGAGGAACGTCTCTTCTATAGTTCTCCATTGTTTGTGCGGGTGCGGTGCTGTCCATTCGTATATGCGATGTAGTATGACTGCCTTATAGTAGGTTTCAATATCAGGTAAACCCAAGCCCCCTCTATTTTTCCTTTTAGTCAGAGTTGTGTAGCTGAGTCGAGGGTGTTTGTGCGCCCAAATGAATTCTGAGAAGAGCCGTCTCATCGTAGAGAAGAAGGCTTTTGGGAGTGCGATTGGTAAAACTTGTAAGAGGTAAAGTATTTTGGGTAGAGTGGTCATCTTTATGATGTTCACCCTACAGAGCCATCCAAAGTGGGGTTTCGACCATTGTACTAGATCTTGGGAGATTGTTTCTAAGAGGGGTTTATAGTTAAGAGAGTATAGTGAGGAGAGGTTTTTCGGGAGTTGTACTCCTAAGTATTTTATCGCTTTGTTTGTCCACTTGAAAGGGAATCGAGCTTTAAGAGAGTTTGCGTTGTGGGGGTCTATTCGTAAAGGGAGGATTTCACTTTTGGTGAAGTTCACTTTAAAGTTGGACACTACTTGGTATTGCTCTAACTCTTCCACTAAGGGGCCCATGGATGTGGTTGGGTCCATTATCGTGAATAACAGGTCATCTGCAAAAGCAGAAGCCTTAAATTCTTGGTTGTTTATATGGAAACCGTGTATGTCAGGGTTGTCTCTTACTCCTTGTAGGAACGGTTCTAGGATTAGTATGAAGAGTAATGGGGACAAGGGGCACCCCTGTCTTGTTCCATTGTATATTCGCACAGGTGGTGAAAGTTGGCCATTAATTCAATTTTAGCGATTGGGTTTGAATATATAGATTGGATCCACCGGATCCAATTTGGGCCGAGGCCCAACGCTGTCAGTGTGGCTAGGAGGAAAGCCCAATCCACTCGGTCAAATGCTTTTTCGGCATCGACCGAGAAGATGACGCTTTGCTTGGGGGTGTGTTGAGAAAAATGGATCAGGTTAAGTATTTTATTGGTGTTATGTTTAGCCTCCCTGTTTGGGACGAATCCTGATTGGTCTGGGTGTATGAGAAGTTGAAGGAGAGGACGTAGCCTGTTTGCTAAGATTTTTGTAAAAATCTTTAGGTCGATATTGATAAGGGATATGGGGCGGTAGCTTCCACAGTCGGTGGGATCTTTACCGGGTTTGGGGATTAGGGTAATGTGGGCTTCCAATGCTGAGCCAGGCAGAGTGGTGTGTGTTGTTAGAGCATTGAATGCCGTTGTGAAGGGTACGCTCAGTGTGGATGCAAATAGCTTGTAGTATTTAGCTGTGAAGCCATCTGGTCCTGGACTCTTGCCCACTGGTAGATGCCTTACCGCTGCACTAAACTCGTCTGAAGTGATGGGTGCTTCCAAGGATTTAGCGTCTACGGTAGGTATCGTACGCTTTATTCTGGACAATAGGAAGTTATCTATTACTTCTTTGGGCGGTGATTTGTCCGACAGATGGTATAACGTTGAATAGTAATCGTGAAAGGCTTTTGTGATATCTGGTAGCATGGTGGTTAGTGTACCTGATGGTGTCTTTATATGGGATATGAATGTGTTTTGTCTTTTTTTCTTGAGTGCGTTAGCTAGGAGGCGGCCACATTTCCCCCCTTGTGTGTAGAAGGAGTGTCTGGTGAGTAATAATTTCCTCTTAACTGAGGCATTCAGGAGCTGTTGTAGTTTCGTGCGTCTGTCTGTCAGCTGTATGTAGAGGTCTATCGTATTATTGGTTTTGTGGGCAGTCTCCAAAAGCCGTATTTCTTGTGTAAGTGTTTTAATTCTGAGTTCCCTGAGCTTTTTCTGCTTGGAGGCCAGTGCAATTATCTCGCCTCTTAGTACACACTTGTGTGCTTCCCATATTACTGTAGGGGACATATTCGGGTCATTGTTATCTAAAAAATAGTTTGTAAGTGTATCCCTTATTCTATTGGTGATTGTGGCGTCATTGAGTAATAAGTCATTTAGCTTCCAATGGAAAGATGTAAGTGGTAAGGAGGGGATCTGAATCTCCAGCGTTAAGGGCGCATGGTCCGACCATGTGATGGGACCATAACTACTTTTTTGTATGAGGTGTAAGAATCTGTGTGGCATGAAGAGCATATCTATCCTCGAGTAGGAGCCCGTTGTGGGGGAGTAGAAGGAGAAGTCTCTGGATGTCGGGTGCAGTGTCCTCCAACAGTCATATAGTTGGGCGTCGTCTAGGAGTTTTTGAATCTGGCGTCGTGTATGGGTTTGGTAGGTCTTTATTTGTGAAGTCGTGTCAAGGGTGGAGTCTAGGGAGACATTTACATCACCCCCTGCTACCAATATTCCTTCTGTGAAATTTTCTATTCTACGTAGATATTTCCTGAGTGGGTTCCCTTGTTTCCTATTGGGTAAGTATAAGTTCGCGAAGGTTACCATATTGGAGCCTATTTGTCCCTTTACCATAAGTAGTCTCCCACTGTCGTCTGCCTCATGAGAATGATACGTAAAGGGAAGTTTTGCCGATATCAGTATCGCCACCCCTCTAGACTTAGCCTGTGTGTAGTCACTGAAGAAGCCATGGGGGTACCTATTGTCTCTGAGGGAGGGGGCGTTATGTTTCCTAAAGTGGGTTTCCTGAAGGAAGGCCACATCGGCTCTGAGCCGATGTAGCTCCATCAGGGTTTGTGTGCGCTTCTCCGGTATATTTAGTCCTCTTACATTGATCGTACATATCCGTATCTGCTGTGCAGGTGTGGCAGTCGCTGGTGTCTGTGCCATTGCTTTCAGTGGTCGTATAGTAGTCAGCGGTAACTATGTCGTGTAACAATTTCAGTAATATATAACAACAAATGTGAGTATGAAATAGAGAGAAAAGCAAAAAGAACAATAACTATATACAGTTGCGATAATAACGTACTAGGTTTGGTAGTATTAAGTCAGTCGACGGTGTCTGACCCAGTCTAGGGGGGCCTATCTAGATGGGGTCCTTTTTGGCACCGCACAGTCAGTGGTTACTTGACTGTTGTCAGATGTTGGTCTGATACTTCTGGGGCATGTATAGCCGTCTCTCAAATAGGCTATTTACCCGTCCGGTGGGGATGGACAGATGGGGGGGGGTTTCAGTCGCTAAGGTTCCGAGTCCGGGAAAGGCCTCATCCACTCTATATTTGTTTTTGTCGCTAGTGGGCTTACGTATGCAAGGTAATATACATAATCAGTATCTGGGACAGTGTCAGTAGCACCAGAAGTAGGCATTTAGCTGCTAAAACATATCAACAGTCATATAACAGAAAATTCACATAAGTCATTAACATTCCCCAGGAGATTTTTATCTCTCAGTGTCTCTTTACTCCCTATGTGGCTAGCTCGTGCGAGCATGATGGAGAGTTATGAGATTCACAGGTAGCAGTAAGGTGGGGTATACATATGACCTTTCTATTAGAAAGTGAATAAAAGTAAAAGTATAAGTATCTAGCCCAGAGCGTCTAATCGGTCAGGTGGTGTCGGGGACACGGGCACCCAGCCACATGGCCGCCTCCCCAAGACCCCATCATTCCTACAGAGATGTAATTCACGTGGCCATATGGGTGTTGCTGTTACTATGGCCCCTGGGCTTTAGCTAATGTCATCAGTGCATATGCATATTGAAAATACTTGCGGTTGTCGAACCTTACTATTTGAGAGATGGGATATAAGTATCCAGCCCAGAGCGTATAACCGGTCAGGCGGCGTCGGGGACACGGGCACCCAGCCGGGTGGCCACCTCCCCAAGACCCCATCATTCCTACAGAGCTGTCATTCATGTGGCCATATGGGTGTTGTAGTTACTATGGCCTCTGGGCTTTAGCTAGTGTCATCAGTGCATATACATATTAAAAATACTTGCGGTTGTAGACTGAGTTCGGTAGCGTTAGGGGCGCGGATCCCCGTAGGGAAAGAGGGGAGCCGCCCTCCCAAGGCTCCGCTACCCGTAGTAGTCCAATTGCTCACTGGGGTGAGGAGCGTGAGGAGTATTTGCAGCAAAAATGCTAGCGGTCTTCTGAAGTTACTGTTTGTTCATGTTGTGCGTTTGTTTGGGAGCGTGGAGATCAGTACATATCTGTGTGGGCTCCCCTTGGCGTGGACGCCCTGGAGAGTGCTTGTTCTGGCCTCCGTCTTTTCAGCGTTTGTTGCCATCTTGTGCGTTGTTGTAGTGGTTCCCTCTGCATTGGTTGTGGCAGTCCATACCAGTCGGGTACTCTTGTATCCGGTAAGTCCAGTGCTTGTAAAAAGACGGGGACATCATGAGTGGAGTTGATGGTAAATACTTTGCCTTGGTGGTTAACACTTAGCGCCAGGGGGAACCCCCATCGGTACCTGATGTTTCGTTGGCGTAGGATGTCTGTTATAGGTTTGAGAGTCCGTCTTGCCTGCAGCGTCAGCCAGGATAGGTCAGGGTAGATCGAGATTGGAGCATCTTTATATAGTAGAGGCTGGGAGGCTTGTCTTAGTGCTTTGAGTATGTCATCCTTTTGGGAGTAATAGTGCAGACGGCAGATTACGTCTCTTGGCTTTTCCGCTGGTGCACCTCTGGGGCGCAACGCTCTATGTGCCCTATCAAACATGAGTGGTGTATCGGCTTGTTTTCCCATGAGGAGATTAAATATTTCTTGCAGTACCTCTGTTAGATTTTCTGTGTCCTGTTCAGGTAGCCCTTTTAATCTGAGATTATTTCGTCTACCTCTGTTATCCAAATCATCTAATGAGCGCTGTATAGCAAACGCCTGTGCAGAATGTGCTTCCATAACAGATTGCAAGTGTGACACTTGGAGTTGTATTGCATC
>OW240916.1:226301422-226380022 GCA_933207985.1 Pelobates cultripes
CCGATCGTTCACCTTTAGACAGTTCATTGGTTGATAAATTGATTTCTGTAAATCTGATTACACTGCACTCTATTTTTGCAAGCCTGGTTTATGCCTCCATTTGGTTGGCATCCAAGGCTTCTTCTTTTCATTATGGATGTCTTCACGTGTAGCGCGTGAGCATCTGACTTCATTATGCATGTTGTGTCGACATCTGATGTCATTGCATCTTTGTGGTATTCTAGATATGATAGTTTTCAGCGCTTAGTCCCACCGTGGCTGGTTTCCTATAAGCTATCTATGAGGTGGGAGATTGGAGCAACTCCCTTTGCAGTTTTTTTTCTGGTTAACTTCCGTTTTTTGGAAGCACACATGTATGATGTCCCATTAGAGTGAGTGCACAATCATTCTATTATTTAATTATTATACTTTTAAAGGTTGTTGATTGCTATGTGACAAGTATTATTTATTTATTTATTTATAAAATATTTTACCAGGAAAGATACATTGAGATTTCTCTCGTTTTCAAGTATGTCCTGGGTCCACAAATCATTGCATTGTTACATTAGGGTACAATAAAATACAAAAACAATATTAATACACAATAAATACAAAATGTAACATAGAACAGGTAGGAAATATATAATCAACCATGACAGGTGCATTCTGTTTTGAGGTATGTAGAGAGGGACTTTAGGCTTGGGGAAGATTTTAAATTGTGCGGGCGGTCGTTCCACAATTGTGGCGCTCTGTAGGAGAAGGAGGATCGGGCCGCTTTCTTTTTGTATTGAGGTAGACTAAGTAAAATGTTGGCACTGGATCGGAGCTTATAGGAAGTGGGAACAGCTGGGGAAAGCATTTTGTTCAGGTAGGGTGGGAGTTTCCCAGAAAAGCTCTTAAACACAAGGCTGGAAAGATGAAGGGTGCGTCTGGATTCCAGCGATAGCCAGTTTAGTTCTTTTAGCATGTCACAATGGTGGGTCCTGTAATTACATTGTAGCACAAATCGGCAGAACGAGTTATACAATGTGTTGAGTTTATTAATGTGGGATTGAGATGCAGACGCATATACTACATCCAGGGACGTATTAGCCGCGAGGCTAACAAGGCATTTGCCTTGGGCGGCATTTTTCAGGGGGCGGCAAAAAACGCCGCCCCCCAAATGCCCAGGGCAAATGCCTTGTTAGCCTTGCGGCTAACAGACATCCCGGGCGGGCGGCGCTGGCAGGCGGGCGGCTGGCGAGGGAGCTCTTCCTCTGAGCTGTCAGCTCAGCTCCCTCGCGCACCGCAAAGTGAGGCTGGGAGCCGGAAGATGACGTCATCTTCCGGTTCCCAGCCTCACTCTGCAGCCGACGCGCGAGGGAGCTGAGCAGTCAGCTCATGGGAAGTGCTCCCTCGCCAGCCGCCCGCCTGCCAGCGCCGCCCGCCCTGCAGCCACTGGACCACCAGGGAGAGACTCCCCACCTCCCCAGCACCCCAAAGGTAAGGAGTGTCAGGGGATTTAAATTAAAAAAAAAAAAAGTTAAATGCGTGCCGTATGTGTGTGTGACTGTGCTTGTGTCTGTGTATGTAAAGGTTCGACTGTGTGTGTATGCGGGACTGTGTGTGTGTGTGTTTGTGTCTGACCTGTGTGTGTGTGCGTGTACGTACGACTGCGTGTGTCTGTGTGTTTGTGTGTGTGTTTGTGTCTGACTGTGTGCGTCTGACTGTGTGTGTGTGTCTGACTGTGTGTACCCGTGTATGTGTCTGACTGTGTGTGTATGTGACTTAAAGTGTGTCTGTGTGTGTTTGTAGCGTCTGACTGTGTGTGTATGTGTGCGTGTGTGTCTGACTGTGTGTGTCTGTGTATGTGTCTGACTGTGTGTGTGTGTATGTGACTGTGTGTGTTTGTGTCTGACTGTGTATGTGTGTGTGTGTCTGACTGTTTGTGTCTGTGTATGTGTCTGACTGTGTGTGTGTGTGTGTATGTGTCTGACTGTGTGTGTGTGTATGTGTCTGACTGTGTGTGTGTGTGTATGTGTCTGACTGTGTGTGTGTGTGTCTGACTGTGTGTGTGTGTTTTTGTGTCTGACTGTGTGTGTGTGTATTTAGAAGGTGGGGGGGGGGAGGGGGGCGCCTGAGTTTTGTCCTGCCTAGGGCAGCACAAAACCAGGATACACCACTGACTACATCCCCATAATCAATGATTGGCATCAGCATTTGCTGTGCAATCTTTTCCTTTACTGTAGGGCTTAGGCAGGATTTGTTTCTGTACAGGGCACCCAGTTTTGGATAAAGTTTAGATGCAAGCTTTTCTATATGCAGGCCAAAAGATAGATTGGGGTCTAATATCATACCCAAGTATTTGAAAGAGTGGACTGCGGTCAGTGTGCCATGTGAATTTGTTTTGATGGATAGGTGGGAATTGTGTAATTTGTGTAATTTAGGTACCATTCCAAAGATCATTGTGACAGTTTTGTCAGTGTTCAGGAAGAGTTTGTTTGTGATCCACTTTTCTACCTCTGTAAACTGGTCTTGGAGCACAGCCTCAAGCTGTGGTAGATCGGAATTGCTCTCATAGATTACCGTGTCATCTGCGTACATGTGTACATTTGAGGACATTAGGCAGATCATTTATAAATAATGTAAATAGTAGGGGGCCAAGAATGGAACCCTGGTGAACATCACACGTGACTGGGAGAGGGAGTCGCTGTCAGAAATGGACACATATTGCGAGCGATCCGATACATACGATCGAAACCAGGTTAGCGAACGATCACCAATACCTGAGTTTTTGAGTTTGTGCAGTAGAATGTCGTGGTCTACTGTGTCAAAGGCCTTAGCAAAATCAAGGAAAATAGCTCCAGTTAGGTCTCCTTGTTCCATGCCAGTTTGGATGTCATTGCAAACTTTTAAGAGGGCAGTTGTAGTGGAGTGATTCTGGCGGAAGCCCGATTGATCAGGGGTCAGATAGTTTAATTGTTGGTAGTACTCACAAAGTTGCATATGGACACATTTTTCTAAGATTTTTGACAATACCGGGAGCAATGATATTGGGCGATAGTTAGAAACCAAAGTAGTGTCACCACTTTTATGGATAGGCACTACTCTCGCAGTCTTCCAAAGTTTGGGTATGTATCCAGACACCAAGGATTTGTTAATTAGAGTTGAGACGGATTTAGCAATTGCCGGTGCACTGAGCTTCAACAGCATTGCTGGGATTTGATCGGGTCCGGACTGGTTTTTCCTTTTTAGATTATTAAGATGTTTTTTAATGACACTAACAGGTACAGGTCTAAAAATAAACTTGTCTATATTGGGCCTTTGCAAATTTAGTGTGACCTGATCCACATTTGTAGTTTCAGGATGCGCATCATTTATTAGCTTGGCAATCAGGGCAGTAGAGCATCCGACAAAGTAATTGTTAAAGGCATTTGCTACATCTAAGGGAAGTTGCAGGGTTTGGTTACCCACTTTGACAGTGGAGGGTTGGGAGTGGATTGGGGGAGTTTGTAGTTTATTTATGACTTTCCAAAAGTTTCTAGGGTTTGAGATGTTATTGTTGAGATTCTCATAGAAATATTGGGCCTTGGCCAATTTTGTCTGTTTTGTGCATATATTTCGCCATTGTCTATATGTGATCATTCATAGAGCCAGTACGCTTAAACTTTGACCACAAAGAATCCCGAAACTGGTACATTTGGATGAGGTCAGCTGTGATCCAGTTCAGATGTGCTCTTTTTACCCTCACCTTACGCAGCGGGGCATGCAAATTCCAAATTTGTAGGAGTTCAGACTCAAAGAATTCAACAGCACAGTCTAGATCTGGAATAATGTTTAATCTGTGCCATGTGTATTGATTGACTAAACTGTCTATAAGTATGTGGCTACTAAAAAAGACTTAACATACCCCATTTGCAATACCTTGGGTTGCCTACTTTTGCAAATGGTATGCCATCATGGGAGTAATTCTTATTCCTGGGCTACCATACGGTCTCAAAGGCAACATAAACAATCTGGCAAAATTCAATGTGAAAAATGGAAATGCAAGCCTTACATTTGACCCTGTAATTTAAAAACAAACAAACCATAAAACCTGTATATGAGGGGTACTGTTATACTTGGGAGACTTTGCTGAATACATATATCAGTATATCAGTGTTTCGAAACAGTAAAATGTATCATAACTAGAGTTGAGCCAACCCGAACTGTAAAGTTCAGGTTCGTACCGAATATTAAGATTTTTGGCCCACGGACCCAAAAACGGACATATCACTGTATGTTCGGGTTGGAGTTCGGTGTTCAGCAATTTAATGACGCATTTTGAAAAGCTGCGGGGCAGCCAATCAACAAGTGTTTGACTCGTGTGCCCTTAGAAGCCATCACAGTCATGCCTACTAATGGCATGGCTGTGATTGGCCAGTGCAGCATGTGACCCAGCCTCTATATAAGTTGGTTACTTAGTATTATTAACTTATACTCGCTATACCGTGAGTAGGCGCATGTCTACTGGCCTGTGGCTGTGGCTGCTCACTGTTAAAAAAAACCCCAAAACATTCCCCCCTCCTGAGCCCCACCCACGACGCGCGAGTGGGGGCTTTTAAACTAAAGGGGGGATCTATTGCCCCCCTGGCCCCCACCCCTGAGCAGTGGGTGGGGACCCTAAATATCAATAAGGGGGGGGACCTATTGTCCTCTCCCCTGGCCCCCACCCCTGAGCGGCAGATGGGGGCACTAAATATCAATAAGGGTGGGACCTCTTGTACTCCCCCACCCCTGAGCAATTAGGATCAGAGCACTCTGATTGGTGGGTTTAAGCCATCCAATCAGAGTGCTCTGACAGGTAAATGAAGAGACTGACAGGTAAGTCTCTACATTTACCTGTCACAGCACTCTGATTGGTTGGCTTGAAATCAAATCAAATTGTAATTAATTGACTAATTATGTAAAAAAAATTATATAAATATATATGTAAAATTTAAATATATGTGTATTTATATATATATATATATATATATATATGCATTTATGATGTCATTCTAAATGGATATTGATTAAATTATATATGTATATTAATATCAAAATACAGTGAGAAAAAAATTAACAGGTATATACTTTAATTTTTGTTTTATTATTTTTTTATTTTATTGTTTTCTTTTTTTTTTTAAATGTATTTACTAAATATATATATATATATATATATATATATATATTTGTGTAAGGGGCAAAATAGCCGTATATGGAGTAAGGATCCAGCATAAGTTTAGGATAGTGTAAAGGGAGCAAGTCGGTTGTGGTGTGCCGATACTGACGATACGGTAGGCCTGTAAATAAAGAGGGCCCACCAAGGAGTAAGAAAGTAAAGTAAATGGAAAGAAAAGAGAAAGTGTTGAAATGAGGAGTGGGTGGGAGGGTCATTCTGATGCTGACCTCAAGCGATATGAGTCAGGTAAGGGGTGTCCCTTATATAGGGGAGTGAATTAATTTAAGCCCCTCCCACAAATACAGGCAAAACTGCCTTAATACTTGTGTAAGGGGCAAAATAGCCGTATATGGAGTAAGGATCCAGCATAAGCTTAGGATAGTGTAAAGGGAGCAAGTCGGTTGTGGTGTGCCGATACCGACGATACGGTAGGCCTGTAAATAAAGAGGGCAAAAATGAATAATCAAAGATTTAATACAGTCAACAAATATATACAAATTAACCAGACATTTCCTTAAATGCATTACAGTATTTAATTCCTGAAAGGATTTTGAAGGTAGGAATCTAGGACCGAAAGTGGGCACCATTTGTTGTGGGTAGGATAGTATGTTATCTCTACTGTTGGTGCATGTTGACTCATTTCGGAATGTGGTAGAGCCAATAGGTAATGATATATGTGTTTACGTACGTGGGATCGTTGAAGACAATGATCTGTCTGAGTGGTGGTGATGGTAGTGGATTCTCTGGCCTGAGAAAGGCATAAAAGGCAATGTGCATGGCTGGTAATGGCCGACTTGGTAGTATAATTGAATGGTTGTAGATCTAATAGGTCCGATAAGGATGAACAGTTGGATGGCTATTGGTAATCTCTGAGAGGAACGTGGGGGAATGGATTCCTGAAAACCTCTGAGTATATTCTTTTCTGGTATGATAGCATGAAGTTTATGGTAGTTTTGGCCATAGGTTATCATGTGTTGTTGAATGCCTGTAAAATATATAATTAATGGTGTATGAGATAGTTTAAGTTTAAGGTGGCAAAAATAAGCAAAACTTAGGAGAAATTTTGTGACACAGGTTGAGATATGTCGTGTTCCAGTGAGATTCTTTAAGCCAGGTGAAAAGCTGTGTTATGCGTTCTACAAGTATGGGACGAAAGTGCTAGGTGGGATAGTGCATGCTATGCTGCATGAGTATGTCTAATCCATGATTTTGTCTCTGGAACGAAAGAGTGGACGTGACTGTATGGGCGGCTGTAGGAAGCGTATGATGAACATGCCTGGAATATAAATGAGACAGTTGTCGGCAGGGATGTATACCCCCGTCTGGTACATGAAAGTGAAATGTGATAAGTGGCCAACCAAGTGAGTTCCCCAGAAACATCATGAACTTATGGATGAGTAGTGGCGTTTGTTGATGATATGATATGTGCTTAGTTGTCTGAGTAACAACGGATTGATGACCCTGACCATGATTTACCCCATGCCACAGCAGCTGCTACAATGGGGTAGATCTCCCAAAGGGGCTGAAGTGGTGGAAAAATTTCCAAACCTGGATGCCATGGCCAACAGCCCCAAAGCAATTGTTCCCGGTAGATTGCTGCCAAACCCGTGGTATACGCTGCGTCTGACCATCTGGTTGGAGAAGTGTCAGACAATCCTGGAAGGAACATGCTTTTACCATGCCAAGTGGTTAAGAAATCCCCCCCCATGTGCAGGTCTGCTGTTGCTGAGGTGTCTAGGCACCTCCTCTGATCGTCATGTTGGAAGTGTGGAAAAAAGGGGAAAGTACTCTGGATGTGAAAGCGTGGTCTTGTGGTATGATTGGCATGGCAAAATTAAGGAACCTGGTAGGGATTGTAGTTCCTTGTAGTTGTAAGTACTAAGCAGGAGGTAGTGATTGATTTAGTTGAGAATGTTCCCTATTTGTCTTGTGGTAACTTGCGTGTATGGATGCCGACTCAAGTCATATGCCCAGTAATGTGATGATAGTGTCTGCGCCTTCTGTTTCTTATGGGGTCCTGGGACGCCCAAGTGGTCAACCAGACTAAGCTGCCATGAGGCTTCTAGTGAAAAATATGCTTTCTTTGAGCAACAAGAAGTCTTCTAGATAGTGTATGACTGTAATGCCTCTGGATATGTTATCATAACCAGCACAGAGTATCTGCGAATATCGATAGTAGGTTAATCTGTAGCTCGAAAGTTGAGCAGGGAAAGGATTGCCCAATTTATGCCATGTAAGTGCCAGTGTGTAGGGTAGATGGTAGCTGTTTACTGCGTTGATGATATTGGTCTTACTTAACCAAGCTTTAACCCATGCTTGAGTGATAGCTGTAAAGGTAGATCAATGGTGTTGTATAGTAAGAAGGGAGTTGAGACTTGGGGTAGCGGAGGTGTGTGGTGCCAATAAGTCTATGGTTAGTCTTTGTTTAAGGGAAGATTCCTTGTGACAATACCAATGTGTGTGTTTGGTGCCATGCTGTAAATGGTGGAGATTGGAAGACCACTCTGCAAATCTTGGCTATGAGTGTGTTTTCAGCCAATGGTTTTGTTGTGCTGACTGTAAGTGAGGGCATGCTATATTCCTTGAAGGTGTGTTTATGATACCTGTATGGGAGCCCTTTGAAGCTCCAGAGCTTTAGTAAATCTACTACAAGTCTGGAAGGGTGATGAGTCAGTAGTTTTGAAAATGCATTGGTGTGTACAGATGGTGAGTACGTTATTTGTAAGTTGTATTGGGCCACATGGTTTGTCATGTGCCCTGAACCATTTGAACATATATGCAACAGTCTATATGCAATGCAACTACTCATATCAATCGTCTCTGGTAGTTCAGAGGTGCTGGTACCTGGAGCCTGAGAGTGCTCGTCCATTTGTTTGGGACAGAACCCCTTCTGTATGGGTACCTGCACAAATAAACATCTCTACATATTCCAAATACCAACCCATCCAAGAGATGGTCAGTTCCCGATTTACCTGGAATCCCTGAATCTGACCATTACAGATACATCATCATACATATATATGCCTTGCTTCCCCAATGTGCTGGGATCATACGTGCAGGGTTAACATCTTGTGTGTCATAAGAATTGATTGTACCAGGTAACCGAGTTTCGGTTGGTGCTGGTTGTACAGTAACGTGAGGCCCAGCCTTGTGAGGGCTGTGGTGACCAACTCGAGATTGCCAGTCTGTCATAAAATTTTTTGGCTCATGAGTTTATGAGTGAGGCTAGCATAGCCTGGGTGTCACCTGAGTTGATGTAGCTGGGCCTTCCCCTGCCTCCGTGTTGTCTGTTGATGTATGGAGGAGTTTGAATAACTCTGCTTTCCTTGCTGTAGCAGGGTAGGGGATTTGTCACCTCCTTAGGTCGGTGGTAATGTGTGGGATCGTCCAGGATCTGATTGCTGCTGGACTAGCAACATCTCCTCTGCTTGAAGGTGTATCAATTCTAGCCGGGGTGCTAGGAAGAGGTGATTCTTCACCATCTTTTGGAGAAATACTTAAATAACAATAAAGATTGCAATTATTTGTACCCAGGGTTCTTGTACTGGCTTGCTAGCTAAGCCGTAAGGCGAAACGATTAGGCTTGGTGTTTTTTGGTGACTGGTGAGGCCCTGCTAGTTGCCAAGTGGCTTGAGAGGCTCTATCTATGCTTGGCGCGAGGGGATTTTGTGTGGCCACCGAACATTGTGGCAGGATGTTGGCCTCTCGGTGACAGTAACCAGAAAATAGGAAGGGGAGTGACAGGTGAGGCCCTCTATATGATACAATGCGAGGCGGCTAGCTCACGAGTGGCCCGAGGGGTGTATGCCTCCGAGTGTGAGGCGGGGTGTTGGCCTCGCGGGACCACTAACCGAAGCATAATGCAGAGAAAAAAGGGGGTAATACCTATTGGGCCCTAGAACCCTAATTGCCAGTACACTATTACTATTCCAGGGAAGGTAAGAGATGGATAACTACGTGAGCAGGTGTATGTACCTGGTAGTATGGTATTGAACCTGACAATCCGTATAGGTTTTTTAGTAGTAACTGTAACCTGAATGGATAAAACCGTATGGCATAAGGAAATATGGCATAGACCAAGCTTATCTTAATACGTACAGTATATGTGAAAAGTAAAGTGCCATGATGTGTAAATATTAAACATCGTAGCCATACTGGTTAAATATGTATCAATCTTAACCCATTAAGTGCCGTATGTACAAGTGAAAATGTGGTCTGTCCCCACCTTGTATGTTGTATGTCCCCTTGCTAGGGGAAAGTCTGTTGCGTGAGCAGCGTGCTGTGAAAAATGTATGTGAACTATATTACCAGTTACGTATATACAGACGCGTCTGCTACTGTGTAATAATATATGTATTTATACCTGATGTTGATATAGTGCTTGCTATGTGAATTGTTGTATGTCTTATTGAATGGTAGGGGTCAGTGAACATGGTGTTGCAAAATGCAAGTGCACTGGAGATCTGCCGAGTGCCCTATAGGTGGCAGTGTAGTTGGATACTGATTGGTATGTGAAATGTTGTTTGTCTGTTGACCTATAGGTGTAAGTGTTTTGGTGTTTGTAAAACCCCATGAAAATTGTCAATGTACTTGACAGACCTGTAGGTGGCAGTGTTGATAGAACCACTGTTGGTCTTGATGTGAAATGTAAATTATTGTGAATTAAACCTGAATTTGAGCCCGTGCTGGAGTTTCATTTATGGTTTATGGTTATGTTTAACCCCGTAAGGACCAAACTTCTGGAATAAAAGGGAATCATGACACGTCACACATGTCTTGTGTCCTTAAGGGGTTAAAACAATCTTATGTGTAATTTATATTGGCTGGTAAATTGTATATGACATGTGAAGACAGTTTTGCTGTTGACCAGTAGGGGTCATAAATGCTGATTGTATGGTAAAAATACCCTTTAACCCCTTAAGGACCAAACTTCTGGAATAAAAGGGAATCATGACATGTCACACATGTCATGTGTCCCTAAGGGGTTAATCCTACCGTTTGACAGATAGGAGTCAGTATAAAAGCGAAAATGCTGTAGTTAGTTTGTTTGCTTATGAAGTGAAATAAAGTCTGAGAAGACTGTAGTATACCGATTGACCGGTAGGGGTCAGCATGTAGGCGAAAATGCCGTGGTTCGTTGGTTTTTACATGAAATGCAATAATGTCTGAGAAGCCTGTAGTACACTGAATGACCGGTAGGTAAAAATGCAGTGGTTTATTGTTTTGTACACGAAAAGCAATAATGTCTAAGAAGCCTGTAGTACACCGAATGACTGATAGGGGTTAGTATGTAGGTGAAAAATGCAGTGGTTTGTTGGTTTGTACCTGAAATGCAATAATGTCGGAGAAGCCTGTAGTACACAGAATGACCGGTAGGGGTCAGTGTGTAGGCGCAAATGCAGTGGTTCGTTGATTTGTACATGAAATGCGATAATGTCTAAGAAGCCTGTAGTCCACCGAAAGACCAGTAGGGGTCAGTGTGTAGGTGTAAATGCAGTGGTTTATTGGTTTGTACATGAAAATGCAAACAACGCCTAAGAAGCCTGTAGTACACCGAATGACCAATAGGGGTCAGTGTGTAGGTGAAAAATGCGGTGGTTCGTTGGTTTGTACATGAAATGCAATAATGTCTGAGAAGCCTGTAGTACACCGAATGACCGGTAGGGGTCAGTGTGTAGGCAAAGATGCAGTGGTTCGTTGGTTTGTACATGAAATGCAATAATGTCTAAGAAGTCTGTAGTACACCCAAAGACCAGTAGGGGGTTTAAACGAATGATATGCATGAACATGCAATGGTTTTAGAACAGACTTAGACAAAATGCAGCAGTAAAGTGAGGACCTGACCCTTGCATGGTGCCGTGGGACTGATGCCTGGCGTAATGGGTAGGTCAACTTACGGTTTGTGAGTCACTTGGACACCATCCACAGCGATAGATTGAAGAAAGAAGGTGGTAGGCCGGAAAAGCCTGTGGCTGGATTCCTGACACAGCTCAGCTTAGAAAACCTCATGGAGTAATCAGGTAAAATGGCGTCTGGATGACCCGGAAGTGGAAATCATTCTGATGCTGACCTCAAGCGATATGAGTCAGGTAAGGGGTGTCCCTTATATAGGGGAGTGAATTAATTTAAGCCCCTCCCACAAATACAGGCAAAACTGCCTTAATACATATATATATTTATATATATATATATGCATACTTAGTTATGGGCCCCTGGGGTGGAGCATTTGGAGTTTAAAAAAGTTTATTGAATCAAATTAAAATGACGACCAACGTTTCAGCCCCGTTCGGGACTTTCTTCAGGGTCAGAAAAACAGATCAACCTCCCAAAAGATACAAAAAATACAAATATCCCCTGCACTCACGCTTTGAATACTTCACTGCCGGGTGCAACTACCATGGCTCCACATGACACAGATCCAAAATAGCAATGGCTGCTCTCCGATCTTTAAGAATAAAAAAAGTTTATTGTTTCAGTCCCCGTTCGGGTTTTTCTGACCCTGAAGAAAGTCCTGAACGGGGACTGAAAGTTGGTTGTCATTTTAATTTGATTCAATAAACTTTTTTTATTCTTAAAGACCGGAGAGCAGCCATTGCTATTTTGGATCTGTGTCATGTGGAGCCCTGTTAGTTGCGCCCGGCAGTGAAGTATTCAAAGCGGGAGTGCAGGTGATTTTTGTATATATATATATATATATATATATATATATATATATATATATATATATATACAGTTGCAAGAAAAAGTATGTGAACCCTTTGGAATGATATGGATTTCTGCACAAATTGGTCATAAAATGTGATCTGATCATCATCTAAGTCACAACAATAGACAATCACAGTCTGCTTAAACTAATAACACACAAAGAATGAAGTGTTGCCATGTTTTTATTGAACACACCATGTAAACATTCACAGTGCAGGTGGAAAAAGGTATGTGAACCCTTGGATTTAATAACTGGTTGAACCTCCTTTGGCAGCAATAACTTCAACCAAACGTTTCCTGTAGTTGCAGATCAGACATGCACAACGGTCAGGAGTAATTCTTGACCATTCCTCTTTACAGAACTGTTTCAGTTCAGCAATATTCTTGGGATGTCTGGTGTGAATCGCTTTCTTGAGGTCATGCCACAGCATCTCAATCGGGTTGAGGTCAGGACTCTGACTGGGCCACTTCAGAAGGCATATTTTCTTCTGTTTAAGCCATTCTGTTGTTGATATACTTCTATGCTTTGGGTCATTGTCCTGTTGCAACACCCATCTTCTGTTGAGCTTCAGCTGGTAGACAGATGACCTTAAGTTCTCCTGCAAAATGTCTTGATAAACTTGGGAATTCATTTTTCGTTCGATGATAGCAATCCATCCAGACGCAGTAAAGCAGCACCAAACCATGATGCCCCCACCACCATACTTCACAGTTGGGATGAGGTTTTGATGTCGGTGTGCTGTGCCTTTTTTCGCCACACATAGAGTTGTGTGTTTCTTCCAAACAACTCAACTTTGGTTTCATCTGTCCACAGAATATTTTGCCAGTACTGCTGTGGAACATCCAGGTGCTCTTGTGCAAACTGTAAACGTGCAGCAATGTTTTGTTTGGACAGCAGTGGCTTCCTCTGTGGTATCCTCCCATGAAATCCATTCTTGTTTAGTGTTTTACGTATTGTAGATTCGCTAACAGGGATGTTAGCATTTGCCAGTGACTTTTGTAAGTCTTTAGCTGACACTCTAGGATTCTTCTTCACCTCATTGAGCAGTCTGCACTGTGCTCTTGCAGTCATCTTTACAGGACAGCCACTCCTAGGGAGAGTAGCAGCAGTGCTGAACTTTCTCCATTTATAGACAATTTGTCTTACCGTGGACTGATGAACAGCAAGGCTTTTGGAGATACTTTTATAACCCTTTCCAGCTTTATGCAAGTCAACAATTCTTAATCGTAGGTCTTCTGAGAGCTCTTTTGTGCGAGGCATCATTCACATCAGGCAATACTTCTTGTGAAAAGCAAACCCAGAACTGGTGTGTGTTTTTATAGGGCAGGGCAGCTGTAACCAACACCTCCAATCTCATCTCATTGATTGGACTCCAGTTGGCTGATATCTCACTCCAATTAGCTCTTGGAGATGTCATTAGTCTAGGAGTTCACATACTTTTTCCACCTGCACTCTGAATGTTTATATGGTGTGTTCAATAAAAATATGGCAACATTTCATTTTTTGTGTGTTATTAGTTTAAGCAGACTGTGATTGTCTATTGCTGTGACTAAGATGATGATCAGATCACATTTTATGACCAATTTGTGCAGAAACCCATATCATTCCAAAGGGTTCACATACTTTTTCTTGCAACTGTATATATATATATATATATATATATATATAGTGATCCTTGTCTGCAGTTAGCACAGTCCTTTTGGGTACAAACATGCACAGTCTTTAAAAGTAACTTAAGTCCAGGCACTTTATTGTTTAGCTTCTCCACAAAGACAGCAGCACATGAAAAACAAAAATGTAACAAAACCCTATAAACAAAAACCTAGCTCGGTCTGAGCACTAACTAACACCAGTTCCCTCTCTCTCTCTCTCAAGGGTTTAAACTATAACAAAACAAGAAGTGGTTTCACCAACCTAGTGTCTTTGTCAGCTCTCAGCACTCCAGTGTTTAGTCAGCCTGCTGCTTCCAGCCCTTCAAGAGAGAAATAAACATTCTCATCTACCTGACTAGCAGGGATGGGGTTTATTCCCACTGCTGCAGCTGATTACCTGCAGCTGGGCAGTGGGTTGGAGACAGTCCAAAGCCTGGTCTGGACCTAGTCTCCCAAGAGAAAACAATAAACAGTGGAGTGGAGCACTGGCCCACCCTTCTCTCCAAATGCTCCACCCCAGGGGCCCATAACTAAGTATGCATTTAAGTTACATACATACACACATTCCCCCTGGGGTTAAAGATCATATGCCTCTCTGAACAATGCAGATTAAATATAAACTCCCTCACAGACCACCCCATTCACCTTATCACAATATATATATTTCAGAAATGAGTTTGGCACACTACCTAAACAAAGTATATACTTAGAACTCGCACCAGGGTGCAAACCAGCGATATAAATATAGAAAAATAGTAAGGTGCACTCCTGGATTTGACAAAATGCTTAATCTATTTGTGCAAAAAAATTTGAAGTTCAGTGGATCGACGTTTCGACCAATACACAGTCTTTTTCTGATCTTGAAAAAGACCGTGTATTGGTCGAAACGTTGATCCACTGAACTTCAAAATTGTTTACCCTACAGTAAACTAAGTAATTCAAAAATTGTATAGGGATATACCTCCTCTAGAGACCACATGGGAGTCTTAAAGTGAAATTTATACAGAAGGGTATAAGATGTATTTGTATTTCTTCGTAGTTTTTAGGAATTATTTAAAGGGATATACCTTTTCAGAAGAGCACCTAGTGTTCTTCCATTAGCACAAGTGTTTAATAAAATTGTGGATTGTTAATCTTAAAACGATACCAAAGAATGCATCAACTGTAAAAAATTCTTAATATAAATATTATGTCCAACACAGTCAGATATTCAATCTAAAAAATGTATGAGTTCAAAATCTATATTCAAGCCATAGGGTGTTAGAGCCCCAAGTTTGAATATCCAGTTAATTTCCTGAATAGCCAACTTATTATAGTCTCCTCTCTTGTCTTTTTGGATTTTCTCTATTCCACAAAAGTATAGGTGGCTGGGGTCCATCTTGTGTTTCAACTTAAACTGCGCTGAGACACTGTAGCCTTTAAAGCCTCTTAATATTATATATATATATGTTCACATATTCGTGTCTTCACATGCTCCACCTATTATATAGTCATCTTCCCATCTAGACATAAAAAGGTTTGCATAGCTGGGTGCAAACCTCGTTCCCATAGCTGTACCAACCTTCCGAATAAAATATTGATCTTCATATGTAAAAACTTTATTAACCCCTTAAGGACGGAGCCAAATGTACACATTGTGAACAAAACAAAATGTAAACAAAACCTGGCATTTGCGCTACATGTCTGTCCAACCGTAATACACCTCTTTCATAGTAAATGCACCCACCCTTATTATATATCATTTTATTCAGGGGAAACAGGGCTTTCATTTAATATCAAATATTTAGCTATGAAACATAATTTAATATGAAAAAAATGGGAGAAAATACGATTTTTTTGATTTTTTTAGTTCTAAATTGCATTTTAAAGGTCAGTGTCATAATACTGTTTGATTTTACTGCAATAAAATACACATATTTGTATTTAGTAAAGTCTCACGTGTAAGACAGTACCCCCTATGTACAGGTTTTATGGCGTTTTGGGAAGTTACAGGGTCAAATATAGCACGTTACATTTGAAATTGAAATTCGCCAGATTGGTTACGTTGCCTTTGAGACTGTATAGTAGCCCGGGAATGAAATTTACACCCATAATGGCATACCATTTGCAATAGTAGACAACCCAAAGTATTGCAAATGGGGTATGTCCAGTCTTTTTTAGTAGCCATTTGGTCATAAACACTGGCCAAAGTTAGCGCTAGTATTTGTTTGTGTGTGAAAAATGCAAAAACCGCCAATTTTGGCCAGTGTTTGTGACTAAGTGGCTACTAAAAAAGACTGGACATACCCCATTTGCAATACCTTGGGTTATCTACTATTGCAAATGGTATGCCATCACAGGGGTAATTTTCATTCTTGAGCTACCATAGGGTCTCAAAGACAACGTAACCAATCTGGCGAATTTTAATGTGAAAAATATGAAACACAAGCCTTATATTTGACGCTGTAACTTTTGAAAACACCATAAAACCTGTACATGAGGGGTACTGTTGTACTCGGGAGACTTCGCTGAACACAAATATTTGTGTTTCAAAACAGTAAAAAGTATCACAGCAATAATATTGTCCGTGTAATGCTGTTTGTGCGTGAAAAATGCAAAAAACTTCACTTTACTGGCGATATCATCGTTGTAATACATTTTACTGTTTTGAAACACTAATATTTGTGTTCAGCGAAGTCTCCCGAGTAGAACAGTACCCCCCATGTACAGGTTTTATGGTGTCTTGTAAAGTTATAGGGTTAAATATAGTGCTAGCAAATTAAATTCCCTTTACTTTCGGCATGGGTTGTCAGGTAGGTCCTGCTAATTGTAATTAATTAAGATACCTAATTATGTAAAAATATTACATAAATATATATGTAGAATTAATATATGTATATATATACGTATGTGTATATATATGTATATATCTATATAATTTTTTTAAAATATTTTTATTTATATATAGATATATATATATATAGTGATATATACGTATATATTTATGTATATAGATATATTATTTCGTTCTACGTGTATTTTGATATATATATATATATATATATTAATTTCACAAAACAGTTAGAACGAAATAACACATCTATATATTTTTTAATTATTTATTTTTAATTATTTTTTTAATTTTATTTTTTAACGTATTTACATTTTAATTTTTTTTATATTATATATAAATATATATAACAATAATTATATATATATTTAATCAGTATCAGTCTACGTGTAATTTGATATTAATATATATATATAATTATATATATATTAATAGTAAAATACACCTAGACGGTGTATGTGTGTGTATGTATATGTGTATATATATACTTAGATCATATATATATATATATATATATATGATCTAAGTATATATAATAATTTTTTTTTACACCATTAACTTATTTTACTTTTATTTTCAGCCAGCAGGGGGACCACCTGTCATTACAGGCAGCCCCCCTGCCGGCAATACAGAAGCCAGCTATACCCGGCCATGTGATTGTGGGGTCCTCGCTAGGACCCCACTCTCACATGGCCGGGGGGCTTCAACGAGGACGGATGTGCCGCGGGGGGCTCCCTGGGAGTCCCCCCAACCGCGATCGCCGGCGTGGGACCGCCGGCGACCGGGTAAGTTAACAAAAACCGGAGGGCGTACAATTACGCCCGGCGGCGTTTAGAGCCGCCTATTAGAGGGCGTAATTGTACGTCCTCCGGTTTTAAGGGGTTAAGAATCAATAAAATTAATCTTTTCTTAAGGTAATTTATTTATTTATTTTTTTTCTAAGATTTCTTTACATGCTTTACTTCCTTTTTCAGGATTTATACATGTATACAATGTATTGACATTGCATGTGACCAGTATCATTCCTTCTTTCCACTGTATTTCCCTTAGGATTCTTAATAAGTGTGTAGTTTCTTTTAAGTGTGACTTCATTTTGAACACAGATGGTTGAGGGGTATGGTCTATGTACGGGGATAGGTTGCTAAATAAGGATCCTATTCCAGAAATAATAGGCCTTCCTGGAGGTTCCGTTTTTGTGGATCTTGGGTAAGAAATAAAAAATTGTCATCCTTGGGTTCTTTATATTAATACAATTAAACTCCCTTTTGTTTAAAATTCCAAGATCCAATCCTCTCTTCAGATATTCTTCCAGACTCTTTTGCATGTGGGGAGTAAGGTTGTTACTTAATTTCCGATACGTAATCGTATCCAGCAATTGGGAGTATGCCTCTTTCAAGTAGTACTCCCGGGTCATAATAACTATCTCACCCCCCTTATCTGCTGGTTTAATCACTATATTAGGATTTTATTTCAATTCCTTGAAGGTGTCACAGCTGACGGTATGGAAACCGGGACCCCTGAGTGCCTGCTGTGGAGATGAGCGGAGTCTTCAGCGTGGAAGTGGATTAACAGGGCCAGGTGCAGGGTAACCACAAGCCCTCTGGTATTGAGCACCAGCGTTTGTGCGGCCACATACCAGAACCCTGATGCAGCTACAGCGGATCCCAGGAACTTGAAGCTAGGAAGTAAGTAGACCTCCCAGGAGCTGAATAGGGAGGCTCTGCAGCAAGAATGTATCCAGTACAGAAACAAGGCAAGGCTAGGATAGTCACCAAACATGAAAACAAGACAGAACTAATAGAACCCAGAGCAGGACAGAAAGCAGAACCCAGAACATGTACACAAGACATGAGGAAAACAAGAACAGGGCAGGACAGGACTGTACATGAACTGGGATTACAAAATAAAACAAGACAAGATATAATAGGCAAAACAAGAGGAAACATAGCTAAGCACTAATTATGAAAAGTATGGGGATTTAGTCACATTATATGATCATACATTGCTCAAGCCTGCCAACAACACCAATGTACCCCATATCTGGCAGGTCCTACACTGCCTAATTTTTGCTAAAAGAACCATACTAAACCACAATAGCACTTACCTGCAAGAAAGGGCAGAGACTTGAAACACTACTGCAGGTCCAGACTGAAACAAAAGGAAAATGGAAAACAAATGGGTGTGGCAACATAAAACAAACATTTAAAGGAAACCTGGACACTGGGAATTCCAGGGACGGATTACAGGAATGAACCCAAAAAAAACCAGCATAAAGAAAAAAACAGACATAGAATAGTCTGGAAATTGGAGAGTGATGCTCTATCCATATTGTGTAATATGTTGTGGGGCTAGGGAAAGTCCCTATACCAGACACCAACTGGGAATTGACACAGGTGCAGTGTAAGTACACTCATACAAGGTGAGATCTCCACATAGGGTGTGTAAGGTGGAGGTTTCTCACCTGATAATATTACACCATCTGAAGTTATATCCCCCCTGATTGTCATTGGAATTATACCCCTAGGAGTGTTGGAGGATTTTGGAAGGAGTGACAGCATATTTGGTGTGGACCATAATATTTCTGAGCTAATAAGGAACTATTATATATATTTCAGGATAATACATTTATAATACATTTATATACATATTTATGTCTCTACATTGCTAAATTCTATTTTAAATAAAGTTCTGCCAATTTTCACTTCTAATTGGTGTGATTTTATTACTATTTTATTATTATTAAATACCTCCTCCTGTGATCTTGCCCTTTCCTCATCCCCATCATCCTGTGCTGAGCTAAAGCCTTTCCTTTCTGTCCTATCTCCATTTTTGTAGATTTCTGTGTCCCTCCCCCACACACACTACTTTAAAATCTCCTCCAACCTTCTAGTCATTCAGCTCCTAGCCCAGCAGACCATCTTCCGTTTAGAAGCAACCCATTATAGAGCAAAATTATCCCAGTGCTATAAAAAGCCAAAGTCCTCCTTCCTGCAACATGATTGCCTTTCTATTGAAGGCAATATCACTTAAAATATTACCATGGAGGTAATTTTCCTCAGATTTCTTCATAATTCCCTACACTCTGCATGTGTCATTGCTACCAATATGGACCATCACAGCCAGGTCATTCCCAGCCCCTCCCAACAATCCATCCACTCTGCCAGACCTGAGCACCCAGAAGACAGCAAACTGTCTGGTTGAGATGATCAGCGTAGCAGATATCCTTATCTACTCCCTTAATAATGGAGTCCCCTAACACCACAACCCGTGTAGCCTTTCTTACATTCTCAGCCCCATCAGTACTACCATCTCTCAAACAGGCAAATCTGTTAGGCTGAACAAAGTCAGGACTAGCTAAACTTTTCATCTTTACTCCCCCCACATTACCACATAAAACTGTTACGCAGCTATGTACCTGTCCCCCTGCTTTCTTATCTCTCCTACTCCGAACTCTGCTCAGTAAGCAGTAAATCCCCTTCATGACTGTCAATCTGTCTCAATGTTGCTTCTCCAGTTCTCCAATGCGAGCTTCCAGAGAAGCCACTCATTCACCTGCCACAATGGTATGAACCTTGGACGGATCCATCCAGGCATGTATACATGTTACAAGCTGACATCCATTTCCACAGTTACAAAGAACAAGTATACAGGACAGTAAAGCAATATTTACCTATATATTTGACACACATTTGGGGGAGCTGGGGGAATGAAACACATTGGGGGGCTGGAGGAATGAGACACATTGGGGGCAGTAGGGGAATGAGATACACTGGGAACTAGGGAAAAGAGATACATTGAGGGAAGCTGGGGGAAGGACAGACACTTACTGGGAATGGCTGAATGAGACATGTGACAAACTCCCCTTCCCACGTGAGTTTGCCACGAGCTCCTGGAGGAGCTCACTTGCCAGCCTCCTGCGCACAGAGCCCTGCAGGGAAACCTGTAAAAGATGACCAAAGTTGACCGAACATTAGCACTGATTTCATGGAACTGTTTTGGGCATAGGACCATGTGCACGGTCGGTCAAAATTATGACTTCCATGGTAATCCCGAACCCCTGAACTGATCTGGGTGATTTTTGGATATGTTGCTCCCCCAGATCGGGGCTATCAAGGGATATGACTTTTGTGGGGTTTCCATGTGTTTTAGGGGTATTTTTGGGTGTTGTTGTATTGCATGTTTTGTGCTTGGAGATAATTGGATTAGATTAGAACAGGTCCTGATCCAATTATCTCCCAGGCACAGAGGAGGGATTATTTTATTTTGTATAGGAGTGTCCTAGATCTGAGAGCCAATGTAATTGTGTATTTGTTTCTACTGTGGTTTACTCTCAGGTACAAAAGGGAGTGCCCCTTGCATGAGCACCTGCATCTAAGGACAGTTATGGCTACCATTAAATGAGTTCCTGCTTAACCTCAACATAGATTTTCATCTCGTGCTTGGAGTACTCAGTGAGCCCTAGGAGCATCAATCAAACCCAGTCAGGGTGCCAGGCAGTCCGTCACAAGACACATGGGGGGACTAGAGGAATGAGGCACATTGGGGGGTGCTGGAATGAGACACATTGGGAGGGTTGGGGGAAATTAGGCATATTGGGGAGCTGGGAGAATGGGACACATTGGGGGAGCTGGGGGAATGAGACACATTAGGGAACTGGGGGAATGAGACACATTGGGCGAGTTGGGGAATGAGACACATTGAGGGGGGTGGGGGAATGAGAGACAATGGGACAATGGGAGTAGCTGAGGGAATTAGACACATTGGGGGGACTGGGGAAATGAGACACATGGGGAATGAGACACATGTGGGACTGAAGGAATGAGACACATTGGGGGAGCTGGGGGAATGAGACACATTGGGGCGAGCTGGGGAAATGAGACACATGGAGAGCCTGGGAGGGAGAAAATGAGACACATGGAATGAAGGAGCTGGGGGGAATGAGACACATGGTGGGGCTCGGACACACACACAAAGAGACATAGAGAGGCTGGAGGCGAAAGAGATAAGGTGCTGGGGGGAAAGAGACACACAGAGGGGAATCGAAAGAGTCACATAAAAAGGGCTATGGAGAGAAAGAGACAAGGTGCTTAAGGCAAGTGACACACGAAGGGGCTGAGGGGATAAACAGACATAGAGAGTAGAGGGATATTTCTACATTAAGTTATCAACATTATGTTATCAGCCTACTCGTAATGGAAAATACTATCTGGATCTAGGGTTTTTTAATGCTCTTTTCATATTGTTTATTATTATTTGACTGATCCCCTTACTATGCCACATTGGTTTTAATTTTCTTCTTTTATTTTGTTTTCCTAATAGCATGTACTGAGAAATTATTTTTTTATAGAATTTGAATAAAACCTCCTATTTATCCGCTGTGCATTTTCCATTGTATAGTTCCTGCCAGTCAATTTGTTGTAAAGATGTACTTACCCTAAAAATAAGTGATCTTGTAAAGCCCATACAAATTTATTAATTTTTGGTAATGTCAAATTTTGTGCTCACTATTTCTAAAGTTCTCTCTTACTTGAATGTTTGAAAATAGGTCAACATTATTAGTTATTACAAGATCCAGTTTAGATCCAAATATTTAAGTAAAATTATAATAAGTCTGGAGTGTTACACGCTTGTAAAAAAACATTAGTTTCATTAACTGTTAAATAACAGTTGGTACATTTTAAAACTATTTGCTATATTTATTAATTAAACACGTGTTTGTCTGTAAATAAATCTTATTTTTTTTTTATCAAAAATCAGAATAGATCATATTCACCACCTTTCCCTAATTTATACTGTTAATAGAATGCAGTAAATATATTCTGGTATGATTTCTCGTTCCATCCAGTTGATCCCAACTGATGATATTGCACTAATGACATTGCTGTTCAATCCCTTTTTAAAAATGACCATCTTATCTGCTTTATTCCGTTATTTTTTAGAAACATTCCACAAAACAAAGAATCATGGAAAATAAAAAAATTACGTTCTGACTATTACTAGATTAAGCTCCCTAATTACTAGTGTTTAAATACCATCTAAATAATCTCTATATCATGGAGATTTATATACTCTGATATATCTAGTTCCTTAAGTACTTATCCTGGGTAACTCAGTCACATGTTTGCTGACGGTGGTATGTCAAATTTTGTGTCACTTACTCCAGATGTTATTAGATTGTAATCATTTTCTGGAAAAGGAAGGAAGGGAATGTTGTGAGTTGTACCAACATCATGATGTCCACCCTGCTGTAAGGTTTTTCTAACATGAATGTTGTGATAAATAGATATATATTTCAAGCTTCTAATTACTTCTGATCTTCACAAAACTACATAAGCATTATATAACTGTTTAATAATTTTTTTTTCTAACTCTTTATGATGTTTTATATATATATATATATATATTTCAAGTACATTAACATCATAAAAACAATTATATATATATATATACACACACATTCACAATTACAATTATATATACACACACAAAATGTACATACTTTTATTTGAATGAATGAATGAAACATGCATGTGAAATATGCATACACACACAAACACACACACACAAACACAGACATATTTTTTTTTTTTTTGTATTGCTTTCTTTGGCTATAAGGTTTTCATTTCCTAGCTTAGCTTAAAATAAACACCTAAACATGTGCTCATACTTTTGACAGTTATAACACATTTACATATTTATGCTTCTACAGCAGAGGACTATAAAAATATGTAGGTAATTATATGCAGAGGTTTTACAGGCACTCTACATGATAACCTCTACCTTGCAGATTGCTTCTTCCATTCTGTAATTTTGATCATGCCACACATACTGCCTTCCTAATGCACAGCCCTGCAGGGTACATTGATGGGTTTACATATAAATGATAACTATTAGTCGGTGCTTGAATCTCAATATTTATAAAGTTTATTACATAATTTCCATGATTATTTTTATTTTTAAATATTCTTAAAATTTATTAAATACAAAATTCAGATGTCATATTAATGAGGGGGAGGGAGGCACCTCATTACCTGCAGGATATTCCTACAAATAAATGGAGAGATTTAGCAATGCTGCACACAAATGGCAGTTAATGTGTTAAGCAGTAGGCAGTGCTGTGGGCCTTTGAATATAGTGCAGCTGAGTGAAGCTGCAGCAAGGAGATCTGTATAGAGATGTTAACTAAAGCAGATCACAGAGCCTTACAGCCCTGCTAGTGCACATCACTACCTCCATTGACAGACACTGAGAGGACCTCCAACCTATCACTCTGATCCCTGGACTCTGCTAGCTCAGCATTGCAGAAAAGAAGCAGGATAGGCAGATATTCTCAGAAACCACAAACCTGATTTTTAGGAGAGCTTCCTGCAGACTTGCTGTTTCTAGCCAGCACATTCCCATCCTTGTGAGAGCTCCCATTGAACTCTGAAGCACAAACTGAAGCAGATGCTTTATTGCAGTTCTTACTCCTGGACCAGCCAGATTATACAAGGATAAGAAATCACTGGACTATTTTTCTTCATTCGTATCACCCAGCTTTCAATACAATGCAGCAACTGAAAGGCTAAAGGTCTGGGAGCCTCTGGAATTATATACCGGAGAATTGTTACAATGGGAAGCAGTGTGTGGAGTTAAAAGACCGATAGCAGGTAAGAGAACCATAACCTTACGTTACCTGCACTGGGTTAGAATGGGATAGTGATCGCTCTCTGGCACACACAGGGTTGAATCAGTTTAATGATGAATGTACATACGTAGGATACTACAGCAAGGATAACAGACATCCTTAATGACGACCAACTAGGTAAGAACTAACTCAGACAGTTAACCCAGAAACTTTTATCAAGAGCTAATGATTTATTTGTGTGTAATTGTATCACTTGATAATGTAACAATAATAAACCAGAGAATATACTCGTTTTATTGCCCAGTCTGTACAGAGTAATATGACACATTGAAGCCTTTTTTTTTAAACTAGCTCGAAAAGGTTTAAGTCTGAATCTGTGAGTCAGTTCAGTTTGTCCTTGTGCACAGAAAATAACATTTCCCCATTAATTTTCTACAAGCCCCTCATATATCAATAGAGTCACTGTAGCATCATTATACTTGTAGTTATTTACAGTATGCTGTACATAGGATCAACTGTCACAAGGTGTCTTACTAGAAGGAGGCAGCAACATTGCTGTGCTATTATTTATAGCATGCATACATACACATCTCGCTGGGTAATAGTGCTAGTATATAGTAATGATCTCTTGCAGGCACAGTAAAGCAGGACTTAGATTTTTAATGTATCCACATAGAACCTTCATTATTAGACTAGAAACTGTGTCCTTCTTAAATGTCTGCTGGTGTTTGTACTTCTATAATAAAATGTCTAAAACCCACAGGTTGATAATTATAGGGGTGGTTTATAAAATTGTGGCAGGCAAGATGCAGTCTAGCTCTGTGTGGTTTGGTACTTATTGCACAGAAGGACAGATGGGTGACACACAGGTAGACTGTTAAAACAGTGAGCTCAGTTAAATATTCCAATCAAGAGTTTGTCTTGCATAGTCCAGCACACACAGCAATGTACAGATTGCTCCTTAATGCACCACTGCTCTCTATAAATCTGTGGATTTGCTTTTGTAGCTGGTGCCCTCTTGCAAGGAAATTTGGCTAAGGCAGTGGGGCAGGTTTATAGGTACTTGCTTGGAGAAATATGAATTTAATCAGAAATTCCATAGCCCCACTGCAAATCGGATTCCATACTTAAAATGTGGTTCTTCTATGCAACCTTTCTACTAAAGAATACTAGCATTATGCTTGTTTGATCCTCTATTTATGCACAAACTCAATTTTACTGGTATAACTGAACACCAAACTGGGTTATTGAATAACAGGTGTACATGTAACGGCCTTATATACAAATATATTCACACATGATGTTAACCTTTACATGTTTTCTTTGCTATTTATTCTATTTGATATATTATGGCGAATAGTGAGTTATAAATGATACAATGAATGGGTTCTGGAGACATTATAACAGACCATGAGACCGATGGTTGGTTTATAATGGTCTCCAGTACCCCAAGATGGCATTATTCTCCCTCAATGCATGTTTTGCTGTTGTGTATCTTTTATTCCACATGATATCTTTCGGTTAGAGTTAGTGAAAGTGTTGCGGTTGGGTTGAGGGTAAATAGTTATGGTACTGTATGGGATTAATGTGACTGTGTAGTGTGTTATGGCAATGAAGGGGTTATTGTGTAGCTTAGTATGTTAGGGCAAGGAAGGTTTTAGCAGAACTGGGGCATGCATATCCCAGTGTTGCCTTAGAATAGTAGGAGTTATAGTCCTGGACAGCAGCTGTCATCATTAAAATGGCAGAAGGTACCACTCAAAAGTGTAACTCCCACTAGTTCTGGATGCACTGCAACATGTATGTCCCAGTCTGCACAGGATTAGGCTCCCAGACGGCACAGAGGTGATTCGCACATTATTCCTAATTCATTATGGAAATAATTGCACGAATGACATCACCATCTGTGTAGTTTGAGATGATGAAATATGATCTTCTGGATACAACAGGCAGACCATGAAATATGTGTATATAAAAATAATATATATGCACCTACATAGATAAACACTTTTGAAAATAAAAACGATATTCTAATATAGGTAAGGTAGCTCTGAACACTTTATTTACCAACGTTCCTATAGCTAGGATCGGATACTGCTCAAGATTACAATTAAAAAGATGTCTAACTAGGAAAATTGTCAACTGAGAATACTGTTTTTGAGAAAAGGTAGGTTATTATGGAAATCCACTTAAAGCGAATAAACAGTAAAATAAACCAAAGCTGCTCATAAATAGAAGCTAAACTAAAACACAAAAAAAGGCACTAGTAATGGCACAGACAAAGTTACTACCTCAAACATCCAACCAGAAAAAAATAAAGCTAACATGATCCGCTGTGCTTTTTTATTTTTGTATTTACTCCTAGGCAGGACAGTACTATTGATCTACAATTAACGACTACTAATATTTAAATTAGAGGTACGCAACCCTTGGCACGTCATATGTTTTAGACTACACCTCCCATGATGCTTTTTCAGTATTATGGCTGCAAGAGCATCATGTGAGATTTAGTCCGCAACATCTGGAGTTCCGAAGGCTGCCTATCCCTGATTTAGGGTATAGCTGGCTGAAGAGTTGGTTCCGCGTTGGTTATATAGTAGTAGCTGACATGTATGTAGTTGTTCACTGCACAGATTACTGTTGCTCCTCAGATGGAGAACATGTGCAGGAAGGAGTACTGTGTATAAAAAATGCTTTTTTCCCCAAAATTATGATTTTTACAAGCATAACCCAAACCTCCTACTTCATTCATTCACTAATCTGACATGATGACCCTGAAACTTGCTATACTCTAGTCTTCCTTGAAAGAGTCAATTCTGTCTAAATGCAATGCTAAAGGCCTACGTTTATAAACTACACATCCCATAATCCTAAAAATAGTAGTTCTTGCTCGCTGTTTAAGACTTTGCAGCTAACATAATTAATCTCCTCCCCCACTTGCATAAACATTAACATTCTCTGTTCTATTGAATTCTCTCGACTTCTCCTGATAGAATCCAGGAGGCAGGTGTTCTCACTAACAGTTTCAGTGATCACTGCTAAGTGTAATGCGTGCGCAAAATAAAGGCTACTAAATCCACTCCCAAGGTTAAAATCACCAGGTCCTTCAAAAATGTAATCTTGAATCCTTTCTAAATGACATCAAGAACCTCCCATGACACAGATTAAACTTTATCCCAGATCTAAACTGTGCAGTTGAATTCTATCAGTCTGAACTCTGGTTCTTTAGAATTTGCATGCCCCGTTGCGTAAGGTGAGAGTAAAAAGGGGCACATATGAATTGGATCACAGCTGACCTCATCCAAGTGTACCAGTTTCGGGATTCATTGTGGTCAAAGTTCAACCATACTGGCTCTATGAACGATCACTGTGCATATAGACAATGGCAAAATATATGCACAAAACAAACAAAACTGGCCAAGGCCCAATATGTCTGTGAAAATCTGAACAATAACATATCAAACCCTAGAAGTCATAAATAAATTACAAACTCCCCCAATCCACACCCAACCCTCCACTGTCAAAGTGGATAACCAAATCCTGTGACTTCCCTTAGATGTAGCAAATGCCTTTAACAATTATTTTGTCGGATGCTCCACTACCCTGATTGCCAAGTCAATAAATTACACTCATCCTGAAACTACAAATGTTGATCAGGCCCCACTAAATTTGCAAAGACACAATATAGACAAGTTAAATTTTAGACCTGTACCTATTACTGTCATTAAGAAACACCTTCATAATCTAAAAATGAAAAACCAGTCTGGACCTAATCAAATCCCAGCAATGCTGTTGAAGCTCAGTGTGCCAGCAATTGCTAAACCTGTCACAACCCTAATTAACGAATCCTTGGTGTCTCGATACATTCCCGAACTTTGGAAGACTGCAAAAGTAGTGCCTATCTACAAAAGTGGTGACACTAATTTTGTTTTTAACTATCTCCCAATATCATTGCTCCCAGTGTTGTCAAAAATCTTAGAAAAATGTGTCTATACGCAACTATGTGAGTACTACCAACCATCTAACTATCTGACCCTTGATCAATGGGGTTTTCGCCCGAATCACTCGACTATAACTGCCCTCTTAAAAGTTTGCAATGACATCCAAACTGACATGGAACAAGGAGACCTAACTGGAGCTATTTTCCTTGATTTTGCAAAGGCCTTTGACACAGTAGACCACGACATTCTATTCCACAAACTAAAAAACTCAGGTATTGGTAATTGTCCGCTAACCTGGTTTCGATCATTCTCGACACCTAATATTCACATTATTTATAAATGATCTGTCTAATGTCTACAAATCCTTTAAATGTACACATGTACACAGACAACACAGTAATCTATGCAACAAATTCAATCTACCGCAGCTTGAGGCTGTGCTCCAAGACAGAGGTTCACAGAGGTAGAAAAGTGGATCACAAAAAACAAACTCTTCCTAAACACTGACGAAACTGTCACAATGATCTTTGGAACAGTACCTAAATTACACAAATTACACAATTCCCACCTATCCATCAAAACAAAATCAAATAGCACACTGACCGCAGTCCACTCTTTCAAATACTTGGGTATGTTGTTAGACCCCAATCTATCTTTTGGCCTCCACATAGAAAAACTTGCATCTAAACTTTATCCAAAACTAGGTGCCCTGTACAGAAACAAATCCTGCCTAAGCCCTACAGTAAAGAAAAAGATTGTACAGCAAATGCTGATGCCAATCATTGATTATGGGGATGTAGTATATGCACCTGCACCACAAACCCACCTTAATAAACTTAATACGTTATATAACTCGTTCTTCCAATTTGTGCTACAATTTATTTGCAGGACCCACCATTAGGACATGCTAAAAGAACTAAACTGGCTGTTACTGGAATCCAGACGCACCCTTAATTTTTCCAGCCTTGTGTTTAAGAGCTTTTCTGTGAATGTTCTCCAAAGCTGTTTCCACCTCCTATAACCTCCGATCCAGTACCAGCATTTTATTTAGTCTACCTCAATACAAAAAGAAAGCAGCCCGATCCTCCTTTTCCTACAGTGCACCGCAATTATGGAACGACCTCCTGCACACTTTCAAATCTTCCCCAAGCCTTAAGTCCTTTAAGAGATCCTTCTCTACATACCTCAAAACAGAATGCACCTGCATTGTTGATTATATATTTCCTACATGTTCCATGTTAAATTTTGTATATATTGTGTATTAATATTGTTTTTGTATTTTATTGTACCATATTGTATCAATCATTGTTTTGTGGACCTAGGACATACTTGAAAACGAGTGACATCTCAATGTATCTTTCCTGGTAAAATGTTTTATAAATAAAAATATTTTATAAATAAATAATGTTCTGTCACCCAAACTGGATATTGTGAAAGAACATCTCAAAGTGAGCTTTCACTGGCCTACACTATTCCATTCTTTTTAATACATGCAAAATCTAGAATATATGATAGTAACATTGATATAGAAACTATGTGGATTATAATCTTGAAATGTCATGGATTATGAATGATTACCTATAATATTTATTTGGTATGGTATGTTGAAAGACAATAGCCACAAATCCCAGGCTTAATAGGTTCACACACGTATACATCACACATGAAACCTTTACAGTCAATAAACCATAACATTGTTAAGGTGTATAGGATATATAGGATATATAGTCTAGAAACTTCTAAAGATCTAATATTTGATGACCTCTGCTCAATTTCACCTCCTGAATAATGGTTTATGCACTAAACAATGAATTGAACAACTGACTTGCAAATTGTAGGCAAAAATAATTGATTTGGAATCTGGCTGTAGTTTCTGTTTAGCGATTTTAGACTAAAAAATGACATTTTGCATTTTAATATACCTCAGTCCAATTACACATACACATGAATAGACAGGTTTTTGGTCTGGTATAGGTCACATAACAATGTCCGATCATGCCCCAATAGTTTTGAAATGGATTGATACTTACTCAACAAAAGGCACGTGAAATTACATGAGAATACTAAAGTGGTGGAGGATATACAGAGAAACAAATTTTTTTTTTTTTTAAACGCAATGATGAGGGGCTCACGTCTATAAACTCTGTGTGGTTAGCCTATAAGATATATTTTACAGGGATATTTATAAAGCATGCCTCATTTATTTAAAAAGATGGAAAGGAAAAAAAAATGGAATGAAAGAACGCCAGTCCTTGATACACCAATTGGAACAGGCCATTAATCTGCACAAATCCCAGTTTCAAGCTTTTTTAGCTCATATGAAAAAACTCCAAAACCTACTTAATGCACATTATGTGCAACAAACTGGGTTTAGTTTGTGGTGTCTCAAGTGCTGCTATTATACACATAGTAACATGGTGGAATCCCTGTTGAAAAAGCAACTCAAATCCGAAGCAAACTACATCTGGAACCTTGTATTTGTTAGATGTTGTCAGTAACAAAGTTATTAACCCTAAACTTATAGCATCTCAATTCACTACCTCCTATTCTAAATTATACAATCTGGGAAAAGATCCTAACACCTGTATGGCCTCGGAGAAGGACATTTCCCAATTCCTAGCTTACCTTTCTATTCCACATTTGACTACCGAGCATTGTCAAACGTTTATGGCACCAATAACTCTGGAAGAGATTGCAATGATTATATCCAAAATCCCAAGCTAGAGAACACCAGGTCCAGATGGGATACCAGGATTATATTATAGAAAATGTGCACACACTCTGAGTCCATATTTAAATAAGATATTTAATGAAAGAGTGAGCTCAGTGCACAGCCAACGTTATCAATTTAAAAAAAGCCTGGCAAGGTCCCACATCATCTTATTGTTTAAATGCAATGTGAAGCTCTCAGCTAATAGATTAGCTTTCATGACCCCAGATATCATACATCCTGACCAGTTGGGTTTCGTAAAAACAAGACAGGAATCTAATAACAACTGCAAACTATTAAACCTCTTACATGTTATGAAACAAACACAGGCGCGAGCCTGCTCATGCTCACGGATAAGGCTTTTGACAGGCTCAAGTTGGAGATATTTGGCCCATGCATTATAGTCATTAAGGTTTCCACTACAGGTTACTACGGCCATCATAACCCTGTATAAATCCCCCACAGCACAATTTACTACTCAGAATACACATCCTCCCCATTCCTGATTATGAATGGGACTTGTCAGGGATGCCCATTATCCCCAATTTTTTTTATTTTGTCTTCGGAAGCTCTAGATATAGCATTGTAAAGCGAGACAAATATTTTCAGAGTACTCCATAAAAATATTTATTAATTTTACATATGGATGACATTCTTCTAACTATCACAAATCCAGGGTCTCTCTACCAGCACTACATAGTTTAATTAATCTATTTGGGAAGCTATCCTACAGACTGAATGTACGAAAAACTCAAGCTTTTTTTGGTGGGAATTCCTGTTCCAAACCTAGAGGCACTTAAGACACAATATTCTTCAAATTGGTGCAAAACTTTATTACATATCTGAGAGTTCACACCCCTAAAATTTTTTAAAAGCATATTAATTCAACTATCAGCCGCTTCTTAATCAAACAAAAGCAGGCTTACATGCATGGAAACATTTACCATTGAGGTATTAGTACACTAAAAATGATTTTACATGCTACCATTACCAGCCCCTCCTTTTCTGTATCTTTACAATTATTATTTACAGGGTTTATATGGAAACAAACACTGCCCTCTCCCCTCCCCTCTCTCTCTCCTTCCCAATTACTAGCCATGTTATTGATATTTGCGATCCGCATTTTTCTGCCTGTGAACTCCAAAACATTATACCTAGACAAGCATTCAGAGAGGCACTAACTTTCCTAGCCCCTGACTTATACCTAGCACAATGAAGGGAAAGTGGGATCTCCACGTTACAAGATTTTCTGGAGAAGAATGAGATACTTAACTTCCCTAAACTAAAAGAGATATTTAACAACCAAAGCCAAGATATCTTTCTGTACTTACGAGTGGCAGGTCTAATGACCAGATATGTACTACCTGGAAACAGATCCCAAAAGGAGGAATCTCATATTTGCTAGTGAAGCCAGGAGTAATTTCCACCCTTTATCATGTCATTCAGGGATTTTGGTCACACGTTTAATTTTTTTATTGCACTCGATAGGAAACCTCAGAGTACAGAAATCACCAAAATATTTTTTTACTGTTCATAACCCCTCCCATGATGCCACTGGAGGTTAACAACCTGTTATTATGACTGTTCTTACTATGTGAATGTCAGATATTGATTAGTTAATCTCTAGCTGAGTGTGGAATTTCCTAGCTTCCTCCCTTGTCCATTCCTTTGCTCCCTTTGACTTAAGACATATGGCTTCAAGCTGGACTGAGACTGTGAGGCCAAGCTTGCCTGTGAATTGTAGGATGGGGAGTTCTGATAGGAGATCGGGGCCTTACTTGTAATTTCTATTAGTTTGTTTTTATTTTGTTTTTGTATTAGTTTGTTTTTTATCTATCTTGAAGCTAAGTACTGTTTTAGTGTTTGGGTTAGCCAAACATCTACATGTTCTTAACCTTCTAAAACCCTTATCATGTGCGAACAACTACAAGGGATAGAATATTTTTATGATTGTCTAAGGAGCTATATAACATTTGATTTTAGTGGAGGAGGTATATAGTACAAAACAACATGTAAATATATATTGCCTCCCAATAAGGGATATTTTTGACTAGTGGTCCCACTTTTTCTTTGCTCTGCATTATATCGTCCTGTACTATGAACCTGTGTGTTGTGTGTCAAAAAGAAAAACCCTAAGAAAGACGGTTACATACATAATTAAGTACATAAAATTACTAAACAAAAATCATTTAAAAAAAAAAATCTTAAATTTAAAAAAAAACATTATGCAATGACATTGCCAGCCCCTTCAGGATCAATTACATTTGAGGACTGTTATGGTAAAAAGGGATTTGTCTAACCCTTGTCCTAACAACAACTATACATTCTAATTGTATGGCTTTTGACAGCAAAATAAATGTAAAACCAATTTTGTGCTACATTCGTAAACAACTAACCAGCTGAATTTAATATGTATTTCCAGAAAACCTCAGAATATGTAATATGAGCTCCCTGGATGCAGAAGGGTTACATTTATTTGTGACATCCCTCTTTGTGCTCAGCAGTGATTCTGAGAAACAATACTATCTTCACAGATCAAACCCAAATCATTAAAATATGCTATTAACTGACACTTGTCACAATGTCACTATGATTGATGCTTTCTCTACCTCCATTCCCATTCATCATTACTCTGTCATCTAAGTAATCCAATAGAAAATGTTACCCATTTCTACATAACAGTTACTGCCAAGGCTTCGTTCCTCAGGGACTTCAATTACAGTAGAATACCTTTATCGAAAAAGCCATAGATTGTGTAGGAAACCTATGAAACCATTTGGTGATTTTTGTTTTTTTGTAACTATTTCTTGCTTTGTGCTTAGATACATTTTGATAATAAAATGAGTTAGTGCTACAACAAATTGCAGTCATTTTTCCTAAATGGTCAGTGTTTGAGGGTCTTTTGTAAAGGCCACCTTAAGGTGACATCCCCACTTGGGTTGATGAGGCCTGTGGGAGCAGTCTAGGGTAGTTATACTTACCTAAAGTTGTCCCTTGTGGCACAGCATATCTCAGGAGAAAAGTCAATGCTGTACTCTTGCGCATGCATGAGAGTACAACACTGATGTCTATGGAGGATCCCGCAAGAGCCCCCATAAGAATAAGTCTCACGATCTGTGAGAATCACCCTGATGCCCACAGCCATCATTCTGCCATTTGTCATGTTTTGTTAATCTTTGGCTTTACCATAAGACAAAGTATCTACATGTATCTTTAAGTAGTTGATTAACTACAAACTAGGCTAACATTCTGGGGAAAAAATATATACTCCATGTCCGATGTTCTCTTCTCTAAGGCAATTGTTAATTCACAACAATTCACATTAGTCCATCTTAAAAACTGCAAATTTACTGCTTGGCAAGTTGACAAGCAGAAAAAGATTCCTAATGTTCTAAAAATCATTTATACTGGTCCAGAGGACAGAGTTTTTAGTTTATCAGTTGGAATAAAATATTTAGACTTTGGGGAATTAGTTCTTTTTGTTTAGGCTAATTTTGGAATTTCATTTAGAATAGTTGTGTTTAAATTAAACAGCCTGAGATAAATACATTGTTATTTATTTATTGTTTAAAAATAGCTTGTTGTTTAGGATATATAATTGAATTTGCAATTCTAATTAAGCAATTAAAAAAAATGCATTATTTTTGTTCCCTTATTGTTCCTGTTATTTTCTTGTTGCGAAACACACAATTGATCAAATTGTTCTGCTTCATTACTCGTTCAGTAAAACTGCTTGGACAAAGTGCAGAAAACAGAGGGCTGCAGCATCAGCCACAGAGCAACGTGGTTTAAGGGTGACTACAAGCACCATAACTACTTGATCTGACTGAGATGGTGTAAAGACCCTTCCTCTGCAATCTATATTTTAAAGATGTTTCATTCCAGATATAAATAGCATTTTCTGTGGGTAGGGACACCATCCTTGGCTACCTGCCAGTCAGCTGAAACACTATTTTTAACTGGCAATATTCAGATCTGTGCAATATTTGCATCTGGTGTCAAGAAACACAGCATTGGATCCCACAGAGCCATAGACCTCCCCTTCATTCTTCACGTAGGAATGGTAAATGGAGACAAGCAAACGTTTGGATCCAGGTCTATCTCCCCAGGGCCCTAGGCAACTGTCTAAGGTCACCTTAGGGCTCATTCTGCTCTGCGCTCTTTGGACAGTCTGCCCTTGGCTGGGTTAGTTACATACATAGTGTCAAGCTCCCACTGCTCAATTCTAAATTCTCTCAATTTAAATTTAAGGCCCTCATAAAGAAAAATCATAAATTACTTCTGGTTTTTGACCTCGGCCCTTCGTAGGTACAGAGGTCAGAAAAAAATATAAGGCATTCTATTGGGAATATATGTCCCATCAAATTGAGTGCAAGAGGTTGTCTGATCCTGCTGGAGTACAACTTCTAACATGCTCAGTGAGTTTCTGGCTGAGGCTGATTACAATTATAGTATACATCTGATGCAGTGGAATAGTGAGAAACGGCTTATGTAGAAAATGACTCAATCCCATGGTTGACTAAGCATGATAAGAATTTTAGTTCACAATGACTTTATATTACAAGTCCCCAACTTAATTATCACAAATTAATACTTAAAATGGGGATCTTTTCAAATACTTTTATTTAAATGTTAAGCAAATTATGGCAAACATTACAGTAATAATGTATGTAATATATTGTTTTAACAATCTTTTCCCAAGAGTCCCATAAGAGTCTTAATTGCACATATATTGCAGGCAATTGTTTCATAACCAACTTGTAACGCTTATTTTCAATAATCAATGATATATACCGTATTTATCGGCGTATAACACGCACTTTTTCTCCCTGAAAATAGGGGGCAAATTATGGGTGCGTGTTATACGCCGGCCCTTTAAATGCTGCAGCCGCCTGAGCGCTCTGTCAAGAGCGGTCAGGCGGCTGCAGTTGGTTCTCACCTCCCCTCCCCTGTAGCGTGGCCGAGCTGCTCTGCTGTCCGCGGTGCCCGGCCGGAGTGATAGGAAGGTGCACGCTCAGTGTGCACCTTCCTGTCAGTCCGACCGGGTACAGGAAACAGAAACTCCTGTTCCGCGCGGAACAGGAGTTTCTGTTTCCTGTACCCGGTCGGACTGACAGGAAGGTGCACACTGAGCGTGCACCTTCCTATCACTCCGGCCGGGCACCGCGGACAGCAGAGCAGCTCGGCCACGCTACAGGGGGGTAAGAAGGGGTAAATAGAAAGAGGGGGGTAAGAAGAGGAGGGGGGGAGTAAGAAAACAGAGGAGAGGGGGGGTAGAAGAGGGAGGGAGTAAGAAAGGGGGTAAGAAGAGGGGAAGGTAGAGGAAAGAAGTAAGAAAGAGAGTAAGAAAAGTAGGGAGAGAGGGGAGGGGGAGAGAAGAAGTAGAAGAGAGGGAGGGAGAGAAAGAAGAGAGGGGAGGAGAGTAGGGGGGAGTAAGAAAGGGGGGTAAGAAGAGGGGGAGGGGAGTAAGAAGGGGTAAGAAGAGGGGAGCTGTAAGAAGGGGGAGGGGGGAGTAAGAAAGGGGGGTAAGAAGAGGGGGAGAGGGGAGTAAGAAGGGGGTAAGAAGTTCTTTATTTGAAATTTAAGTTTTTTTTTCCTGAAAGTTCTTTCTTAAAATGAGGTGCATGTTATACGCCGGTGCGTGTTATACGCCGATAAATACGGTATATTCTTTTTTAGTCTGAATATTAGGGGATACGTTCAGTGCCATCTTAACAGCATTACGGGCCGAAAAGCAAAGCAGTGCACTATGGCCCTACCTACACAACAACTCACAGGAATACAAATTGAAATAATGGATGAAATTAAGCTTACATTTATTGACACCTTCAACAAATACAATACATGCATACAATACATGCACACACAGACTGCTATGTATACACACAGAGAGATTGCTGAGTACATACAGACAGACTGCTGAATACAAACACACACACACAGAGTGCTGAATATATACAGACTGCTGAATACACACACAGGGGTGATGTGTGTGTGTGTGTGACGGGTGTAGTGTGTTTCTGAAGGGTGCTGTGTGTGTGTGAGGGGTGCTGTGTGCGTGTGTGTAAGGGGTGCTGTGTGTGGGAAAGGTGCTGTATGTGAGGGTTGCAGAGGAGCAAATGTTTTTTTTTTTTTAAAGTAATGATAAATATACATTAATAAAATCTTCATGTCCCTCCCACCCTTCTTGTTATCTTTGGTGAAGGAGGGAGGGACACTGCCACCCCTGGTGAGTAGTGTTCTGTAACTAAATGGAAAAGGATCAGCGCTCTAAAAACCAAACACAAAATGTAGAATATATGTAAATGAGGCAGCACACCTAAAATGGTTGGACTCCCTCTAAGCCCCACAAGTAAGTAAAAAGCTAAACAAAAGAGGAGATAAGGTTGCACCAAAACAGAATAATCAAAGTATAGTTACAAATCTATAAAAAATCCAATATTTAAAAAAAATAATGATAAACATGTCCGGAATAATTCTTCTAAAACAGTGTCAGATCAGGGTATTCATCCGTATGTAAAAACAAAAGGAAAAATATATCCCAGAGATAGATAATAAAAGTATAAAAAGTCTAATATAGTCCTATTCACATTTTTAAGAGCTTATAACCAGCTCTAGTATGAATAGCGTGCAGTGGTACAATCCCCACTTAAGGATACGTGATGATATATTGTAAAGTAGATGTTTCGTCAATATGTAGACCATAAAAGAAATTTAAAAGAGACAACAATAGTGCTTACTTTACAAAAAAATGTAGGCTGCAGGCTGTCCTCACTCTTCAAGTGAGCAGAATGCTGTGTTGGAGCATTGTCATGGCAACACGTGTGGAAATGCTCCAACCAGCATGCTCGCGGGGGGGCGAGATCTGCCTCCCAGGGCCCTCCAGCCCTCTCTCTCCCCTAACGAAGGGCCTTTGGATTGGTGAGGGAGATGGGCATTGTTGTGGGGTCCCTATGCTTGTGGGGCCCCCTGGCAACTGCCCCGTGTGCCCATGCGGAAAGACGGCCCTGGATACATTTCCAATATATTTTTAATTTAGCACAATTCCACTAGCTATGGGACATAGTCTCCATAATTCCAACAAATATCAGATGTGCATGGGAAAATCTTTTTACCCCTTGTAGGTACCAAGTAACACCTATGCAGAACGTTAAAATGGTTTTCAAAATGGTTTGCACATTGAGTCATCCCTTGTAAAACTATACAATTCCGATATAGAAAGGGATAATAGCAATTCTTTCTCCCAGGCAAACATAAACTCTAACTTTTGATTTAGGCCAGATGACATGTGGAAATAACAAAAAGATATAGTATGTATCTGGTTAGGATTATGTAAATAAATATTGTCTAAATTAGATAATTTCAAAGAATCTGAGTTTTTTAACTATACTAGCAATATTAAATATTTCTTGTTTTTAGCTATAATATATTATATTGGGGGAGTACGGAATCTTATCTTTCATGAAGGAAATGAACAATTTTTTACGGAAAAAATATTTATATGCTTTATGGAAAACAAATACCATAAATTCAAATCAATATTTAAATGTTGATTGAGAGAGGTGAACACAGATAATGGCATAGCTCTGGAATATCCCTTATGTAGAGTTATATTTTCCGTACATAATTAAATTGTTAATTTAGGCGTGGGAAACCAATTTACTTGCTCTGTACTTTGTATTGATGCTAACAATAAATAGGGTGATATTGATTCTCCTTTCATCAATAGCCACTTTGGCAAATGTGTGTCCTTACTGAATTTTAGGGCAACCATTGTGTTAGTGGCTATATAATAGTTCTTGAAGTCTGGGACACTTAGACCACATAATATTGTATGTCTTTGCATAGTTGCCAATTTGATTCTATTTATTTTGATCTCCATATAAATTTTGTTATATGCGAATTCACCTTATTAAAGAAAGAGTTAGGAATTTGTAATGGTATCGCTCTAATTTGAAATCAAAATTATAAACTGCATTTGATAGCTAATAGTATTTCAACATGGAAATTGTGGTCTAAAATTGGCAAATCTTTTTTTTTTTCACTTCACCACAGTGGAATTTTCACTAACATAGCCTGATATTTTCTGATGACCCCTAAAGATCTGAGTAGCTTTTAAATTGAATTTATCAGTCAATGCTGCTGAGAATTTATTTGTCCAGTCTAGAGGAGTTAAAAGTAGTGCATACAAACATACAAAATTAAACCATGTCCTCAAACTCCCACTACTGGAAGTAGTGATAGTTTGAGCTCAGAGCTTCATCTTATATTTTTATATTTGTTTTTGTATTGCACAGCCATGTTACAATGCAGCCACCCGCCCCATATGTCCCCTATTAAGAGTTTATAAGTGTGTAGGGGTTTAGATAAATGTCCCTCTCTGACTCATTAGCAATTTTGCCTTTCAGCTTAAAGAAGCAAGTTAAATTGTTAGTGTAGGACTCAAGAGATATTGCCTTGACATGGCAGGTGAGCTTGCACGTTAATGGCCATTGGAGTGATACTAAAAACCTCCAGTTATTCAAGTGTGCATAAAGATTAGGCATGGAGCGCAAGTAACTTTTTCTATGCTCATTATTCAAATTTGTGCATAAACAAACTGATAATAATTAGACTTTCACCCGACTTTTAATATTTCTAATCGCTACCTCAGGCTTTTATGGTGCTTTAAGACTGCGGGCCCAGCCACTTGCTTACCAGACTGACAAAGTTACAGTTCAACGTTTGCATTAGAAATGTCAATTTCATACAAACGTGGATGTCATTAATAGGCTGAGAGTTTCAGCTGGGGTGGGGGGAGGCGGGGGACTTGATTTGTTTGCTGACCCATTCTTCAATTGTAAAATAAGTTACATAATACTTACATTATTTTGAAACAGACTGCATAGTGTGAGAAAAGGTGAGACCTGGATAGAAAGTAACTGTAAGGAAGCGAGTTTCGTGAGCTGGGGTAATGGATGTTCAATAGACCTTTAATAGATATGATATAGACCATTTATCTCCATATTTCATGGAGATAGATTAAGGTGAATATTTGAAGAGGGAAAATGAGACATTCCATTTTAGGAAGATTACGATTAAAAAAAAGACATCTGATTAGAAATAGAAGAGAGCTAATTAGTGATAGTTTGAGAGAGGTTCGAAAGAGATCAGTGAAGGAGAAGTAAATCTGAATGTTGTTAGCATATAGATGGTCCTGAAATCCAAAGGAGCCAATAACGTTACCAAGTGAGATGGCATAAAAAGAGAACAAGAATGGGCCAAGAACTGAGCCTCAAGGGATTTCAGAGAGGGTAGAGAGCAGGATGTTGCACCAGAGGAGACACTGAATAATCACTGGGAAAGGTAGGATGATAATCATGGAAGTACAGAGTAATGGAAAGTAATTTGTCACTTAAGTAAGGGCCGTTTCAATAGTATCCAGGAAGCTGAAACTAGAGTGAATAGGGTCAAGGGAGAGTTATTTCTGAGAAAGTGAGTTAGATGCACAAAGTGTTGGAGAAACTTAGAAGTGAAGGGGAATATGAAGATAGGGTAGTGATTAGAGGAAAATACTAGAAAACAGAGAAATTGGCCGTACGCAATAAGGGAGTACAAGACTGGTGGAAGGAAATTGGATAGCGTAGGAGGGAAAAAGATGAAAGGGACAGGTGGTAGGGAGAGGATAAAAGAAAGGTAGAAACCTCCTTTTCAGAGGCTGGAGAATGGAATCTACAGGGGAAGAAAGAACAGAGTTGAGGCTAATTTATGGGGGAAGGAGGGAAGAAAGGAAATATCATTCCTAATTTGGTCAGACTTGTCTGTTACTGCAAGAAGAGCAAATCTCCTGTCATCTTTAAGAATAAGTGAGACAGGTTTTCAAATAAATAGCATTTCTAAACCATTATGTTTCAAGCTACGCTAGGATCTTCTTGGAAAATGTAGTCATAATTGAGCTTTCAAAACGATAAAAGAACCATTTTGCAAAAATACTGTTGAGAACAGTTGAAGTCCAAAACTGAATCTGATGTGAGATAAAAACTATTTGGCCCACGTAGCCTGCCCTTTATTATGCTTGATATATAGTTTGACACTTTTATTTTTATTCTTGTTTCTTTTATATTAAAAATGTTACATTGCACTGTCCAAGTAGAATGTTATTCCCAATATATATTTTAGGTGGTAGCAGAATACACGGTATATATGCCGTACATGTTTGCATTGATTTAGTTACTTCTTTTACTTGTTTCACATTTTCTAACCTGCATATAGCTAAAGGCACATTCGATTTTTATTCATAGATTGTAAGCTCATTTGAGCAGAGCCTTCTTCACCTCTTGTCTCTGTTGTATTCTGTATGTCAGTTACTTGTCAAATATCCCAATTCTATAATTGTAAAGTGCTTTAAAATCTGTTGGCGCTATATAAAAACTAATAGTAAGAAAATTAATGATGATGCAGGTATCATCTTCATATTTTGTGGATTACTGTCTACAAAAAATGCTACTGAGGGTGAAAGGAGTTGAGATGCTGTAAACTGGAAGCGAGTAATGACTTGGATAGGGATCAGGAGTAGTGATGAACAAAAGGCAATGTACTGAATATTGACGGAGGAATTAATTCGGCTTATTAGGCCGACATGGCACTGAACTGCATAACTGCTTTCTTGGGATACTAATAACTGTTCCTAGTAGACTAGGAAACTGGGAAACAGATTCAGTTACACTGGCAGGAAGACTTACAGAACATCAAATAATGTTTAAAGAGCTCCACTCATTACCCCTATGCTAAGGTCATATGTATGATGAATTGCTGCCAAAAACAATGTAACTAAGAATGATGGGCATTTTTATTGTACAGTGTGTGGATGAATAATAACTTAAATTATATGATGGGTGATGCAACAAGAAGGACTGCATTTAATAAATTGGTAGCACAGTCTATTAAGACTTAGAAAGGGCATTTAAATCCTGAAACATTTGGAATGTCGGCGCAGTCTTTATACACATGATCGTTTGATTATGAATGGGAGAGGGTCCAAGGTGCTTGGGGAGAGTATCTATAGATGGTTGGAATAAATAAAAAAAATAAAAAAAATTAATGAAGTACAAAAAATACTGACTGTAAACCTCAAGTAATCTATTTGCGGGAAGCTTGATGGGGGTTCTAGATTTGTTGGCTGCATGAAATGTTGATATTACTGAAAGTAATGGGATAAAACACATTACTGGGCAGTTAAGTGGAATTGATATAAATAGTTTAGGAAAAAGAAAAATATTAGAGGGGAGGAGAGTTTGTATTTTAAATCAGAGTTAGTTATGGTAGATGATGATGTTAGAGGTAATGTAAAAGCCTCATTGGCAGAAATTTAAGGCATTCCATTAAATGCAGGAATATGCTATAAGCAGCTAAACATTAATATGGATTAGGAAGATCTGCTGTAATCACAAATTGAAAAGGCGACATATCTAGGTAAGACTTTAATCACTCTAGACTTTAATTACTCAGATGTGGACTGAAATATAGAAGATACATGACATCTTCATATCTCAGTTAGTAGAAGCACCCACTAGAAACAATTCCTGTCTGGATATTGTAGTAATAACATTGACACATTTCAAATATTCAACACTTGGGAAAGAGAGACCATGATATGGTGTTCTTTTATGTAAACTAAAATGATAAAAAAAATTCACATGGGCTTTGCCAAAACAATACAAAGGAACATTTCAGGTACAAACACAACTTTTTTTTAGTAGTATAACTAAAATAGTGACATGTTCTAGGAGGGTAGGAGAGAGATCAGTGGAAGAAAGGCATATGCTTCTCCAATGACACAGTTGTACATTCCATTTGGAAGCATGAAAAATGAGTTTGAGTTTATAAACCCTCTTGGGCTTTCCATTCTCATTCTTCAGGGCATTCCTTTTTTATTCCAGCTTTTCCGGTTTTCTGAAATACATATCATTGATCAGCTGTACTCTACTTTATTAAGTTTTAATTACATAATGCCATTGAATAAATTAAATCTTGTCGTATGCTGATCTCCAGAACAGAAACATTGTGCTTTAAGGTCCATATGACAAACAACATTAACCGTGGGATCACGAGATTCTTTGTATGTTTAATATCTGTTGATACAAGTATGTATGGATTTTTATTTCCTTATATACATTTTTATAGTGTAAATACAAAATATACCTTGGATCCCTTTCCTATGTTGATGTCTTCTGTAAAATTCCAATTGGTTTACAATTACTTTGTAACATTTTGTTATCTATACACTATTTTGAATATGTTAGCATTAATTTCTAAAGTTCAATGATTATTTTCAACTATTATATACACACAAATTTTCTATGTTTTTTGTAAGCTAAAAAGCATTTGCCTTCACTCATGATACGGATATGGATCCTGAGTGGTTACTGAATACTGACATGCGAGGTTGCATCTATAGTCTGTAGACTCTGTATGTCATTGTGAACAAAGAGTAAAGCAGATCTGGCAGATTCCTTTGGTTAATTCCCAGTGCTGTCAACGTAACATGAGAAACACTGATGACCTGTGCTAAATCTCATTAATACACATTAAGGGCAACCTTACCATCACAGTGCATACTCTTTATGCTTGCGTAGCTTTCAAATATTTTTACAGTGTACAACTATTATATCCATTAGGATCAGATTTTTCTTAACTTTACTTAGGATTTATATACATGTACTATTCTTTTAGGGACTATTTCAGGTTGGGAACTCTCCTTATTTTCGCCATCTGGTGGAAATATGTCATCCAGCTAAGGTATCAGATTTGTTTAGCCTTCTGTAGCTCTCTAAAATCTCATTAGAATGATGTAAGGAAAGCTAAAGGTTTACATTGACCTCTGTCCTACAGTTTTGTTAAGCCTCTAAGATTAGCTGGTTTGTGCTCATAGCATTTTAATATCTCATTCTAAATAATAGTTCATTTCTATTGTTTGACCAATGCTTCATTTAGCCCTAACTGTCTAAGACTGTCTCAAATGCTGTTGGGGAAGGCTGGAGAGAGCTAATATATTCTAAAGGTGCAAAACCGTTATAACCACTGGTATTCTTTGCTAACTATTTACATTTATTAATGGGACAACTATACTACATTTCACACATATCAATGGTCCATGACTTGATCCATCCACATGGCGATGATTGCTAATATTGGTAAATAAAAACCTGGCAATACAATTGCCATGTTTAGGGTCCGAACCCTTTTTCTTATTAAACTATGTTTCTTGTTCCCTCTTTCTTTATGATTTTAATTTTTAATTCCTTTATAGTGAATGGGGACAATACCTATCCAGAAGTAAATGTTTTTCCATAGGATATCTAGAAACAATTAGCAGGATGTTTTTCTAGAATAGTGAAAATATCAATGTACATTTTGAATGCAATCTAAAGTAATATTTAATGGGGAATATAAATATTCTTCCCTAAAAGACATGGCACAAATCATTAAAAATCCATAAAATACTAACAAAAATACTGGCCTTCTTTGTTATTTACTTTAGAAACGTTTCACATATTGTACGAAAAAAGTAATAAAAGCTGGAACAAACAAACAAAAAAAGACAGTGAAAGAAAGCATATTATGGAAGCAAACAAATATTGCATTTCTTGCAAGAGGCAGGATATTCAATTCTGTAGTTGCAGACAAAGCCTGATTTCAAAATCAATGTGAAGAGACGTGCATCTGTAACAGCTCACAGCTCACGGTGTTACAAATAAGTTCTAGCTCAGTAAGCTCTGAAGAAAGGTAGTGCAGAGTCTGAGACACCAATCACATTATCTGTTGTGATTTTTTTTTCTTTTAAAGACTGTTGTATGAAAACAAACCTTTACAAAACCTTACTTGAGATATATGTATATTGCTGCAAGTATCCTTCTGCTTACTAAATGCAATAGTTATTTTGCTGAGGTTTTTATTGATTTGCTTGCTATCGTCTTTGTGTGTAGAAACATAGAAACATAGAATGTGAGGGCAGATAAGAACCATTTGGCCCATCTAGTCTGCCCAATTTTCTAAAATACTTTCATTAGTCTCTTATATCGAAGATAGCCTTATGTCTATCCTACGCATGCTTAAACTCCTTCACTGTATTAACCTTTACCACTTCAGCTGGAAGGCTATTCCATGCATCCACTACCCTCTCAGTAAAGTAATACTTCCTGATATTATTTTTAAACCTTTGTCCCTCTAATTTAAGACTATGTCTTCTTGTTGTGGTAGTCCTCCTTCTTTTAAATATGGTCTCCTCCTTTACTGTGTTGATTCCGTTTATGTAGTTAAATATTTCTATCATATCCCCCCGTCTCGTCTTTCCTCCAAGCTATACATGTTAAGATTAGTTTAGTAGGGATGAGAACCTTGTATCACAAATATGAGCGGGACTTTAATTTGCACGAGATTAAAATCTGTCTGAAATTCAACTTTGCTCAGAACAGATATTTACTAACCCAGCACTAGTACTAATGGTTCCATTTTGCTTCCAGGGTTCAAGAGTTTGATGGTGAAATCCAATAGCTCATATATGAGCTAAGTAGAAAGATAAATAGATAGGTTCACACACACTCAGAAAAAGTATATACAAAATATATACATAAATAGGTATACCACCTATTGTAGACGTAAATGTGTTGGTTACATCTGGAAAACAAATGGAACATACATAGTGCTTTCCATATAAATTAAAATAAACAAATTATAATATATGCGGATTGAACTCACAAAGGTGGAGCCTCATAGGCTCTATGCACATCACTCTTGGGTGCCTATTCAGGCTCTCGATAGATTCCTATTGGAAGAACTCGAGGTCCACAGTAGTAGATGCAAATACAAATTTATTGAAATAAAATATTAAAAAAGAATATAAATAACTAGGGACAAGGCAGGTATAATCATGAAATATAATACAGTATTGCACCGCAAATATGGCCAAAACTTTTAAAGCAGTGGAACACTACAATACATAAACAATAAGAAAATACCGCCAGAAAAAAGTCCCAATAGAGAAGTCCAATAAAGTGCAAACGCGTTTCAGCCCCTGATAGGGCCTTCCTCAGTGCTAAGTTCCTGGAAAAAACTTCAGGGCTTAAATAGCCCCCTTGATATGTTCAAATAGGTCCAGCTGTAATCTCCAAATACCGCCGATCGTATCACTTCCGGTTTCGGCAAAACGCACGTGACTTCCGGTTAGATGCGGTCACATGATATTTTTGCGTTCCACCATGCGTTCCACACTCGAGCATGGTGTAAACAGTCCCAAGGATGTCCATATTGGAAAAGGGCATATGCCCAAACAAACTTAATCCACATGGTATAGAAACAAAGAAAGTAGCAAGTAGTGAATTAGTAAATCGGTACATACATATTCTCAAAACACAAGGCATAATAAATAAAACAAAAAATTGTGTATTGAAGAGGGGAAATGTCCAAAAGAAGAAAAACCAATAAAAATATATAAATAACAGGTACTATAAATAAAAAAAATATATATATTTTTATAAAAAATGGACTAATTCGAAATCTATATTAAGACCTTTAGGGCACATAGTGTCCAAGGTAAAAATCCATTTACCCTCTAATTTACTTAATTCTCGGACATTATCCTCCCCTCTCCAATTCATACGTTTTTTCCCAATCACCATGAAACTTAAAAGAGAAGCGTCACCATTATGGTATTCTAAAAAATGTGCTGATACACTGTGTTTGGTGTATCCCCTCCGTATGTTCCCCATGTGCTCCATAATGCGGGTTTTCAGACTCCTAGTGGTCATTCCCACATACTGGAGCCCACAGGGACACCAGAGGAGATACACCATATTAGTAGAATGGCATGTAACAATATCACGTATCTTAAAACAGGTTCCTGTGACATTGGATTGGAACGTAATTTGTGTATCTTTCTTAAAAGTAGTGTTTTTACATGGCAAACACATTTTACACGGATAAAAACCTGGTTTTTGATTAAAAACGTTCTTATCTCCCTGTTTACAATTGACGAAACTTTTAACTAAATGGTCTTTAATATTTTTAGCACCTTTAAAAATAATTTTAAAGCTTGAATATCAAATTGATGAGGATCAGTACAATTCCTCAACATCCGTATGTACTGTCCTTTTGGCATATTATTGATCCAAGGAGCATGGTGACAACTGGTCGTGTCAATATAACTATTGACATCAACCGGTTTAAAAAAGTTTTCGTTTTAATACAAGAATCCTCTATATAAATGACTAAATCCAGAAAATTAACATGGGAAATACTATGTTCACTAGAAAGGGTAATATTCCTGGAATTATCATTTAAAAATTGCAAAAATGAAGTAAGGTGCTGTTCTCCCCCCTTCCAAATAAAAAAAATATCGTCTATATATCTGCGATAGAGGACCAAGTCCGCACTCCAGGATACATCCCCTGAGAGGAAAGATTCCTCCCAGAAGGACATAAATAAATTAGCGTAACCCGGTGCGAACTTGGTCCCCATCGCAGTCCCTGTTTACACCATGCTCGAGTGTGGAACGCATGGTGAAACGCAAAAATATCATGTGACCGCATCTAACCGGAAGTCACGTGCGTTTTGCCGAAACCGGAAGTGATACGATCGGCGGTATTTGGAGATTACAGCTGGACCTATTTGAACATATCAAGGGGGCTATTTAAGCCCTGAAGTTTTTTCCAGGAACTTAGCACTGAGGAAGGCCCTATCAGGGGCTGAAACGCGTTTGCACTTTATTGGACTTCTCTATTGGGACTTTTTTCTGGCGGTATTTTCTTATTGTTTATGTATTGTAGTGTTCCACTGCTTTAAAAGTTTTGGCCATATTTGCGGTGCAATACTGTATTATATTTCATGATTATACCTGCCTTGTCCCTAGTTATTTATATTCTTTTTTAATATTTTATTTCAATAAATTTGTATTTGCATCTACTACTGTGGACCTCAAGTTCTTCCAATAGGAATCTATCGAGAGCCTGAATAGGCACCCAAGAGTGATGTGCATAGAGCCTATGAGGCTCCACCTTTGTGAGTTCAATCCGCATATATTATAATTTGTTTATTTTAATTTATATGGAAAGCACTATGTATGTTCCATTTGTTTTCCAGATGTAACCAACACATTTACGTCTACAATAGGTGGTATACCTATTTATGTATATATTTTGTATATACTTTTTCTGAGTGTGTGTGAACCTATCTATTTATCTTTCTACTTTGTCTTTGGGTGTTAAGGGATTACACCTTTTTTCACACTCACTCATATTGTTTGCATTTAAAGTTGGAAGCGCCTACACAACTATATACTTTTTGTATATTTTGTCTTGTTACCATATATGAGCTAAAACTGGAGCAATTTTCAGACATTTTTCTTTTTGTTAATAACTTTTTTTTATCATCATAGGTCATAGTATGGATGTAACAGACATTGTGGCAAGATCATGAACTGTACACATTTGTTTCAAAGTACAAGATGAAAAAGAATCCCAGTTACCATTGTAACATACACGTTTTGCAATGCTGTATAACCAGAGGATATATAGGGAATCACAACACTGTACCTGTGTTTTTAACAAAAACAACATCAGACACTACTGAAAACTCTGAAAGAAAAAGAAAATGTTAAGGGGTGAAAACCAGCTGGAGAAAATATTGTCAGGTGCGGCCAGGGGGTATTTAATGAGTGAGCTAGCTCCACACTACCAGAAGGTGATAACCTTTAAAGATAAAAGACTCGGGACTAACCTGTGTGAGTATATTATAGTAAAAGTATCTGGTCCACAGAACTGAACACCAATGCATTCATGGAGCACAGCTACTCTATCTTTGTAAATCATAGGCTAATGCGTGAATGTGCTTTGTTTCCAAAATATTGGGATGAGATATTTGGCCACATTAAGTATTCTAATTCTTAGCCATTTCTTGTAAACCCATCTTTGGCTCTTTGTGGAACTGGTTGGAAGGAAGGGAAGCATCTGCAAACATCTTTAGGAAGGTATGAATGGTGGTGCGTCAGTACTGGGTAATTAGTGAACATCCATGCCAGATTTGATGCTGTAAGCAAACAAAAAAAAATTATGTCATCAATAATTATCATTGTGGCTGGGATCAATGAGTAAAGAGAGTTGAGGTTGTGGTAAAGCAAGTTTATGTGACATTTCTTGAGTTTTACTAGAGAGTGAACAGTGATTGGACTGATCACAAATAACTCTAAGACAAATTGGCATAGCAGTAAGCATATCTTGGTATGGCAATATGGTGTGCTCAAACACATAAATGTTTATTAGAGATAGTATATTTGTTGACTTATATGTTTACTGGAGATAGTCTATTTTGTAGATTTGCTGATCCGTTTTTGTGTATTTCATTAAATTGTTGTCTCAACAGCAGAAAACACATTAAGAATATATGTTCTGTGAGTCCCCTCTCCATATTTTTTTTTTAATGGCCAACCTTGCCCCTTATATTGAGCATCTAGTCATTTCCTTTGGGATTATTAATGTGTGCGACCTACATGCACCTATTATGACAAATCAGAAAAAATATGAATTTGAGGAATATCTCTTTGAGGCAGTTAAGTGGTAAACATTACTTTAAACAGTGCACTTAATATTGCAATATCCATTTTCAAGTAAATAATTTGGGGTTGTTTTGTTTGGGAAATGGTGTTGAACTATAAATACAATAAATCTATTCCATTAGTGTACAATTGGATGAGCAAGTTCAATGTTAGTCCTCTACTCTTTAAACTCAGAACTTCATAAGAACATTCTCATACGTAGCTTTGAGTCTTGATACTCTGTTTCTCTTCCATCAATATACTCAGGCAGATATTGTTCATTATATCCAATTCACATAATGTGATAATGCAAAAACCATTGGGATTATGCATGGGGTTGTTTTTTGTTTGATGTCCGCATTGCTATTGCATTACAAATATATCTTCTGGACAGGGGTAGTGTATTTTTTTGGAAAACAAAAGTTTATTAAATTAAACGCAAGATTTTGATATGTATGTGTGGTCTACAAGCAACAGTGCAATAAAACAGACCTGCAATATATCATTAGAAATAACTCATTTTCCTTTAAGTCGTCAGATACAAATAATCTCATTACAGGTCAGAGATGAGCAAATCTATCAGTGAAAATAATATCTCGGTAGATAATTTGTGGTGCAAATAGATTTATCATGCATTAAGAGGAAAGAAAATCAATTCAGGAAATAAATGAAAATTTGCATATTGAGCATAAAAAAAGACTAAACACTTAATGTAAACAGCCCAATATATACTCAGTTACAGATAATATAACTGAAAGGCTTCAGCCAGTGTTTAATGAAGTGAATTTGCAAATTTCAAACATATAGTAAAAATGGAGAAAAACAGCACTACAATAAACCTCTATTTTTTATATCAGTATTTTAGTTATGAATGGAGATATGAGTTCAGAAGGAATATCACTGCAATTCTAGATAAAGGAATGCAATTAATTTTGAGTCATCTGTTTCTTGTAAAATTTACATCACATTAAAAATGTTTCAGTAAGTTTTCAAGGAAATACCTGTAAGTGAAAATGGAAACAACGCATTTGGGGTAATCAGAATCACAAAAAATGATTTATTTACAAAAACTTTGAGGGGTTTGTTCACTAAACAAAAAAAAATGTGGTGAGCTAAAAATCAAACTGGAATTTGCCTACCTGTGATCTTAGCAAATATGAAGAATTGTTCAGTCATCTTTTGGTCTAAATTGTGAAAAAGGGTTTAACTAAAATATGCTGTTTAGTAAATAAGCTGAGGCGACAACTGTATAACATGCCAGAATCAAGCTCTCCCCTCAATAGAGGAAAAACATTGTATTCTTAGCATGAACGATACACAGCACAGAGAACTAAAAATCACTATATTTACAATCCATGTGTGGAGGTTGCCTTCTGGTATCTTGTGAATACCTAGGCACTATGGCTGAAAAGCACCATTCACTTTGGTTCATTTAGGCAGTTAAGGTTAGGGAGTGCGCTACAGCAGTGGGGCTATGCACACTGTGTGTCGCAACTAGCATTGGGTTTAGGAATTGATGTAAAATTGTGAAATTCATCATAAGTAAGGTTAAAGCAGAGGAGGCTGGTCCATAGGAGCAGGTGGGATGGAGCAAAATCAAATATTTTGCATTGTAAGGACTACTGATACGTGTGTGTGTGTGTGTTGGAAAACACGTGTCTGTCTTTATTATATCTGCAGTTTCCATGCTTCCCTTAATTAATGGCAGCTGGTTTCATGGCACCTCATTGGGATCTTTGTAAACTCAAGGGCACAGATCAATTTTGTGATCACTTTTTCACCGTGACATAGTTACAAGACTGGTCCTTTAGGACATTTTCTTCTGTGCTGCACTGATACATCACTGGTTGTGCGTTTGTACATTTAACTAAAATCACAGAAGATACCATTGAGTTATCAAATTCAATTTCAATATGTTTATTATTTAGTGACTTATACATAAATTAGTACCTACAATACAAATAACTATTTGCTGCATCACAATAAATAGTAAGATGTGACTTTGTGGATGGTAATTTATTTACAGATGTATATTTTTATCAGACTATTTATTACAGCATTTTAAATCTAACAAGCAGATATGTTTTCATAGTCCAACTTCTTGGCAACAATGTGCCAACATTCCGCATGGGTACCAGTTGAGGTTGTGGATGTGAGCTGTATTTGTCATGTTTATGACCAAATAAGTATGATCTCAGCATTTTCTACATTTTATTCTCCTTATTAGTTCCCAGTGCTCATATTCTACCATACCTCTTACCGTAATATGTTTCAACTAATAAAAATACATTTACTGGTTGTATAACCCATATCTTTGAGTAGATCAGGATTCCAACCCAAATTACCCAGCAGCTGATCTACGGTATCCTATTAAGAGTTTGTAAAAATAGTGATAAGGACAAGCATTAATATAAAAAAAGTGGAGTTTACAATTTCATAAAATCTATTTATTTAGAGTTAACCATTTCGACCACGACGTTGCTATGTTAAATAAAACTGCCATTTGACTTTCATCAAATTATTGTTGTTTCGATTTTCACAACCAAGGTCATTTTGATTGGTCACAATATTTATTGAGGGTTAGGGCTTTGGGTTGCTGTTAGGGTTAGAGCTATGAGGTTATTATTCCAGTTGGGGTTACACTGTTAGGGCTCTGGTAAGGTTATTGATCTATATTTTTATGGTCTGATTTATTACGACTACATTATCAAACTGATTGTCTATCTATGATTCAATCTACATTGGGTCTTCTGTTTGAAGCAGTCAGCATTATTAAATGGATTTGATGTCACAGGTTTACATTATACACTCGAGTTTAGAATACTCAGTCATAATATGGTTATCAGTCGCACACTGGATTACAGAATCAATACAGGACCATGAGAAAGAAGACGTCCAACGACACTTTAGGTTGATACACTCCAAGGGCAATTTACCAAATTAGGTAAGGTTGGTATTATTTTTTTTAGTAAATACTCAAACATCAGTCAAAAGATGCTTTAATAATATATTGCTTATGCAATTTCTTTTTTTTATCGTATGATGTTATAGTGTGACATCAAATGCATGTTTCAAATCAAAATGTTATCAATTCATCTTTTTTTTTTTTTTTTTAAATTGTCCTTGAAAAAGCGTGGGTAAATTGCACAGCTACTGTATACTTTATTAGACCAATTAGAGTATCTCTAGAGAGTAACTGACAATCTGGTTTCTATTTGAAACCTAATTTCCATCTACTGTGTACTTTTATTATTTCCACAAGGGAATTTTCAGGGATTGTCATGGAGTTGCTAGAATTTTAATGCAATCTCAATGTAAGTCGTTCACATAGTCTAAACTGAACCTTACATGCATTTACTATTATTTTGTGTTGTTAGAGTTTTCAAATTATGTTCAGGGCCCAATTTTGTGTACATGCTTTTCACAGTAGGCCCACAGTAACACAGTGAATTTGCTTATATGTTGCAGTGTGTCTAAGGAGCTCTCAGCAGCAAGATTTTAAGAATATATTTGTTTTCAGTTTTTACTTGAGCATATCTCTGGTGCAGTATAAGTCCACGTGGAAACTCATAGATGCAACTGGAAGCTTTGTCCTGCTTCCCCTTAGCTAATAAACAAGGTTATCATATTTCAATTATCTCAATGTAAAGGGAGATGGGAAACAGGTAATAGGTATGCACCAGCCTTTCTATCTTGATAATGTGCCCACTCAGCAGATGTCATGTTGGTGGTGGAAGCATCACAGCTGTGCATCAGGAAAAGGTTATCTATAAAAGGACTTGTGTGATTTTAATTCACATTAAAGGATATATGGTCATGTTAATGATATACATCTTCCCTTGTAGTGTCAAATTTATAAAGTTTGTGCCTGCAGCATTGTACTCCACATACACAAATGGAAAGGATCTCCCCGTAGGTAGCTGAGGTACAGCCATGTGCATGTATGGTCAGCAGCTCACTGTTGTGCTCAACTGCACACAGTACATTTTACAGAACTGTCTATGTATGGACTATTAGCAGCTGCAGTAAGGGATGAGTGAAACAACTGCCAGGTGGTAAGCGTCTTATCCCATAGACACTGTCAGATCCTAAAGACCGAAATGAAGAGCTCCTGATTGGTGGAGCCTGAAGCTAGCTGTAGGGATAATTGTAGGACACAATATTAAAAAAAAAGTATGTCTGTAACTGTAGACAGCATCTCAAAGCTATGCGGCTGCAGAAGTCTTTCAATAAACCTTACTTTTCTTTATATTTCTTTATTTTTGGTTCATGCCTTAGAAGATGGGGAGCATAGTTTTTGCCTGTTGCACTGCAAAGTGAACAGCAACAAGTGAAGCTCATTTGTTTCCTCATTCACCAAAGCATTCTTCTTTAATTGCATAATTAATTATAATTTTCTTACTATTGGAAATACTAAGTATTCATTATCAAAATTGTAATGCAATCTACATGTTAGGTACACTTTTTGTATTAATCAAACTTGAATCAAATTTCTGTCTCTTCTCTATTGTGCACTTAAGTTTATTGTGTTCAATCTTAAATTAACACTCCACACACCTAAAGCAAAGAGCTTGCCAAAATGTGTGAGGAGTATATTTATATCTATTGCTAGGTTTTTTTTTATGAGCTAGGTTTTTTTTTTGGGGGGGGGCGGGGGGTTGGAGTAGAGTGTTTGTTTAGCATGGCTATCAATGCTACAGTAGGTCGCAGAATCAAAATAGGTCCATAGGTACAGAGACCGCCATACTGCATCTCATTCTTAATACAGCATAAAATACCTCACCTAAAGTTTAAACATGGTGCAAAAATGTGACTTTTATTGAGCCAAACAAAAGCCAAATCGGACTTATTGTTGAACTGAATAGCAATTGAAAATTAGAAGATAACATATATTATTGTGTTACTTTGTTACATCTTTATTACACATTTGAAAATAAAAATATCCAACTATAAAAATATTACATACATATTTCAAACTGTATCAAATTCTGATTTTGCTATGGGTAATGCAGTTCATTAAACATATTATCCTAGCATAGTAAATTAAAAATAAATGTGAAACATTTGCAACACAAACCATCGAATACACACACAAGACCACCCTTTCCACTTTCACATAAGAGAAATATTCTAGAGAGCAATGCCAAGTGACCACACCACATTTGCAGCCACATTGGCAGCTGGGAAAGTCTAAAAGCAGAAATTCCTGGTTGTGTCAATCTGCTCCCAGATGGTTTGACAAAAATATTGGTTGGATCATATAAACTCTTGGCTGCATAACCACTGAATTGTAGCTGTAGTGATCTATGGATTACCATATCAGGTATGCTATGATCCTTCAGTTAGTGTTGCCAGATCTATCATATCAGATTACCTGCTATACATGTGGCATATATATACTGCATTAAGGTAAGCCATTCATTAATTGAGGAGGAACCCTAATGGGACTACCTTGATTAGTTCATTGATTTCACTTCTGTAGCATTTGAATGATATATTCACAGGGATCACTTTTCATGGGTCCCCCATGAGATAAATACATTATTTATCTCTAGGAAAACATGGTGGATCTACAATTCTACCACCAGCTGAGATTATCTTAGAACTGATTTGTAGAACAGGAACAAATTGTATTTATAATTATTATTATTTAAATGCGTCTGTAGTCTTGTCTGGAATCAAATCTTATAAAGATGTTTCCAGTTTAAGAAACAACATTATTGATGCATTCCTCCTCACATAGACTTCATCACAATTTGTTTGCTGTTTGTATAACATTTTATTGCACAACAATACAATTGAAAGTACATACAAAGTATAGTGTTTAAGAGAAATGGAATAATAATATGCAAATATATTTGCTCAACATTTTGAATGTAAATATAAACACTAATCACTAAATAGTATTAACAAAAAACATAATAGAACACAAGTGAAGCCACAATATGCAGAAAGAGTAGGGAATATCAAGAGAAGAGCAATTTTTGTACAGCATGTACTTATTTTAGGAAGTTCTGCTGACTTAGTTGTCCTTATATTTTCAGATCACAATCTTTACAGATTCTATATGAATTTTGGCTCAGTCATTTATTTTCCTGGGATGTGCTTTCTTGGGTTTTGTGCTGCTGTGTCCCCTTTTTTGTCTTTTTGTTTTTAAATCATCTCGATAAAAGGTATGTTTTACTTAAACATGAATTGCGTCTACTTTATATATGATTCTCTTTGTTAACCAGTATATCAACGGATTTTGTCTTGCTTCTCATTTTGTTTCAGCTTTATCAATTTATTGGCCTTTTTCAGTCACACATCCCTCTTTTTACAACTCTCCAATGTTTTTAAAATGCATATATCCACATTGCATTGTAGTTTTGAAGGCTGAACTGGAAAAATAAGTGACATGGATAATATTCAGTATTTTTTTTCTAGAAATTGTACACACTACAAAGTCTATCATATAAGTGTTTTATTTTGGCCAGTAGACTATTCACACAAATACACACACACACACACACACACACACTTACTCCTAAGTGTATAATTTAACCTCATTGACACTGTATCAGGTGATATATTCAGACCCATCCTAGTCTAGAGAAAATATGGGTTCACTGAACAGTGTTTTATTGTTTGCAAGTCTTCCTGTCAGGAGAAATGGGCTATCTTGTGAGGAGTTGCTGTGAGTATTTCTGAGTCTTTACCTTCACAATACAGTGTTAGGTCCTTGGGACATTCTGTACATGTAAGGCTTCTTGATCCTTTGATCACCTGCCAGGTTTCCAGGTCAATGTGTGCATGAAGCAGTGTCAACCAGCTCAATAATCAGATTATGTGTTAACAGGTTTGAACTGACTATAACAGTGTAATTAACTAAAGTGTAAACTATCAGAAATTCTAAATTCATACCAAAATATTTAAATTAAAGTTGGCCTAACTTTCAGGTTTTGTGCACTTGCATGCTGCCACACTGATCTGTGTCTCTCAGTCTCATCCCATTATGGCAGAAACACAACGTTATACAGCATGAGAAATAGGGATCGACGATATTGATTTTTAAGGCCCGATACCGATAATCTGTGAACTTTCAGGCCGATAGCCGATAACTTACCTATACCGATACTCTGGACATTCACCAGTTTAAAAAAATAAACAATTTCTACATAAATCTACTGTTAACTGACCATGTTTATTATTTATTTATTTTTTTGCAAATCTTTTTTTATTAAGGTAAATGCACAAAATATACATGCCAGTCAGAATTGGTTATGTTTTCAAGAATATATGTGTGTGTAGTGGATGCAGTGAGAGTATTTGATTAGTATATGCAGTGTGTGTGTTTGTGTAGTGCATGCAGTATATGTTTGAGGAGTGGATGCAGTGTATATCTGTGCAGTGGATGCAGTTTGTGTGTTTGTGTAGTGTTTGTGTAGTGTGTGTATAGTGAATGCAGTGTGTTTGTGTAGTGTGTATATAATGAATGCAGTGTGTGTGTAGTGTGTGTATATAATGAATGTAGAGTGTGTGTTTGTGTAGTGAGTGCATAATGAATGCAGAGTGTGTGTTTGTGTAATGTGTATATAGAGAATGCAGTGTGTTTGTGTAGTTTGTGTATATAATGGATGCAGAGTGTGTTTGTTTGTGCACTGAGTGTTTGTGTAGGTATGCAATGTGTGTAAAATGGGGAGGGGTATTTTTATTTGTTTAACTTTTTAAATAAATATAAAAAAAAATAATTTCATTTTGTTTTAGTCCCCCCTCCCTGCTTCTTACCAGGGATGGGTAAATAGCCTTCCCCTGGGGGGCCCGTGGCAGTCCTGGGGGGCCCAGTACACTCTTACTTCCCTTCCCTGTAGCTCCCCTGTCTAATTCTTGCGGCCTGCATGCCGCACGGAGCGTTGCTATGGTAACCCGTGGCAACAGTCTGACGGCCACTGGACTCACAAGAGTTAGACAGGGGAACTGAAGGGAGCTGCTGGGAAGGTAAGTAAGGTAAGTGTGCTGGGCTCCCCAGGCCTGTGATGGACCCTGATGGGGGCCCTGGTCTGCATTATCGGCAATATCGGTATCTTTGTTGACCGCTATCGATATTGCTGAAAATATAGAATATAGGCCGATAATATCGGCCAGAGCGATAATCGGTCGATCCATAATAAGAAATAAATATGGTATATTAGATCTGAAAAAAGCTGGTCATGTAATTCAAATATGGCATGCATGGAATGACACTTTAGGATGGAACACATTATGGAATTTAGAGGTTAGGATAAGCTCTACAAGTGCTAAAGTGTCCATAGAGTGGACAATTAATGAGAAGTAAAAATTAGGGTCTATGACAGGAAGAGTCTTGTTCCTGTTTTATTGTTGTAGTGAAAGTTTTTTGGAGACCCTGAAGTAGTCTATCAAGATGAAGCAAGTAGAGTAAATACCATTTGAGGAGATTGTTTATCTTTCAGTGGGAACTCATTTTTTTATTTTCCTACATGCACATTGACAAATGTCCTTTATATATTTATACTAGATATGCTGAGTGGTGCTTCCTTTTATATATGTCGGCTCTCAATAGAAATGAACCAGAACCAGAAGTTTGAGTTTTTAAATACTACCTTTGAGAATTGTCAATTGAAATGTTAGAACTTTGTTGTGCCCACTTTATTGTTGTTTTTGGTCTAGTATATGAATCTTTATATTAAATATACCGTTTTATAGTAATGGAGGAAGCATCTCAGACACAGGAAAATATTTGTTTAATTGTGAGTTTTTTTTTGTTTTGTTTCGTTTTCTTATTGCAAGGGAATTGCCAAATAATTATCGCTGCTGGCAATTTTTTATTATCTTACTTTATATGTAAATATTGAAGTGACCTTCGTTTTCACGAATATTACTATGTCAGTTTTTATACAAAATGTTAAATACTATTGTGGCAAACCTAGCCACTTGTAGGATGCTGGACTATATGTATATGTATATTCCCGCTTACTTTTTCTATATGTATAAAAAGGTTGTCTGTAATAACCGCTGTAATGTATGTGTAACCTTGGTTGATATTGTTATGTGCATAGAATCCATATGCTAGCAGCCGAAAGCCGCTAGCATTCATGTGTTTCGTTTCACAAACAGCGACTTTACTGGCTGTTCGTGAACCGAATGAGCTACCCCCTAATAGCCCACACATAGAGGGTCGTGTGGCGCTCATTAACCGATTGCAACATTTTTGCAATCGGTAATTAGAGACTTTCCTAGGTGGCCGTCGTTCGGCTACCAACCACGCGGCGGTCGGCCATCTTGGATCCTTTGTCTCACCAGCGGTGTTTGGTCGTCGAGCGCGTGTAACTGAAAACGGCTACTCGACGGCTCAAACACCGCTGGACTTCCAGGCCATTCGGGTGCGCCGGTCTTTCGCTATTATGGTTCCCCATCGGTGTTCGGTACTTTCAGGCGAACTCAATGTCAAAGTGTATTTTGTGCGGCGTTCGGTTGTTTTAGCTGGGATCTGACTCAGACCCCAGCTATCTACCGAACGTTCGTTCGTTTAAATGGGCTAAGTATTGTTAAAGTTATATATTTAAATGTAAAATGCCGGTTCTGCTGCACGGAGGGATAATCCACTTAACGGTATATTCAAGTGGGAGTATCTCTCTCGTCCAGCAGTGCCTGATGGGAGAAATGCCCAGAATGTTAAGTCCCCCATGTAGTCCCGTACTGTATTACACCTGCTATGTCAGTAGGGAAACCCCTTGCATGGAATTTAATATTGCAGCTCCGCTACAACTATGATTACCAAATTCATTTCTGGGTAGATTGTAATATTGTGTTGAGGCACAAATATACACATGCATCTGAAAATCCAAATGTTTGTTAGTTAATTTACAAAGAATACATTTTCTATTGTTTTTTGTAATGTTAATGCTGGTGGTTAGTAATTAAGGAAAGAGACAATAAGCAAAGCAGGTGGGCAGTCAGGTATTAATATTAATGGAACTATGCTTGGGTGTATTACATCAACACCATACATGTATTCTAAATCCATTCATTTATTTAATTATTGATTGTACGTTTCTTATATTACACTCATACAATAGATGCCATCAATCATTCTAGAGAGGTCTTTTTAGTTTCTGATCCAAGTATATTAGAATTTTCATTATCTCCCTTGATATATAAATGTGGTATAATAAAAAAGAGAAGTTATTTTATTATCATATATCCCATTGATCCATTTAAATCTAGTTGTTAATTGATTTACACTAAGATTGATAGGAAGCATCCATCGTTGTTTTCTTATTACTGATTAATTATTCTTCCCTTGTGCTTGTTCCCTATCACTGGAAAAAATAAACATTATGCTAAATCTATGTACGATATTTGCTGCTCCTTTAAAATGGGGTTTTAAATACACTTTGGCTTGCACAGTGAGTTTATAAGGAGCATATTACGGTATGAGAAGAGTTAAAAACTTAGCATTGTGAATGCACTGTTACTTAAATTATTCCCATGGGAAAGGATGGGGAATGTGATACTGTGATCTGCACTGACAATTATCTACATTTTGCTACCACCAATCCTTGTTTAATTGAATGAAGAACCAGCGTATATTGAGTTTCATGGAGCCTCCAATCTGGTTTCTGTGTAAATGGTTATTTTTAGCTGCCCAGTTATTTTTTATAGTTATTTTGTATTCAATATAAAAAAAACACTGAATGGTTTGAAGAGCACTTGTATCCATTATCTTGAAAGGTTGGTTAAGACTAATAGATAAACCAATCATTTTTAATATTAGGACAAGGAGTACTAAGGTGAACATGTTTTCATCTTGGACTTAATGCTGTGTACCATTTTAGTGTTTTTTTACTTTCTAACGGTTGTGTGAATTAATGAATTTTGGAGCACATTAGAAAACAGGTGCCACATGCATTTATGTATCCAATTAATGAGTTTCACAGTGAGCATCTTTTATATTGTTGATAATCACGTCAAAGCACAGGCCCGAAGAACATGACTGCTTTTTCTCGGCTCACTATTACTAATTAGTTCTAACAGTAATTTTCAAACGTGATGGCAAAGATAAAAAATATAACAAAAGATAGCCATTGTGTAACATGCAACAGAGCTTAAAGACATTCTTGTTCTACTGTCTTCAAACTCTTAATGTCCATTCTACTTGCCTAATGAAGTATCTCAGAAGAATCCAAAACTGATTAGAACTATTTCAACTGAATAAATATTTTGCTTCTGATGCCGTTATTGTTAAGCACTGTCTCTGGAATCAGAAATGATTAAATTAAATAAAAAGAGGCCAACACAGCACGCATAGAACGTGTGTGCGAAACCATGACGATGCCCAAAAAACCGCTTTCACTCTTATATGCGATACTCAATGACTCGACAAATACACAGACGGCCAAATTTAAGGAAGCATGGCAGACGGACATAGGATTAATCTTTACTGAAGACCAATGGCAACAGGCCTTTATAGCACACAAAGGTAAATCTAGATGCGCGTCCCACCTAGAGCTTATGCGTAAGATACAGTACAGATGGTACTTAGTACCAACAAGATTGACGATCATCTACCCTAACACCTCGAACAAGTGTTGGAGATGCTCAGAAGAGGAGGGCACGGTGAGAGCACACTGGTAAATATAGTAAGTATATATAACCAATCCAAATATTGTGGTTACTAAAATTGCAGTGACAAGGTAAAACAGTGCAAATATAAAATTTACACACACATGCAATTTTACCCACAATTCAGTATAAAACCTAAAATATAAACACAGGATAGACCATAGTGAAATTTGTATAATTCATATGAAAACAAATTAATACAAATCGGTCCCACTCAAATGCTGCGGAGCCACTTTACAGCAGGCTCAGACTATCAGTGCTTTTAGGATAAGTGCAGAGGAATCCAATTTAAATCCAAAAAGGAGCGTTTTCTTCACCCACAGAGACTTCCGGGTTCGTATGGAGTTCTATAGATGTCATTTCCGAGGTCGTAGTTGCGTCACTTGATTGTGACGTGTTTCCTGCGTTTTCAATCTTCCAGCTAAAGCTGGTCAGCTGATCGCGAACTACCTTTCTCTTCCAGATCTTTATTAATTCTATTCAGTTATTAATCACAATAATAACAAAACATTTTATAAACACTATTCAGGCACCATTTTAATGGAACCCAAATAGCTACTTAGCTCCACAAAAAAGTATTCCATTAATAGGAAAACACATAAAGAAAAATTAAAAAACTTTACATCTGAAAAAGAAATAAAATCTTGAGTCAAATAATAGCATTTGATAACAATATCAATAATAAAAAAGGATATATAAAATACATGAATGCAACACTGATAAAGAGAGAAAAAAGGAAATAGGATAAAAAATGTCATTAATCAACATAATTGAGGACTGATAAAAGCTTAAATGGGAAATAAAAAATAAATAAACCTTTAATGCAATAAATATGCACTCCCATAAAAAGGTTCAGGAAATAGAAGAGGAGGAAATAGAGGAAGAAAGAGAAAGGAAAAGAAAGGAAAAAATATTTAAATTTGAAAAAAAGAAAGACTATTCCCATTTTTAACCTTTATGAGAAAATGTTAGCAGAATCACATAAACTGGTTTTATCTGAGGGTTTTAAATTTGCCCCAAGTTGTGACACTGATAAATGTGAAAGTTTTTAGACCTTAACCACTTTTTAAGAAAATTATGTCTAAATTTTTGTTTTAAATAGTATAGAAAAAGACAAAAAAATTTAAATTTATAATTTTGTACATGCAGATTTGAAACTAAAATGTTAATTTTACCCTCATTATTTAAAATCAGATGTAATGTGGGTGTTTGAAAAGTTGTATTTTAAAGATCTTAAAAGATTTAAAAGGGTTAATAAATATCAAAATAATTTAACCAATAAAGAGAAAGAAGCACTTAAAGAGCTAAAATAAATATATAAAATAAATATATAAACAATTAGAAGATACTACCACATATTTAAAATTAGAGGAAAATCCTCTTAATCAAATTAGGATAGATTATAAAACCTTTTTGGATGAAGGTTTAGAACTAGGAATTCTAAATAAAGTAGAACATACATTTTTGAATGTAGAATTTCCAAGAATTCCGGTAATTTATTTATTGCCAAAGATACATAAAAATGTTCCTCCAGGAATGCCTATAGTATCGAGAATAGGCTCCCTTATGTCACCCTTATCTCAGTACATTGACAGAGTTTTACAAAATTTGGTTAAAAAATGTCCAACATATCTTAGAGATACTATGAGTTTATTAAAAAAAATTAAAAGATTTTAAATGGGAACAAGATTTTATTATGGTAATCTGCGATGTTAGTAGTCTGTACACCAATATTGCACTTGAGAGGGGTTATGCAGCTACTAAACATGTTTTAACTAAATCTGAAGAATTAGGCAATACTCAAATACATTTCATTTTAAAGGCTATTAACATTATCCTTAAAAATATTTTTTTTTGGTTTGACAATAATTTTTATTTGCAAGTCCAAGGAACAGCTATAGGGACAAGGTTTGCACTAGGCATGTGCATGGGAAAAAATTTTGGTTCGGTTTGGCATTCCGAAATTCGGCACTTCAGCAATTCACCAATTTGTATCTTCGGCACTTCGACACTTCGGAACTTCGGCACTTCGGAACTTGGCCACTTTGGAATTTCGGTAACTTCGGCACTTCAGCACTTCGGAACTTCCGAAATTCGTTAATTTCGGATCTTCGGGACCTCGGTAATTCGGCACTTCGGCTATTCGGACATTCGGAAGTACCCGAATGTCCGAATTGCCCGAAATTCATCCAAATTCATATTCGGCCTGAAAACGAATTGCACATGTCTAGTTTGCACCAAGTTACACTCAACTTTTCGGTCTCATTAGGATGAGTTATTTATCCTCCCTAAACTTGACCACGGGGCAAACCTAGTCCTCTATAAACAATACATCGATTATATTTTTTTTATTTGGAGAGGAAGCCAGGATTCACTTGTGGAATACCTTGATTTTTTAAATATTAATGAATGGAACATCAAACTTACTTATGAAATTAGTACCCAGTTAATTTCCTTTTTAGATCTAGAAATATATATTGATCAGATGAATATTAAAAGTAAAAATTGTTTGTAAAAAGTCGATGTTAACAGTTTTATTGATCTTAAAAGCTGTCACTTCCAACCCTGGCTGACAAATGTACCAATAGGACAATTTCTTTGTTTATAAAGAAACTGTACAGATTTTAAGGAATATCAGGCTGAAGCAGAACTTTTGAAGCAACATTTTTTAGAAAACGGATATGACCTTAATTTTTTAAAACATATCTATGATCAAATTAGCCAAAGAGACATTTTAGACTATAAAATTAAAGAAAAAAAGCACACCAAAAACTTGGAAGTTATTCCACTTATTTTTAATTATAGCTACAATAATAAGGCTTTATGCGAGGTAATAAATAAAAATTGGTATGTTTTAAAAGAAGATCCTGATATTAAGCCTTTTATTAGTGACCAACCCAAATTCATTTTTCATGGTGCCAAAACCTTTAGACAAATTTTAACCAACAGTTTTTTAGATAAAGAAGTTTCTTACAATACTTCTCTTAATAATTATGTAGGTTTTTATCATTGTGGGAATTGTGTAGGATGCAGATTACACCAAGATAAAAATAGAAGTACACAAGCTTTTACATCTAACGTAACAGACAAAGAATATAAAATTAAATTCCTCAATACGTGTAATACTACAGATGTTATTTATTTACTTACTTGTCCCTGTGGCTACCAATATGTCGGTAAAACTATAAGGATATTAAAAGTACATTCTGGTGAACACATTAATAATATTAAAAAGAAATTCATTAATCATAGTGTTTCCAAGCATTTTTTTGGAAGCACATGGAGGAAATCCAGAGGGCTTGAAGTTTGTGGTAATAGAAAAGATTAAAATTCATTGGAGAAGGGGATGTAGAGATATGTCAATTAGCAAAGCTGAAATGAAGTGAATGTTCAATCTGGAGACATTGACCCCAAGTGGATTGAATGGCGATTTTGAGGTTTCTTCTTTTTTTATAAATTGCATCAAAGGTTTATTTAATTTTATTTTTGATTTAAGCTTTTACCAGTCTTCAATTATGTTGATTGATGACATTTTTTCCCTCTTTATCAGTGTTGATTTAATGTATTTTATATATCCTTTTTTATTATTGATATTGTTATCAATTGCTATTATGTGACTCAAATTTTTATTATTATTTTTTTGAGATGTAAAGTTTTTTTTCTTTTTTCTTTATGTGTCTTCCTATTAATGGAAAAAATTTTTTTGTGGAGCTAAGTTGCTATTTGGGTTATATTAAAATGGCGCCGGAAAAGTGTTTATAAAATGTGCACATTATGAATGGTGCTTACATTTTGATCTTTATTATTGTAACAATCCAGACTTTTCATGTGGTATGTATTCTCTTTTTGCTTTTGCACTTCTTCTAAAATGAACCCTACATTCATATATAGAGACACTGCACACAGATACATACTTGCAGTGACACATAGACAATCTGTAAAAACATATTCTAGCATTCCAAATACTTGTGATACATATAAATAGAACCTAGAAGTACATCCAATGGCTGTGGGATCTCTGGATTTCTGCATTTTAATGTGTGGCAGTGAACTAGCCTTTAATGTGAGACTGTGAGCTGTAATTTGTGTTTTACCGATGCTGCATGTTGGTTCTGTAGCTAAAGAAGTAGTGTAATAAAATTGGCGCTGAATATAAAGTGCAAACAAATACCATACAGTGTGGTGTTATGCAGCTTGTTAACACCGTGAAACCAATCACTCTAGTTAGTTCTACAATTAAAACATAGACAAATACAGAGTAATGGTGAACAGCACAATAAGAAGATGAAGTAACAGTGTACCACTAGTGATGTCAGTACATTAAAAAGAAGTATATACCCTTTAGGATTTCCTTGACATTTCATAGGAAGAATCAGATATAATATCTCATAGGGCAATACAGCTAGTAAAATCAGTAAATGTATATAAAACACTATAGATATCATACTCACATTTTCCAGAGTCTGTATATGTTACTGGCTCAGGTAAGTACGCTCTGCGTGTGATGTATAGGGAAACTTCCCACGGTCTTGTAGGTTCTTTATTGATTGGAACTTCCACCCTCAGGATAAAATATCAGAGAGAGGCACCAATGGTAAGATAAAAAGTTAAGTTTCATTACATACTAAATATAAAAATCTTATATTCCATTTGATGTGGTGCCATATAAAGTACACAGGTTAAGCTTAAGCTGGTGTGTGCTTAACCTGTGGACTTTCTATGGCACCACATCAAATAGAATATAAGATTTTCCATAAGATATGTTATGTGATATGTATCGATGGAGGAAATGTTCCAGCACTCAGCTCTATTTCCTGCTGGATTACCAATCATTTACAATCACGACAGCCTCCCCCGCTAGCTTCTGGCTACTGTACACTATGCGTTTTACTGTCCCCTAGCACCTTCCTTAGGTGGCTATACAACATGGTGTCCATATCTCTATGTGTGGCTTCTGCAGTATGGTAACAGTATGGGGAGGAAAGCAACTGTTATAGAATCATTTCCAGGGCTAGTTTAAATCACGAGTATCATAGAAGATGCCACACATGAAGAAGAATACTATTCCTTCCCGTTCTCATCCCCAAAATTTAATACATTTCATTCCAATCCTCAGCAACTGAAGGATGAATCACAAGCCTTGATATCAGCGATCAGTGATGGCACAGCACAAAAACTTCCATGGGATTATCTTGGTAGATTCTTGAATCTTATTATAAAACTACACAACTACACCACTACAGATGTCAAAGAAATATGTATGATGACAGATGAGGTGTAGGTGATAGGTGGATGGCATGCATAGAGAGTTTACATATCCTAAACAACACTATGGTTGCCCAATTTATTTTGACAAAGATAAACAAGTGATAGAAGTTATTCTCTTGTAGTACCTTCTGGACATCCTTCTTCCACAACCAGTTAGGTAACTGAACAACCTAAATTTTCTGTTTAAAAATCTACTAAATTCAGTATTTCAATATTACATTTAAATACAAATATTGGTCAACTATTTATTTTTTTCATTTAAGTGCTGTTCATAATGTGGAGGTATGTTCTACAATCAATACTCTAAAAATAAATTTATCATTGGATGTAAAATAACAATTAGGCACAGCCATACACTCTCAAAAGGATAAATTAACTGTCTACAGTAAAATACTGATTTAAGATATTTCATGCTTACTGTGGATGCATGAATGGAATGCAAGAAACATGAGGCTTCATCATTCAGCTATTACCACATAGGAAATGACAAACTGCCAAACACAAAAGCAAAAGAGGGAATTATCATTAGAGAAATAATATCTATTGCTGGAAAAAAATCCATATGATCCAAGAGATAGTGAAAGAGGATTAATTTTAAGTGGATCTAGTAATGCATTCCTGTTACAGGGAGGAAGAAAATAACAGCACAAGAGCAGATATGGGAGTCTAGAACACAGCCCTCTTTGTTGAAACATATTGAGATTTTATTCTCATTTTATTTTCTCATTAACATCAGTGGAATCCTTGCACCTGCTGCAGCAATGGTTCTAATATAAACGCTCAACAACAGCTAATATTGTGGACAATGGAAAAAACCCCTGTGACAGACTGCCTGGCACCCCGACTGGGTACCTCCATCAATCGCTGCTTCCTAGTAATTCTTGAGTACCATAAGCACCGCACTGGACACCATAACCATCGTAAATCCCACAAACAGCTGCAGCTTGGTTGGGGTCTCGCTGTCCTCCACCCACCCTGGACCCAAGACCTGGATCCAGCTTCCAGTGGGTAGGTCTTTCCTAGCCCAGAGAACAAAGCAGGCTGCTCTTACAAGAGCAAGTGTTGTAATCCAAGGGAGTATAGTGATTATAGAATTCCACAGAGTGAATATAGCTCTCAAATCCCCCAAACATGAGCCTAGACTTCGTGAAGGGGTAATGCGTTCTGCTTAATGTCAGCCATAACTGGCCTTATATGCAGGTCCCCATGCAAGGGGTTTCCGTTTACATATTCCAGGGGCATTCCCCACTGGACCTGAGAGTAGACTACAGCAAAAACATACACATGATTACGTTGGCTCTCAGATACTCCCACATACAACAATATAATCCCTCCTCTGTGCCTGGGAGATAATTGAGCCAGGAACTGTACTAAACTCAATTATCTCCAGGCACAGAAAACACACAGTTTACAATACCCCAAAAGTACCCCCAAAACACAAGAAAACCCCACAAAAGTAATAGCCCAGATCTGGGGGATCAACATATTAAAAAATCACCCAGATCGGTTCAGGATTTCGAAATTTCCTAATTTGCTAATTTGATCGACCGCACATGAGGCTCCTGCCCAAAACAGTTCCAGAGAATCAGGGCTTATGGTTGGTCTAGTTCGGTAGTTTAAAAACCGAACAAACTACTGAACATAGTCATTGGTCTTACCCTGGAACTTGTTCCCCTCATCCAGACAAACGATTCCACCTAACAGTGCCCTTCTAAGTTGTGTAGAAGCGAATGCAGGCAATGATGGAAGTCCAGCGGTGTTCGGGAGTTTCTGTGTCCGATTTTAGTTCCAGGAACTCCACGACCAAACACCGCTACCTGCGTTCATGCAAACAAGATGGCTGCCACCTCGTAGTCGTTCATGCGAACAGTGACCACCCAGACAAACAATTAGAATGCTGCGGTTAGAATCATTACCAAGTGTTAATGGGGTTTAACAAGCTCCTGGGTGGTCTCTGGTTCGTGTGGCTGTCCGGTTCCCGAACCACATAATCCCAAGTGCACAACCAGAGCCTTTTTAAAGTATATTAGCCAGGGTCTATTGCAGGGGCCATAGTCCTGAGGCAAGAGGCTGGCCAGCAGGCCCCTCCAAGAACCCGTGACAAGGCTCAGTTCGTCACAACCCTCAAACTATTTTATACAATAATAATGGCCATGCTATATTCTAGGATCTGACATCTGATGCAATTTGTAATACGAGTATTTACTTAACTCTTTGAAAGATGTTCTATTAAATTTAATCTGGTTTCTGAGTTTTATCTGAAACTCTCCCTTTTCGACAGTCATATTCGATTGAATTTGTATCATGGAAGCATTATGAATAGCAATTTTGCTGTTTTAACCATAAATATCACTAACTGTTTTAAAAAACAGTCATGCCATAGCCTTAGACTATATTTGCAGTACAATGGCAAGTATCTCAGATCTTGTGTGTGACTTTCAAAGTAGCAGTTTCATGGAATAAAAGGTTAGGTCTGTTTCAAGGTCTAATCAATGCCTTATAGTTACAGTTGCAGGACAATACTGGTTTACACAAATAACCCTGATAAGATATTTTGTTTCATAAAATGCTGGTAGGCATTCATAGGATTGTATACACACACCCTGGCACATACACAGATACACACTCTGAAAGATACATTGACACACAGATACATACACCTTGACACATAGATACACACACTGACACACAGATACACACACTGGCACACAGATGCACAATGGCACATACACACACACACACTCAGATACACCACACACAGGCCATAATGTTTATATTTTGCAGCCACCCTGTGCTGTGTGTTTTTATTAACATCTTCTGAAATAAAGAGTCTATGTAATAATAGGAGTTATGTATGAGGCCATTGTTATTCTCCATATTGTGAGCCCTTCATCCCGATGTCTTTGGAAGAGAATGACATAGGCAATTTACACATTTAGAACTTTTTAGAAGTTATTATTGCAAACAATTGTCATGCGTGTGTGCTAGAACACACAAATAAATATGTGCATGCGTAAAAACATATTCGTTTTAATTACCTCCTAGGTTATTAAAATAGAAATTAGAAAACAAATCCATTATACAGAGCTAGGGCTTCATAAGACTTCAGAAACTAGGGGAAATGCATTCATTATATTTTAATTGAATCTTAATTGTCGTGATAACCTTAAATCAAAACCTACACTTGAATATATTAAACGAGAACCCCCTGTGCTTTGCTCCATGCTGATCTCCTCTTTGCCTTTTCTGACATGCAAATTAGTTGGCTCTGTATGCCAGGGAAGTAGGTGCCCTGAGCACATCCACTTTCTCGTACATGATTTACAGTCTTAATCACAACACTCTCTTTCTTTTCAAAACCAGTGCCTCCATATATTTTTTGTCACAGTGGTTTGCTTCCACGTGCAGCTGTTCCTTATTTGTTACATTGCTCTGTTCTGCAAATGAAACCACACTTCTCTAATTGAATTATTTATATGCTTAGTTTTTGCAACTGCTTAGATGTGCATACATACATCACAACGACATCTGCATATACCAAGAGGAAATATATGTCACCGTAGTTTTAGCATAGCTAGCAGGCATGCATTGTGGGTTTTCAGGTAAAGATTGTGACGTTCTAGAATACTTGTTCTTTTTTAGAATAAAAGAATCCAGAAATGTTTACTTCCTCAAAAAACTATGGGAAAATCTCTCAAACTGCTGGCTTTCCAGACAGCTGGACAGACTAGTGACTCCTTGAAATGTAACATTTATACCATTAAAATCAAGACAGGGACATTACATGTCAGAATGTCTGCCATTGATTCAACCTTCTCCTGCTGAGTGTAGCCTGAAGATAGAAGTGTTCTGTAATGCTAGTAAAGATGTATGTCACACATACATACTGAACCTGGACTAATTTTAAACCGTATTAGCACACATTTTCTAACACGGTATTTAATGTACTGTGTAGTACTGTTAAATATATATTTTTTATTTTCTTTAATATGTAGAAAACCTGGCAGTACATCAATTTAAACAGAGTAGGCAGCTAAATAACTATTGTTAAGGTTCTGTGAGTTGAAATAGTTTTAGTACAACTGTGGACGTGTTCATCGCAGGATATCTCTGGAGAAGAAAAAAACAAGAGAAAAAAAACCTTTTCTATTTGCAGTCATTCCTCGGGGTATACAACAGTTGCTGCTGTTTTGATCGCTACCCAGACCAGGAAGTAACTGAAAATCTTTTAGCCATGGCACGTCCATAAATTCATACAATTCTGTACTACATTAAAGTAGCCCAGAAAGGAATGAAACGAGATAGGTGTAAAATAGATAGAGTCACAAACAGAAGAGAGTCAAAAACAGAAAAGAGAGAGAGAAAAAATAAATTAACAGGAACATTCCATTGGTTAACAATGTGAAAGTTGCACTTTTATAATTTGTCCCACTTACTTATTAGCAGCAAAAATGACCCAGTGTCTCCTCTCTTTAACCAAGAGCAGGTGGTTACATAGTTACATAGTTACATAGCTGAAAAGAGACTTGCGTCCATCAAGTTCAGCCTTCCTCACATATGTTTTTGCTGTTGATCCAAAAGAAGGCAAAAAACAATCTGAAGCGCTTCAAATTTTGCCACAACCAGGAAAAAATTCCTTCTTGACCGCAAAATAGCAGTAAGATGTCTCCTTGGATCAAGCAGCTATTACCCTACTAATTCGAAATTATATCCCTGTATGTTATGTTTTTGTAAGTATTTATCCAATTGCAGTTTAAACATCTGTAATGACTCTGACAAAACCACCTCTTCAGGCAGAGAATTCCATATCCTTACTGCTCTTACTGTAAAAAAACCTTTTCTTTGCCTTAGATGAAATCTCCTTTCTTCCAGCCTAAATGTGTGACCTCGTGTCCTATGTATAGCCCTGTTTATGAATAGATTTCCAGATAAAGGTTTGTACTGGCCCCAAATATATTTGTATAAAGTTATCATATCCCCTCTCAGGCGCCGTTTTTCCAAACTTAACAGATTAAATTTTTTTAACCTTTCTTTATAACTAAAATGCTCCATTCCTTTTATAAATTTTGTAGCTCGTCTCTGGACTTTTTCTAGTGCCATGATGTCTTTCTTTAAAACAGGCGCCCAAAATTGCACAGCGTATTCAAGGTGTGGTCCAATGTGAATTATAAAGAGGCAAAATTATATTTTCATCCCGTTCACCTTGAATAAATTAAAGCATTTTTAAAATTGTACACATGCGGTGTATTGTGAATCCTGCTTACATACCAATGACCGTAAAGTTTAACGTCATCAAAGGCTACTTAGTGGACACTTTTTTAAATGTATTTTTGTTACTGGCATTTACTGGCCTGTGAGCTTACAATCTTGGTTTAAATGGAGAGATGAGACAAGAAATAGCTGAGAAATTTGAAGGTTATGGCAGAGTGAATTCATTGTATAATTGATAACATATGAAGGGAATGAGGAGGTGATTGACTGTGGTTCCAAACAGCTGGAAGAACATGCTATATAGTTAGAAGGAACCATGGTGGGTGGGAGGAAGGGGGCTGGGATGAGCGGAGTAGAATTCAAGAGGCTTGTTGCTGAGATGATTTGGGGATTGGGCCTAAGGAGAAGTAGACAGTTATTTCAAGGAATTTACAGCTAGGAGTGGCAAGCAGGGGGAGGAGTTGGAGGGCACAAGAAACATTTGTGGTATACAATTTAGAATGTTGTCAATCAAATTCTAACAGCCAGATTATTAATTGCTACATGTAACTGCAAGTACAAAATATTACAGTAGTAAACTACAGATAACAATGGTAGCATTATTATAATAAAGTAATAATCTAGTGGCAAAGGTGAAAGAAATGTGTTGCAGCATATTTAATACTGCCTCTTTGTAATAAATAACTATGCCGTGTGTTTCGTATAATAAAGATTCTAAATTTGTTCGATTTTAAAAGCCTATTTATTGGAGGTGAAGAGACAGTTCTATTGAGCATTCCAGAGACAAAGATAATAAAACTTTGAAACTTAATTTAAATAAAATTACAATGAAGTTTGAAAAGTGTGAAATAGCCTCTCCGTTTTTGTCTGCATCTTCTGAAACGCAAGCTCCCCTGGGGAATACTTCAACCTCGCGTTTTGATTCAATTTGTAATGCACACTCATGTCAAGAGCACATATTCCTAGCTGTGCTGAAGTCTACTTTTGTGGGATTTTGTGACACTGTTTTATGAGATTTACAGCAGACAGATAGTGCAGATAATGGAGGACACTGAAGTTTAATACACATTTACCGTGGAAAACTATCCTGGCCAGTTTTATCCACAATGTAAAAACAAGGTTCGGGAAGCTTTTGTGATTTACAGAATTCTTTGAACGTATACTTAATTTGAGCAAGGGCAAAGCTTGTTGCTTTTCACAAATACGTCAACAGTTTTAGAATAAACTTGACAAGGAAATTGTAACAAGAGTTTTCAGTCAGTAATATTCAAGTGTAGCTATGCCACACTATATTAACACTGTGAATTAATAATGCATTAATAATATTAAAGCAAAAAAAATATTTACCCCTTTTTTTGAAACACATTTAAATCAATGTTGTGTTCGCAGAGCCCATAACATCATCCAGGGAATGAGTTCCCATGAATCATGGAGATTGCATAGCTTTCTAAAGGATTACACTATAGGTAACGCAAAGTCATGCATAAATGCAGGGGCTGATGGTTAATAAGTAAAAATGTGCATGCAAGTCTAATTCATTTTTTTTTACCAGTGGTTGGGGTTTTACCATGCCTACATTGTGCAGTACCTGTAGTAGCCCGTAAATAGCTCTATAAATCACATATACTGGGAAAGGAAGAGCAAATAGCATTGCAGTTCTTTTATTTAGGGTTATTCACAAAAGTGAGAATGCACAGTGAATTTCAAACTCAACGTAAAAATAACCAAACTGGAATAAATTGTCCAAATCAGCTACGTGTCCAGTTCGGTAACTTTGGCCTTAAATTTGACATTCACTTTGAATTCTTTAGTCAATAAACCTTTAAAAGGTTACATCAATCACCATGATCACTTCAATGATTTGAAGTAGTCATGGTGCTTGCAGTCTGTATGCACAGCGTTTTACTCCGAAACACTGCACATAACGTGTTTAACCCCTTTGCTGCTGGAGTCGTAACGCCATCTCTGGCTAAGTCATTAAGGCATCATTAGCCAGCCCGGCTACAGCAGAATGTGGTGTTTATAATGGTTTTACTTTGTTGTTTGTTTCATGTACAAACTGGGTTTAGCTATCCAATGTACATTTGTGGTTATATGATGTTAAAAGTACTTGATGTGTGCCTTAAAATCCACAGAATATTCTAATTTGAAGAATACTGTACCTTTTTACTCAATATTTTCATTAACATTAATTTCAAACTTGTGCGATGTGAATTGGGATCTTTGTTGGTAAATATTTTAGTTCAGAAATACTTGATAATGTGTAACCAGAACTGTTTTATATTTGTTTTAGTTTCATAAATAATTGTTGCTTTTTAATCAAAGCTGTTTGATTATCAACCTAATATTGCTAAGATGGCCTTGTGTTTATTTTTCCTAAATGTGGGTGCTAGATTTTTAGACAAACCTCCTTATTTTACAGACAAAATTGCTTCTCACTGTAGATTTAAGGCTTTATCAGCTGCGATATGACAGTTGTTACAGTGATCAGACATGTTTGAATCAGCAGAAAACTAATTCAGAATGCCTGCTATGAGGATTTAACACACATTGCATGGCAACCTTACTGCCAGGTATGTGTGACTATGGAAGAGTAATTTCCTTTCCTGTAACTTAGAAATACATTACTCGTTTATTGTTCCTTTGGGAGACAACTGTCTCCTCTAGATGACCTTGTAATATAATGAATAATTGACCTGCAAATTAAAGATACTGCCTTCCATAGGATAAATATATGGTAATTTAATTGCCAGCCATGTGTTATTAACATATTACAGTTAATCTTGATTGATTTGATGTGTTTCCTGTTAAATCAGGTATTCATGAATATTTTACTATTGCATCTTTGAACCAGATAAGGAGTTTGTTTTATACGGTGGTGCTAGGGAATTTAAGATGGAAAGTTATAGCAACAAATGTGATTAAAATAAGTGGACTGGAAGGTTTTTTTTTCCACTAAATTGTGAATTTCTAGGAAATTCACTAGGGAATTGCAAAGCTGAGGTTAAATTAGCTCAATTTTGCAAAAATTCTGCTTGTCATCTTTGTTTCCAAGTTTATATTCAAATGTGCAATTCTTTAATAATTTCCTGACAATTCACAAATTAGTAAATAACCCTATACGAAATACCATAAAATTCCCCAAGGAGAACTACAACCTCAAATGTTATGATAGAAGACTAATTTGTGGTTCTGTCTGTTGTTCTACAAATGCTGGCTAAAGATCATGGGAGTTATAGTCTAACAAAAACTAGAGAACATCATGGAGTCATCATACCTTTAAACTAACAAGACTCTCAACCTTTCAACTGATCTTGAGCTTCAACTTTCCAGACATATGAAAAGCAGCATGTGTAGTTTTGTCAAAAGAGGATTTTGTTCATATAACAAAAATAAATTCCATATAAACACTTTGAAAAAAAGGAAATTCCAGTTGCCACTAACAGGAACACTGTTAAATACTAAGCAAGAAAAGTTTTATACGGTTTATAATTAGCATTTGATACACTCTTATCGGAATACAACATCAAGGGATCTTCATGGTTCTGTTTTTTCATATGGTAATTTGGTACGCTCTGTCTGTTCCTCATTTTCAATGGGAATTGTTTGATGGTGGTTAAAAAAAGTATTGTGTAGGACGGCAAATACATTAGAGAGTTATAAATAAATGCAAATAACTTTACGAAAAGGTCACGTAAAGTTTTTTTTTTTTTGTAGGAGGCAAGAGAAAAAAGTAATCTCAGTTAACTCCATGCTTAGATTATGATTTAGGGACTTAATTTACCGATTTAACCTTCACTTGACAGATAATTTGTACCATTCTTGTGAGAAGCACAGAACATATAACACATTAATATAAATCTATGACCAGGCAGAGACCACTTGCAATCCTCCAGTGTTTGAAGTGGATAATTGTGATGGATTTTTTTCCTAATCCTATCTGTGTTGGGACACATCAGAAAAACATCTACAACAATACATATCAAGAGAATAAAGATATTACTGGTATTAAGTAAAAAAAAAAAAGTATGAACAAATCCTTAAAATATTCACTTTCATAGTCCATGGACAGCATATTAAATAATATTTAATGATGGAACAAAAACAGCTTAAGATCCACAATTACATAATCCTGACTATTAATATCTAAAAGCTATACTAATCAAAAGACTTTATAGAGGTGCCGCTGTTTACTTAAAATGCTAATATACTGACTGCATCACAATTAGGAATTAATACTCTAGTTTATTCTTTAGGATGGAAAAGAAACATAAGCTTGCAATCAAAATGCTACTTTTTGCTGCTTTGTGACATTGTTACTTTAAAACATTTTTTAAAACATTTTTTACTTTAAAACATTTTTCACAAAGTCCAGAGCAGCTAGCTGGGTGGGTTGGCTTCTGAGAAGGTACATCATTTCACTCTAATACAGGATGGGCCAGAATTCATAGTAGGATTTGACAAGTAAATAACTTTGTTGTTAGTAGTCCACCTATTTTGTTGCAGGTACATATAACTGAGTCCTGTGAGATTCCTCATGGATACTTTCACAAAGAAACAACGAGAAAAAAACAGAATTTTATTTTTAAAATGGCAGGTCCATTATTTTGATGCAAAGAGACAATCATCCTGAAATATGGTTTCACCAAGATGGAGCTACTGCCCATACAGCCAGGGCCACAATGGACCTCCTGAGATAACTGATACTTAAAGTTGATGTAGAAATGTATCAGTAAGTACTGGAAAAGGCAACATAGCATAAAATAGGTTATGTAGCAGTGTCTGCCAGTTCTGCCTGTAAAATATCAGTCAATACCATACTGTAATAAAACTATGCTTTAACATGAGTGCCCAATGTCAAGCTATGTCCAGGGTGGTAATATGCAGAAGTGCGTGATGTGACATAGGCTATAAATGAGGCCAATGTGAATGAAGCCTCTGTCATCTACAGTTGGGCTGGGAACCCATTCTGGTGTCCTCTAGAGAATTCTCATCTGAGAGCATCTCTGGTACAAACAGAAAGCTGTCTGCCAGCTTATCTCTAGAATAAAATGAAGAAATTAGAGCAGATTTAGCCTTTTAATCAGCAGTTTTAGATTTCCTAAAAGAAAGGTTTTCACTTTGTTTAGCTTGGAGACCTTTTCTTCATTGACCCTTTTCAACCTATCTCAGATATGATGTTATCCATTCACTGTGCTACGCAAAATGGATGTACTATTGCAGAATTAGCTGTGAAAGGGGGAAACATTGAGATTTAAGAATAATCAATCATTAAAGAAACATCTAGCTATCTATCTCTATGTATCAGTTGTCTTTAACACTTGAGTCCCCTGTGTGATTATAAATTACTTCAGAAAAAAAAAATGTATATTTATTTTTTATTTTTTTCCCTGAAGTCATTTACAATTAAACAAGGGACACAAGAGGTGAAGACACAATAGGTTTATATATAAAATATGTCATATTTTGATCCTGATGAAAGTCCTCAATGCAGGACTGAAACGTTGATCGTTTTTTTAACTATATAACAATAAACTTTGGACTTTTAATACCGAAAGTGCTGATATCTGCCTACTACAAATATATATATATATATATATATATATATATATATATACAAATAGACAGTGAGGTATACATTATAGGAAAATAAAGCAAGGGGTTCAGTAGACATTACAATAAACCAAACATAAAAGCCAAAATTCATGTGGTTTATAGATGTTTATACAGATGCTGGTATTTATATTGCACACTTAAACATTATGTATTTTTTATATTACTTGCTATATGTGTATATATATATAATTTGGATTACGGCAAGGTTTAGAATTGGGGTTCGGGCCAGGGATCCTTTAATTATATTGCTGAACTAGGAAATTCATATTCTGCATTTACCAAGAGTTTTGTGGGAGTTAAAATCCTGTGCAGTAGATGCTATTTGAAGATCCCAGTGAAATACTGAGATAGGAGCTGTAGCGGAGCCCTAGTCCTGACCGGGACTTTCTTCCACTGAATCATCAATACTGGAACTCAGGAACAAGATACTGCCTAGAGAATAGCCAACCTCCTCCCCAGTAACTGGGCGACACACAGTTCTGGGAGTACAACTGATTTTATTTTGGCCACACACGGCTTTTATGCACTGACCCCTAGCATGGGGTTTCCACATCAAAATTACAAGGGTTTTCTCCCAGGAGCCTCTGTGTCTGAGAGATAATTGAGTCAGAAAACTGTAACTCAATTATCTCTCAGTTACAGGCAGGGCCGGTGCATCCATAAGGCGACACAAGCGGCCACCTTAGGGCACACCCCGGCCCAGATGGGAGGTGCTAGATTGGAGTGACCGGCAGGAGATGGGCTCACAGCACTCCCTTCTGCCAGTGCTCACTGAGAGAGCACTTCCTGTCAGTCTGGCCGGGTACAGGAAACGGAAGCTCCTGTACCACGGTCCGCTCCGCTTGGCCATGCTGCAAGAATGGTAGGAGACACACTGGGGACAAAGAGCAACACTATCGGAATGGGGGAAGGGACACTATGGGGGGATGAAAACTATGGGAGGGGGAAGGAAAACTATGGGAGGGGAGAAGGAACACTATTGTTGGAGGGAAGGAAAACTATGGGATTGGGAGGAAAACTATAGGTGGAGGAAAATATGGGAGTGAGGGAATGAAAACTATGGGAAGGGGGAGGAAAACTATGGGAGGGTGAAAGAACACTATGGGACAGGGGAGGCAGGGACATTTTAGCCGCGAGGCAAACAAGGCATTTGCCTTGGGCGGCATTTTCCAGGGGGCGGCAAAAAAAGCAAAATGCCCAGGGCAGGGCCGCCATCAAGGCATGACAACCGCAACGGTTGTCATGGGCCCGGCGGTCCTGGGGGGCCCGGACTGCTAAGGTCGTCCGGGCCCCACATTCAGTGGGTACATACCGGGTCGCAGGGGGCCCTGCGACCCCGGTATGTACCCACAGGGCCAGCCTCTTCTCCTGGGGGGCCAGGCAGCCGGTCACCTCAGGGCCCCCCAGAGGCTGGCCCTGCTGGCACCTGGTGGGCGCGCGAGGGGGCACTCTCTGTGTGCTTCCTCTTCAGCTCCCTCGCGCACCTTACTGATGCCGGAGCCGGAAGATGACGTCATCTTCCGGCTCCGGCATCAGTACGCGGCGCGCGAGGGAGCTGAAGAGGAAGCACTCAGAAGAGAGTGCTCCCTCGCGCGCCGGCCCGCCGGGTTTCATGGAGGAAATCTGAGTAAGGGGGGAGAGGGAGGGAGGAAGGAAATCTGAGTGAGGGGGGGAGTAAATCTGAGTGAGTG
>OW240916.1:226380122-226513431 GCA_933207985.1 Pelobates cultripes
GGGGAGAGGAAGGGAGGAAATTTGAGGGAATGAGGGGGGAGAGGGAGGGAAGGGAGGAAATTTGAGGGAGTGGGGGGGAGAGGGAGGGAAGGGAGGAAATTTGAGGGAGGGGAGGGAGAGGAAGGAAATTTGAGGGGGGAAGAGGAAGGAAATTTGAGGGGGGGAGAGGAAGGAAGGAAATGAGAGGTAGGGGGAGAAGGAAGGAAATGAGAGGTAGGGGGAGAAGGAAGGAAATTGGAGGGGGGGAGAAGAAGGAAATTGGAGGGGGGGAAGAAGGAAATTGACGGGGGTAGGGGGAGAGATTGATATACATCACACACACACACAATGCACCCCTTGCACACAGAAAAACACACAATGCATTACACACAGACACACATACACAAGCAATGCATCCCTTACACACAGCAACACACAATGCACCCCTTACACACACTCAGTGCATCCCTTACAGACACACACACTGCATCCCATACATACACAAACTCACCTTGCAGCCCATACACATACAAACACAGATTCACACAATGCATTCCTCACACACATATCAGGACATCCCCCCCCCCCCACACACACACCCCTGTGAACAAACTCATTGATGGAACATGAAGGTGGACCCTGGGACCCAGACCTTGAGCTGTGTAAAGGGCCCTCAAAAAAATGGAGCTGCTTCCCGTTCTCCCAGAACATTGATTTTTGTGACCACAGTTACAAACCGCCTCCAGAGAGCCTGTTCTACACCAGATCAGTGGAGCCAGACGGCAGTTAGAGCCCATCATCATCCTCATCTGGTTGTAAGTAGGCAATCTAGTATATTATTCGTGGCACTAATCTCTAATTTACCTCACATTAAAGGGACACTATAGTCCCCAGAACCACTGCAGCTTAATGTAGTGGTTCTGGTGTCTATAGCCTGTCCCTGCAGGCCTTTTATTGTAAACACGGTGGCACTGCAGCACTGTGTTAGTTAACATGGCAGATCATATGGGTGGGGTATTGTGATGTCACATGGGGTGGCGGCAAAAATCCTTGCACCGGCCCTGCAGACACTGCATCCCTGTGGGCGGACTCAGGGGTGAGGGGGGGACGGACTCGGGTGCAGGCACCGGGGGGCCCAGACCTTGAGCTGTGTCAGGGGCCCCAAAATTTCTGATGGCAGCCCTGGCCCAGGGCATCTGCTCAGCTCCCTCGCGCGCCGCAGAGTGAGGCTGGGAGCCGGAATGTGACGCCGTATTCCGGTTCCCGGCATCACTCTATGGCGCGCGAGGGAGCTGAGCAGACAGCTCAGAGGAAGAGCTCCCTAGCCAGGCGCCCACCCATCAGCCACTGGGGGGGTTAAATAAAAAATAAAAAAATGTGTTAATGTGAGTGAGTGAGTGAGTGTGTGTGTATGTCTGTTGGTGTCTGTTAGTGTGTGTGTATGTCTGTTAGTGTGTGTGTGTCTGTTAGTGTGTGTGTCTGTTAGTGAGTGTGTCTGTTAGTGTGTGTGTCTGGTAGTGTGTGTGTGTGTGTGTCTGTTAATGTGTGTCTGTTAGTGTGTGTGTGTGGTGTGTGTGTGTGAGTCTGTTAGTGAGTGAGTGTGTGTCTGTTAGTGTGTGTGTGTGTGTGTGTCTGACTCTGTGTGTGTGTGTGTGTCTGTTAGTTTGAGTGTGTTTGCCTGTGAGTGTGTGTGTCTGTTAGTGAGTGTGTGTGTCTGCTAGTGAGTGAGTGTGTGTCTGTGTGTTTCTGTTAGTGAGTGTATGTTTTGTCTTTTAGTGAGTGTGAGTGTGTCTGTTAGTGTGTGTGTTTCTGCTAGCTAGTGTATGCGTATCTGTCAGTGAATGTGTGTGTGTGTATTTAGAAGGTGGGGTGGGGGAAGGGTTGGGTGGGAGTGGCGTGGCGAGGTGCTTTGTCCTGCCCAGGCAGCACAAAACCAGGATACACGACTGAGGGGAGGGGGGGAAATAATGCTATGGGACAGGGGAGGGGGGAAAACACTAGAAAGAGGGAGGGTCGAGAAACACTGGGGGAGAGGAACGTTAAAAGGGGGCACTAAGGAACAGGGGAGGGAAGGGAAAATGAACACTGGTATAGTGGGGGGGGGCACTAAAATAGAAGGGAGAAGAACACTAAGATGGGTGCTGGGTGAACATTAAGGGGAATGGGGGGCACCAAGAGACAGGTAAGGGGGAGGGAAAATGAACACTAAGGGACAAGGGAGGGAGGGAGGGGAGAGTAACACTAAGGGACATGGAAGGGAGGGGAGAGGAGCATTAAGGGACAGGGGAGGGAGGGGAGAGGAACACTAAGAGACAGGGGAGGGAGGGAAGAGGAACACTAAGGGACATGGAGAGGAGAGGACCATTAAGGGATGGGGAGGGGAGAGGACCACTAATGGACATGGATGGGAAGAGAGAGGAACACAAAGGGACATGGAGGGGAGAGTGGCACGGCACATAGGGGGGCCTGAGTAGGGAGAAAGACACACAGAGGGACATGAGGGGGGAGAAAGACACAGATGGGCCTGGGGGTGGGAAAGTCCACAGAGGTGCCTGTGAGTGGAAATACAAAGGGGTTGCGGGTGAAAGAGACACCGAGGGGCTGGAGAAGAGGAAAAAGAGACATAGAGGGCCTGGGGGGCGATAGACGGGCTGGTGGTGAAAGAGAAACACACAAAGGAGCTGGTAAGAGTAAAATACACAAATGGTCTGGGAGAGAAGGAGACACAGAGGCTGGGGGGAGTAAGAAACACAATGGGGGTTAGTAAGAGATACACAAGGGAGATGAAAGACACACAATGGGGAAAAGAATAGGGGATAAGACACTAAAGGGGGTAAGACATTTAAAAAAGGGGATAAGAAACAAAAGTCGTGTTAAGAGGGACACAGGTGAAGATGCTTTTGGAGGGCTCCAAAATCATCTTCGCCCGTGTACCCAAAAATCCTTGCATCGGCACTAGTTACAGGAAAACAGACACATTTGTATAAATCACCCCAAAAATACATCATAATAACATAGGAACCCCACAAAAGTTATATCGCTGAATAGCTTGAGCCTGAGCGCCCAATTTCTCAAAATAGTGCTCAGATCCCTTCGGTAGTTTGGAAATGCCATTCAAACTAAGTTTTAACCTGTCCGCCATGAAGTGATGTCCCGAAATAGTTCCACAGAAAACAAGGCAACGAACGGGGGTTCCCATATGAACACCGACTAATGCTGCTCCTGGCTGTTAGGGAGCGAACGTTACCCCTGTTCGGTAGTTTATGTCTCCCGAACTCCATTCTCATAAATGTTCGGGAAGTTTGGAGGGGCAGCAGTACAAGTTTCCCCGGTGTTCGCAGGGTTGGGTATCCGACATACACTTTCACGCCATGTACCATGTACCTCTAACTGGGTTTGGGAGACAAAAATGGCTGCCAATTTTTGAAGCATGTGTGTTCGGTTATACGAATGGCGGCCACACAGGGAAAACAATTGAACTAATGGCTAATATGTGGTTAATAGCCAGGGGTAGTCGGTGATTATGAGGTGTTAACAAGGGGACCACACAAAGTTGGTTAGGTAAGCGAACGGAGGGTGTAAGGACAGCCGAACACAAGGAATAAAAGTCTGTTTAATGAATCCCTTCTGCTACAGGAGTTAGGAAGAGCAAAAATAGCACTGTGACTCTCTATCCAGCAGGTCAGCATCGAGATAAAGACTGAATTAAGGCCTCCACTCACAAATAGTCAGACCACTTCGAAATATAACTCCAGCTAATCTTAGCCTTGAAAGGATGCCAGTCACGAAATGTCACGATGATTTTCATACTTGTCTTTTGAAATTACAACTGTCTATCTGCCTATCTATATTAATGAATGCACAATGGCAAACTCACATTTGAGTGTTCCTTTAAACATGTTTTCACAGTAAGCTGATAGATCGACTGTAGGTTTTCTTATTAGAATGATTGGAGTGGAATACTAGGTCAAGTAAATGCTTTGCACATATGTACATGACCAAAGTTCAATTGGCATAAAAGGGAAGAGATTGCAATCACCAAACTTCAATTCTGGGTCCATAAGCCCATAAAACAATGATTCTCATGGTTTAATGGTGTAAAATGGGAAAGCCATCTTTGATCACCAATGCTAATTTGTATTTTTAGGTGGACTACTAACAAAAGAGAAGTGCTTCTTGGAAGAGTGACCATGATATGATTGTGATCTCACCACCAGTAATTGGTGAAGTAATTGTAAAATAGGTCAATTACAAAGAGGCCACAACATCATCTCTACTGAAAAGGCTTCCTTTTCTTTTGCAGTCTTTGTAGATACAGATTTCACTCCTGTATTGATGCAAAGGCCAATTAGCCTCTCTCAGTTGTTTAAGGGACAGTGATTGAAGGATGACTGAAAGCCACAAAACATATCTTCCCATTTGTAGGCTAAGTCTAAGACTTCAAAAGTACTGTTTAGTAGGTCATAGCTGTATTTACTGTAGACATCAACAGTGGTAAAATCCTTTTTCTATCTGCCTGTCTTTCTGTCTGTCTGATCTAAAATGTGATTAATTTTTTTTTATTTTTGGAAAAAGTTCAGTAATCACTATTTTATTCCAAACTGTTTGATAAGTCTAATATTATTATTTTGTAAGTCTGTTAAATATACTTTTGCATAACAGATCTATAGAGTCGCTGTAACTTTCCATTTAGACCAATATGCAATGTTATCAGAGGTAGCCATCAAACTCCATATATATATATATATATATATATATATATATATATTTCTTAATATCAACTTCAAACATGTCAAAATTCAAAGCTCCATTTAGCTCCTGCTCCATGATTTATACAAATTTATAATTAGATCATGTTAATTTATGCGCATTGTAGAATGGGTATAAGACCATGAAATGAATTGTTAATTGTGAACCTTTAACTCTACAAGTTTTTTTTATTTATTTTTTTAGAGTTTTATCTGAGTCAGGTTCTCAGAACTTTGGGAAGATGAACTGACTTTTCTTGAGTATCCACATTCAACACATTTCAGTTGCACCCTCAAAGCCAAATGTCGTAGAACCTCCCGTAATAGAACATGTTAGTAGGTGTGATAAGAAAAATCTAGTATAGTTCAGTGTTAATGCGTCGTGTCCTGGTAGCCAGGGTTTTTGCAATATCTTGACTGTTTTATGGATTTTTGTATTGACATTTCCACTAACAGCTAATTTTCTGTGCTTTCACACACTTTGTATGATCTTAGTACCTAAATGGAGCCTTTTGATCATAAGTGAACGTTAAAGGCAGGAGGTTCAATTATAGGGCAATTTCAGGGATCTGCACATTTTCTTTCAATTACTTCCCTGGAGACCATGTGCTCTAATCTAAATGAAGGACCCTCAAAAAAACAAAAGACATCTCTCTGTTTTTTTGGAGGCTCTGAAAAGTAATAAATGAAGGCACTTGATATATTTAATGTCCCTTTGCTCCTTTACAATATATAAAGGCAAGGGTGCAATAGATGTCTGACATGATGGACCTGTAAAGTTATCACCCCTATTAGCTCCATTGTCTACAACATTCTAAGACTTTGGTCCATTTTCATAGGGTACCAGAACACAGATCCAAATTCTGAGCAGTCAGTCATGGCAAACATTCAACAAATAATTCCAAAATGTAGCCCTTATTCCAAATTGATTGCAATTTTGATAAAAAAAAAAAAATAAAGTTCTAGAGCAGGGTTCTACAATTTATGATAAATCCAAATAATACAAGAAAGTTGAATAAATAATCTGAATATTGTTATTTTATTTAGCATGTATCCTTTTGAACTAGCCTATCTTAGTCTTTAATTTAAAGTTACCGTAGATAATTTTTGAATGCATGCATAGTATCATGAGAGATATATCAGCATTTGTTGTAAACCCTAGGTGACACAAGCTAGTAGTGAAATTGTGTTGAAACTGCATAATATAGTTATTAAATTCCAACATATTATGTAGCAGGAATGCAAAACTGTATTCATAACATTAGAGTGTCCCTCTGCTCCTCCTTCCATCGCAAGCAGCAAATAAAAGGATAAAAACAAATTTTTACACTTACCTGATGTCAGCGTTCAGGGCTCCACCTCCTCTGACATCACGCGATGGAGAGGACTTACTGCGTATGTAAGTCTTTCTCCATAGGAAAGCATTGAGGGATTTTGAGACTCTGGACATCATCACGCAAAGCGTGAGGACATCAGTGTTGTTTCATGGAGTCAGACTCTGTGACCGGCCAGGAAGCGCCTCTAATGGCTTTCTGGTAGATTCTCTGAAACTGCAATGTTTGCAGCTGCAGAGCTAAAGCTACAGGGACACTGCACCCAGACCACTTCAATGTGATGAAGTAGTCTGGATGCCTACAAAGTCTCTTGAAGAATGGCACACGGCCAGGAGAATTAAATGAGAAGTTTAAAAAAAAACATGCTTTGTGGACCTAGCAGTTAGTCATATATGAAAAAAAAAACAGTAAAGCAACTTTTTATTATTACATTTTGTATAACCTAGTAAAAATGGTTCGAATTAATGAAAATATATATATATATATATATATATATATATATATATATATATAAAGATAATTTCTCTATGAAAATATTCAACAGATTTATCACCTTTGGTTTTATTGGTAAGGATCTTGTCTGGCTGAAATGTTACTTGTTGTGGGTACCTAATAAACAATTACCTTTGTTTTAAGGGGTTGTGCTATTAATTATAACTTGTGTTCCTATTTTTTCTCCAATCCCATAGCATTGATTCTGTCTTCAGGAAGGTCTTGGTCAACTAGATAGCAAACAATTTCTGTTTTAAATTTTGTTTTGGTGAAATACACATTACCACTGTACCCTTTGTGTAGTGCCAAACCAAACATTATTTCATTGTTCTAAGAAGAATTGTAGGTCATGTACAACAACTTTGGTTCTGCTTAATGTGGTCCCCTACCTAAAACCCTAAAACTGCCCTATAATATAAATAATGGTTTTACACTAATAGTGTTCAAAGCTGTGTAAAAGGCCAGGACAGACCTGCAATGAAGCCATGTTCATCAAACTGAATGGCTCCCATACACTCAAGATTATAATCTGATCCCTTGGGATGAATCTTGAAAGCCACATCCTTTTCACATTCATAAAAGCAGCTTTTCAGCTCCGAACACAGATGCATGTGTAAAGATGGATGTCTTCTTCTATAATTGCCTATTAAAACTATTCAACTAATACTTCAACTTGTTTTACTGATTCACTAATCAATGTGAATTAATGCCAACACCTACATGAATACACTTAATTCTTTAGGCTAACACTTCTTGGAGTACTTAGCAAGACATTTACCATTTTGTACTGAGAAGTCAAACTAATCCTTTAAAGGGAAAACTCTGTATAAAACCAAATCGATGTATATTTCAATACAAGCAAAACAGCATGTGTTATAAAGTTATTATTATTATGTGACTTGCAATGTTTTACTCTATGCCTGTATTCTATATAATATACAGAAGAACACATTCATCGTTTGCTGAGTAGCATGCCCTTATTTGTTTTGTTTTGCTAATCAAACAGGACAAAATGGCTAAATGGACAATATGAACTCCGTTGTAAAAACAGATTCATAATGTATATTTTAAAAGGTGTTTAAAAAGAAACTTCCGATATGGGTTACACACTTTTAATTTGATGTAGAGCTTACCAATAAATAAAAATATCAAAAGCAAATGTTCGATTATTTTACTTTCAATATCCATTTATATACTATATTTTTGTAATCCATAAACTTTATTAGATCATAATTCTAAAATGCTATACCTTTATCCAAATTAAGAACATGCTCTAAGTTCCAATATAGACAGGGAACAATAATTTTTAAGTGCCAGAGGGCACTGGTGGTCACTTAAAGATATTTAAAGATTTTATTGTACAGAAGATTTGGGATATAGAAGAATGTTAGGGAAGGCACCCACATGTATATATATTCAATGATGGCAAGTAGTTATGGTATGTTTCATTTTTTTGTTATTAATTATGAGTATTTATGCCATAAGTGCTTATAGTAGTAATGCCAATGTGACTAAACACCACCATTACCCTTGGGAACATATGAAAGCAGTTAGTGACAGATGTCTACCAATACTTCTGGTATACAGAGTTACTCATATTCAATGAGAATTCAAGGTTAATTCAAAGTGAGTTTTAAATTTAAGGTAAAAAAATAGCCAAACTGGAAATATTTGGCTATGTTTTAGTTCTGCTACTCTGGTATTACATTTACCCTTATGGTTTATTAAGGCGTTGGGTATACATATTAACTAGTAATGAGAGCCTGCGTATCACATCTCAATAGTTAGTTAGCATGTCCTGAGTGACACATCTTAACTTACTGACCAAATGGCTTCAACTCAACTGGCAAACCCCAGTTGAGTTGGAGATACTTTTGTCATACTTGACTACATGGAAACAATATATCAGTTATCCGCACACCATAAATCACTGTAAATCAGTCTACATATTGTAAGCAACAATCTTGCCTTAGAAGTTCCCAAGAAGTTAGTATATTTTTAAAGCTAATACCATATGCATGTCCTAATTCCCTCTTCTATTCGACACACATGTTGTTTTACCTGTTCAGCCTTTGAAAATGTTCCTAAATACTTTATTCATGCACCTTACTGATATTACCCATACAACTGTCCCTTAAACATCAGTTAAATATAGAGAATGTTCATTCCATGGGCTACGTCTGAGGTCATGCAAAGTGGAGATCTTTAAAAAAGGAGTTGTGATATATATGCAGTTTCTATCAACACCTATATTTCCATAAACAGTCGTATCTAACAAGTCAGTAGGCTGAACAAAGTTTTGCTTATTCTGACAGAATCAAGAGGCACATAAAACACACAAAATGATATGACCATAATTATTGGCAATAAAGCAATACATTTTAGTGTATTATTCCAAAGACTGCTTGTTAAAACTACACGTACCCAATGGAATATAAATCGTATATACATGGTTTGTGCATTTTTTTCTTATATGGAGTTGATGAACTGATTTTTAACTAAGTACATTATCAGGCTTAGTCACTTTTAATTTAATTTTTTTTTCTTTTTAAATCTTAATTTTTGCTGTGTATAAGTGTTACACGCATGCTTGCGATGCCACAACAGTTATCACAAGCGTTTCAATGAACAGAGAAAGACATATATGTGGCATATGAGAACATTGCACATTTTAAGGTTATTATTGTAGGATATGACAAACAAGCTAGGCCTGTCGCATTTAGATTGAAGTAATTTTTTGTTCACTTGGTCATACATGTCCAGGCATTAAACATTGGATAACGACAGCTAGTGATTGCCACATATGTGTAGGCACTAGTAGAAGGAACAGTAAGGAGATAATATACTACAAATTATCCAGTAGTAACTCTGGCTTAGGTCTAGGGGAAAGATACGTTTATTTGGGAGGTCTCATCCCGAGGCCCTATAAGCCATGTGGTATGAGTGTGGTCTATGACCCCTAACCAAGGGGGCTATGGGGGTAGAGATAGATTGTGGCAGTCACTGTAGTAGCCTTATTGTGGTGGTATCAAGCGTAAGGTGTGGAGGAAGGACACCCTAAAACTGGGAGACATAACGATGAAACATTAGCTTAATGTACTAATAACTGCTTTTATACTAGCTAAAGAAAAAGAAAAACATCTGTGCCTATGCACACTTTGGGTAAGTTTGAGACAAGTCGCTGCTATCGTGGCGCCTCTCCTTCGAGGTACGAAAGGGACAGTCCTTGCTGGGCCCATATGTGAGAAGTGGCAGGTGTGTCAGGGGGACCAGTTCCTATTGGGAGTCCCAAAGCTTGAAGGAAGGAGTCCGCCTACTTTATATAGGAGAGTTTCAGAGTGGTGCTGTTGTGCTCAACTGACAGGGTTTTAGGCCTCATTAGGGCCATGTCTGCAGTGGACATCTGCTTTTACAATTTACCAAATAATTATTTTTTCTATATAGAAGGAAGGAAATTATAATAAAACAGTGTATATAATGCATAAATACTACCCACAATTCAAAGTGTTGTGATGCCATTTCTCCTTGTTGCACATACTCTGTTAAAATTAATAGACCTTATAGCTGCCCTAACATATAAAATTGGATACAGAACAAGGGACGTGTGAAAACAGTCACAAACCTGCCATATATCAAGCAGGATCCTTGGACCACAAAGCTATCTTGTCATTTTGTCATCTGCTGACTGACCTGCTTGGGACCAATTATCATATCTTTACTTGTGACACACTGAATAGAGGTGTGGAAACATTGTTGAAGTATATCAGTGAGGAATATTCTGTCTGATGCCTCCTGGTTACAGTGAAAGTTGAGATAAACTAAAAAAAATTCAGCAGTTCCATCTTTAAAGGAAAATTCTAAGTTCATAAATTCAGTTGTAGTTTTAAAAAATATATATATATATATATAAATGATTAAGGCATTGGAAAAAATATGCATTTATGCTTTTTGTCATAAACAAATACTAACCCCTAAACCTCTAAAATCTTACATTACATCAACAAGTAAGACTTTTGCAATCAAAGCTTCTCTTTCACCTTTTCTGCCCAGCACAAACATTTCCAGCATACATTGCATGTTGATGACAAACATAAAATTTGCTCGGAATCCATATGCTCATTCCAGACTGGCTGATGGAAATTGATGGAGGCTGAGTTAAATCCGGACAGACAAATTAAAATAACTGTGCTGGCAGCATTTCAAACAGAAACGATGCACATTCAGGGTCTTTGCACCATAACCACTTCAACCTGTAGATACGGTTATGGTGCTTAGAGTAATTCTTGAAATGAATGCTAAATGAGAAATTATAAGTATTTAATTGCCAAATATGTTAAAAGTATGATACAAACAGTTGGTGTGAAATTTTAGCAGGGTTATTTAAATCAGGAATGTTTTTTTAGGATTTGAGTGTATCCAAGAGCCACACCATTTGGGGCTGAAATGTGCAACTCCTTGGTCAGCTCCTAACAATCCACCAGGATTTTGTGAATAAGATTCGTGTAACAATTTGCTAAAAACGACAGTGCCATGTTTCATCGAATAAAAAGTGACAGATTGGAATTCATGAAAAGTAATGAAATTCAACATAATTCTACGTGATCGTAACATAAATTTATCTTTTCACTTTAGCTTTAAGCTGCATAAACACTTAGTAAAGGGACTGACAAAAAGAAGCTTAGGAGTATTATTTTAGCATTCTGTTTATCAAATTCTGAATAATAGGTTGGTTGTGTGTCAGAATACCAAACCTTGTAGCTGCTTGATTACTACCCTGCCATTTCTTACCCACACAATTTTGTATTCTTAGGGGAGAAAACAGAATAAAATAGAGGAACATGAAATTATACTTTATAAAAAGCTACATTCACAGAATCTTCTTCACGTTATCACAAGAAGCTAGATTTAGGATGGGAGGATTAGGTAATAGTTCCATGTTGGAAAAAGAAAGCAGATGTCGAACGCTATAAAAGGGCTCTTCACACAAGTAGCATATGTATGTATATGGCATTTAGAGATTAGCTAACTCTCAGAGGCTCAGTTCGGAAATCATTTTTGCAAAAATAGTCCAAAAGGCTCCTTTTATAAAGAACCGAGAAGGCTTTGCTTTTTCTGGCATTGTGCGATCATGTATCCTGTTTTCCTGTGCTTTTACATGGATAATTGAACATTGAAACAAAAATTCCAAATGTTCACTTTAAATTTCAGACATCCTACTGCAAACTGTTCAAGGATAATGCAAGAATTTTTAAAGGTCAATGTTGTTAAAAATCTATGATATAATGGACTAATGGACTAGGTGTTTTTTCTTCCTTTCTTTCTTCAAATTTTTCAAATGTTAAATTTTTTTTATTAAACAGTATTCCCAACTAATTTTCATCTCTCTATGTCCCTTTCTGGGAGAGGAAACAAAGAACTAACAAATTAATCACAGACACATTATATGTTTAATGTCATCACCCAACGCTTGACCCATTCAGAACAGTCCCAATTTACCAACAAACCAAAATTATTCTGTCACCGCCCTTGAATATTATCTCCATAAACTATACCACCACCATTGTTGAAGTTTTCTTTCTATGATCCTGACATGATATAAGTATTTGAAAAAGGACATTTATTCCACAGTATTTTTTATGTATTATCGTTGATGCATGGTGTAACTAAACCAATAAAGTTTAAGTTACCGGTGTTAAATCACAATTACCACTTATTTGGCATATTGGAAAAATTGCCGCAATTCCAGTCCAGGAAAAAGAATCCCTTACGCTCTGTTCAAAATAATACATTCGCTATTTTCATTTGTATTACTATCATTTTATTTTTTTACATTAGCAATCACTAGATGTGACATTCACCTCTCTGTTGTAGTAAAGATGCCAGTCAGCAGGAGGTAGACAATAAACCTCTGCTCCCTACTTTAGTTGAATAGCTTCAGTTCTCTTTTGTATAAAGGAACATGGCAAGCATTTGTTTTTACTGGTATGCAAATTGTAAAGCAGAGATTGTCAGCCTTTGCCATTCCAGATGCTGCACATGACATCTCCTGTGATATTCCTCTGTCTGGCAGATCATCGTAGTAAAAGTAGTCCACATCATCAGGACTAGCAAAGGTTGCCTACACCTGCTGTCAACAATCTGGCAATAAGTATTCCAGGACTGGTTTGTATGTTAATAAATCATTAAGCCTAGCAGTCTGTTTCTGTGGAACTATTTATGATTTATCAGTTAGACTGTGTGCCTGGAGTTTCCCCCATCAAAAATGGACCACTACAATGTGTGCAGTAGTCACAGATGCCTTAGAAAGAAGTCACTGTTGGTGTGCTGGGCATCTGGCTTCCATCTTCTATAAGGAAAGCACAGAACACATGCACATGATTGCTAACCCTTTATTTGCTCACCTGATTCCAACGCCGATGTCCCTCATCTCCTCTCACATCATCTGATTGGTGGACCCGATGTGCAATGCTTTCCTATGGGGGTTTCACTGACACTGGATGTCCACATGCACTGCGTGAGGCTGTCCAGCATTGTTTAAGGCAGTGTTTTCCAACCCAGCCCTCATGAACCACCAACAGTTTTTTGTCAGTATCTCCATTGGAATAAAACAGGAAAATACATAAATCCTGGACTGTTGGTGGTCCATGGAGATTGGGTTGGAGAACACTGGTTTAAGGGACTCAGAGTCTGCTTAAATCCAGAAAGTTCCTCTAGTGGCTGTCCTAGTCCTGCAATGATAACATTGCAGGACTAAAGTGGACATGGATAGTGAGCCCAGACCACTTCAATAAGATGAAGAGGTCTGGGTGCCTATAGTGTCCCTTTAACAAAGAACATACTAGAGCTTCGGTAGGAAAAATTAAAACCAAACCTAACCAAACTGCACAAAAAAAGCATTATTGATTGCTAACGTGCAGTCACTAAATGTTGATTTTATTCACAGATCAAGTGAGAAGTGAGCAATAGAAAGAAAAAAATACATAGTCACATGTATACAAAGACACATAGCCACACACATAAACATAGTTACATGTACATAGCCATACTCACAGTCAGATACAGTCACTCACAGTCACATATATACCATGTCATACAATCTCAAGTAGTCACTCAGTAATATACAGTCACACACAGTCAGATACCATCACTCACAGGTACATCATGTCACACACAAAATCACATACACACAGTTAAATACAGCCACATACAGTTGCAAGAAAAAGTATGTGAACCCTTTGGAATGATATGGAAATTGGTCATAAAATGTGATCTGATCATCATCTAAGTCACAACAATAGACAATCACAGTCTTCTTAAACTACTAACACACAACAAATTAAATGTTGCCATGTTTTTATTGAACACACCATGTAAACATTCACAGTGCAGGTGGAAAAAGTATGTGAACCCTTGGATTTAATAACTGGTTAAACCTCCTTTGGCAGCAATAACTTCAACCAAACATTTCCTGTAGTTGCAGGTCAGACATGCACAACGGTCAGGAGTAATTCTTGACCATTCCTCTTTACAAAACTGTTTCAGTTCAGCAATATTCTTGGGATGTCTGGTGTGAATCGCTTTCTTGAGGTCATGCCACAGCATCTCAATCGGGTTGAGGTCAGGACTCTGACTGGGCCACTTCAGAAGACATATTTTCTTCTGTTTAAGCTATTCTGTTGTTGATTTACTTCTATGCTTTGGGTCATTGTCCTGTTGCAACACCCATCTTCTGTTGAGCTTCAGCTGGTAGACAGATGACCTTAAGTTCTCCTGCAAAATGTCTTGATAAACATGGGGATTCATTTTTCCTTTGATGATAGCAATCTGTCCAGGCCCTGACGCAGCAAAGCAGCCCCAAACCATGATGCCCCCACCACCATACTTCACAGTTGGGATGAGGTTTTGATGTTGGTGTGCTGTGCCTTTTTTTCGCCACACATAGTGTTGTGTGTTTCTTCCAAACAACTCAACTTTGGTTTCATCTGTCCACAGAATATTTTGCCAGTACTGCTGTGGAACATCCAGGTGCTCTTGTGCAAACTGTAAACGTGCAGCAATGTTTTGTTTGGACAGCAGTGGCTTCCTCTGTGGTATCCTCCCATGAAATCCATTCTTGTTTAGTGTTTTACGTATTGTAGATTCGCTAACAGGGATGTTAGCATTTGCCAGTGACTTTTGTAAGTCTTTAGCTGACACTCTAGGATTCTTCTTCACCTCATTGAGCAGTCTGTGCTGTGCTCTTGCAGTCATCTTTACAGGACGGCCACTCCTAGGGAGAGTAGCAGCAGTGCTGAACTTTCTCCATTTATAGACAATTTGTCTTACCGTGGACTGATGAACAGCAAGGCTTTTGGAGATACTTTTATAACCCTTTCCAGCTTTATGCAAGTCAACAATTCTTAATCGTAGGTCTTCTGAGAGCTCTTTTGTGCGAGGCATCATTCACATCAGGCAATGCTTCTTGTGAAAAGCAAACCCAGAACTGGTGTGTGTTTTTTATAGGGCAGGGCAGCTGTAACAAACACCTCCAATCTCATCTAATTGATTGGACTCCAGTTGACTGACATCTCACTCCAATTAGCTCTTGGAGATGTCATGAGTCTAGGGGTTCACATACTTTTTACACCTGCACTGTGAATGTTTACATGTTGTGGTCAATAAAAACATGGCAACATTTCATTCTTTGTGTGTTATTAGTTTAAGCAGACTGTGATTGTCTATTGTTGTGACTTAGATGATGATCAGATCACATTTTATGACCAATTTGTGCAGAAATCCATATCATTCCAAAGGGTTCACATACTTTTTCTTGCAAATGTATAGTCACACACAGTCAGATACAGCCACACAGTCATTCAAAGTCACACATACACGCGAACACACACGCACAAACACACACACCCAGTCACATACAGTCATCACAATAACAGTCACATGCATTGCCACACACAGTCACCCATAGTCACCTAAAGTTACATACACACAGTCACCCAAAGTCACATACACAGCCACACACAGTCAAGTACAATCAAATTCAATAGCACACACAGTCATTAAATCTCCCTCTCTTTCACCTTATTAGTGTGGGCACTGGGGAGGAGGAGAGGGAATGGGAAGTTTAATCCCTGATCCCTACTGTCTAGTGGTGGGGAATCAGGTCCTCCTTTCTGATTTCCTTCTGCATGCGGTTACAGTTCCATTGATGTGAGACCCGGGTAAAGGATAATTAAATTGTCTACCTGGTTTTTATGCAGCCACACTACAAAGAGTGACAGGCAGCATGATGGTGTTCTGTACCGCATTTCAACCCTGGTTGGCATGCTACTGGTTGGGGGTGACACATTAGTCCCAAGGAACACCTGAGATGAGGACAGATGCACAGATATTATCAGAACTTGGGTAGTTGTGTAATAAAACTAACATATTACAGACCTTTGAAGCAAAATAAGCTGACATTTAATTTATTTTGATAACAAAGCCTTAATACAATGTAATTTTACATGTGCGTTTTTATTGAAATTATAAAGAGTCCATCATACTGTCAGCCCAGTATTTTATTTTTATTCTAGCTTGTATCTGAGAGACGTGTACTTTTTAGAAAAATACTTTGGATAATTATAGCATCTATGTCTTCTTTCTTCTCTTCACTCTGGAGAAATAGCAAATTTCTATTGATTTGCCATTTATGCTGCAAATTGCAATATTGTATTGGTCAGTGGAAACACACTGAAGCAGACAGTAGTTATTATATCCATCCCAAAACAGACACATCCAAAGCCCCTTTCGGTCAGTATTACTAACGAACTGTTGGAAAAAATAAAGGCTCTGCTAAAATTATTCCTATTAAAATAGGAGCTAATGTCTGTGTAGCAAAGCCATTGAAATCATGACCAGAACAAATAATGTCTGAGTTATTGTGTTACACCGAAACTCCTGGGAATATGTGATAGCCTCTTGTCGTGCTGTTTGATAGACACACTCAAACGCTCATTGTAGTTTGGTACTAATTGGTTGGATACAGTTTTCTAAACCTGCAATAATTAACCATTTGAAAGACAGAATAACATTTCATGTAGGCCAGGAAAATATTATATGTGAATTGTAGAATAGACTCATTTTTGTAATTTACATGAAAGGGTAACAGCCAACAAACGGGTTAAGAGAATGCTAACTATTTTAGTGTTAAAAAGTTAAAGCATAGCTAGTATATACTCAAAAATGAAGGTTTCCAATTACATTACTGCATGCAGTAAATATGTTAATATTCATTTTATGTATGTATTTTATGTATGTATTTTATCTTTGTATTAATTGAGTACTAAAAGAATTCTCAAGCTTCATTAAATTTGCTGCTTGTAAACATAGTGAGAATAAATAAGTATTGCTCTGTATGTCTATGTGCAAAACGAGTTTCTGAAATATTACAAATCACCATTTCTTTGCATCCAGTATATGATAGTGCATATGTTGTTTTGTAAAATACATTTATAGTATGTATGTTTATGTGTTTGAGGCATTTCTCCACTTTAAAAACAGCTAAGTTATCATATTAGTATTTCTGAGTATTTCATAAAGATAAAATCTTTATGAAATATTCATGTTGACTGTATTGGAATTGTATTGAAATGTCAACGTAAGCAAAAGATATAAGACAAAACACAGACTACTTTGTCTTATGGTAAAGCCTGGAGTCGACAAAATGTGACCATCAATTTTTCTCAATTTCCATAAGCCTTTATTACATAAATCAAACAGTCTGAGTAACATCACCTAGGGTGGACACATTATAACGCCCACTGTTTGTTGTCAACTTCCTTAACATTCAAAGTTTTGTGAGGATCCTCGTTGGAACAGAAGTGGGAAGAGCTCATATCTTCAAATTTCTGCATGTGTTTGATACTTTGTTGGGAACCATTGCAATCTGGCCAAATTTTGACGGACCGTCCAAATTCCTTAGCACAAAAATCCCATATGGACATAACTAACGACACGCACAATGGACAATAAGTGTTGTTTGTTTTAGAATTTAGATTTCTGTTCCTGGCCCTAGAAAAAGGGGAACAGAATGGAAAAGAAGCTTATTTTCATAGACAAACTGAACATGTTACAGGTCTGATTTCTGCCCTTGGCACCACAAAAAAGAGATGATTGACGGGAAAAAAAAGATGACTGATAGCTAGGTGGTTAGGGGACAGCCACTAAATGTTGTCTTTATTTACAAGTGAAAAGTGACCAATATAGAGAAAGAAATGAGGAGCAGTAAAAAAAAAAAAATCTATATATGTACTGATTTAGTCATTTTCGATTTCATTTTAGTTAGTCTGAATTATTTTTTTTAATATTTTCATGGACATGATTCAGGCAAACTGAACCATCAACTGAGAGAGTGTGAGGTCCCAAAGTAAATTTAATCTAATTCTCATCTATTCCACCCTGAGAAGAACAACACTTTCTCATACATCCAGTGTGTATAGTAAGTGATCATTCTTTAGTGTGGAAAAGAACAATGCCCTATCAGCTTCTCCCAATTACATCTATAGAAGTAGCAGGTGTAGACACACTACAAGACTTAGCCAGGCAGGATGAAACCAATACAAAGATAGGCATTTTAATAAAGGTGGGGTGATTTAAAAAATAGTGGACTTTTAAAAAAAAAAAAAATGTTACCCATGTCTTAAAAATATATAACTTCCACTGCTGCTCCCTTAAAAATGTATTTCAATGCAGTGGCTTCTCTGTGCCTGGATACGACTTACAGTGTGACTATGCAAAGTTCCATGAAATTGAAAGTTCTTGTAAGTTTCTAGAAGTATTATAAAATGTGGTGGTGGTTGTACGGTTTTAAAACGCCTTATATTGGAGTGGTTTCATCCTGCCTGGCTGAGTCTTGGGTTGTGTTACGCCTGCTGCCTCCACAGACACAGTTAGTATAAGCTGATAGACACTGTCTTTTCTTACACTGAAGGGCAATCACTGACAATATAAACTGGATGTGTTGGAAAGCTTTGTTCTTCTCAAGGTGGAAGGGGTAAATGAGGTAAGTGGGTTGTCAGTTTTCCACTGAATTTTTCCTTAAATTATTTGAAAAATCAGTTTGTTTTTATTAAAATTACTGCTGCTGAGAATGGTTCCTGTTTTATTTAATAGAAGATAACAAAGAAAAAAACAACCATTATAAAATGTCCGCTCACAATTCTTTTAATATAGATATATAATTTTGAGAACTCACATTTTGCAAATATGGCCGATATTTTTGTTGTTGTTGTAAATCTTTATTTTATTGATGCAAAGGTAAAATGGGTACAGAAAGAAAGAGGGGATATATATTAATGGTCACACATCAAAATTGCAATGATACACACATTGATATATCATTCGCAACATGGCTGCCTCATTTTAAAGTTATATTATACAGGCTAAAAGGACACATCATATAATAATAACAGGAACAGTACGGAAGGAGTTAAAGCGGAGAGACAAGTATAATAGTTTTAAACAGTTTAAACTCCTAAGCGAGGTGCCCACTTTGTTTGGTGCACGTTTAGGCCAGCTAGGTATGCCTGAACAGAGTGTCATTAAACATTAGAAATCATGTTGGTGTCTTCGAGTGTACTACAATGCTGATACATGCGATGGCCTAGGTGTTACAGGCTAAGTATATGTGGATACATGCGAGATGATTATATGCCAAAGTATAGTTACATGCTTAAGAAGCCACAGTTTCCATCCCACAGCATGCGCTTGTGTGATGTATCCCCAATACAGGTATGATGGTGGTTGCGCCGAGTGTGTATGTGACCATCTGAGCTGGTGTATGTCAATGCCGAGTGTATGCCTCACGTGTGTGTCGGTAGTGAGAGGTGACACATTTGTTAACATATAGACCATGCATCAGTAAGTTACTATATCTAGTGCCCTTCCCCATGCAAAACATATATGTTATGGTATGTGGGCATGAGCAAAACATAAGTAGTAAAATGCAAATAGAAAAACAGGCCGGCATGTCGAGTTTAGGCTGACAATCCGACTTGTGGGCAATCTTGCCCGCATCTGTGAATTTGGAGTGTAAAGTCCCAGATCATCCTATGACCCAGGCTTAGGGAGTAGCATAGTGACAAGAGGCAGAGTCCAAGTAAGTCCTCCACATAGCCCCGGATCATTGTGACCATCTCTGGACTATGAAATGGGTTCAGAGTTCTTCCCTTGCAGGGGAAATCTTTGGATCCTTGTGGCCAATCGCTGCCTGCATCGTTGGATCCTCCGCATCTGTAGCCGATGCTCTCGGAGGGTGTCACTGATGGTCCTCTGCCTGGATCGGCCCGTCTCATGAGGCTGTAGCGTAGCTGTGGAAGGAGCACCCAGATGGTCCCACTTGTCTCCCGCCGCTCTTCTCTCCTCATGCTCCCCGCAGCCAGTGCTCTAGGTGACCCAAGGTGGGCAAATAACTTAGCCCTGAAGCTGTCATGTGCTTTTGCCATCTGTCGTGGCCTGGGTTCACATGTTTACCGCTTGCTCCCCACACCATGCTGTGCACAAGGCTTGTGGTAGTCGGCCATCTTGGGGAAACTGCTCGGTCCCTGATTCTTGGCAGGACGAGTGCTGAAGTGTAGCCATGCAGTGGCGGTCATCCATGGGGACTGGGATAACCCCCACCGGTCCAAAATGCCTTTATCAATCGATTCTGTATCAAATGCCTTTATTAATGGATTCTGTATCAAGGCTCCCTTGATGAAGGCATTTTGCTGAAATGTTGGGAGCTTATTGGTTGACTCTTGTCCTTCTTCTCACTAGGTCTGGTATGCTTTTTTTTCTTTGTATATATAACTAATTATGGGTTTGAATAATTAGGTATCCCTTATAGCTATTTTGTATACTTGTATCCAGTGATTCATGTATTATATAGTCTGCTTATATGTAATTGCAGAATTTGTAGCTATTGCATTGCACTTTCCATTTGACATGGTGTGTCTTTTTCATTATTACTCCTATTACTATGACCCATATAATAAAAATATTTCTCACATAAATTTGTGGTTGTGCCCCTTGTTCAAGTAACATATGTATGTGTGTCTGTATGTTTCTGTGTCTGTGTGTGTGTCTATGTATGTGTCTGTGTATGTATATGTGTGTGTGTCTATGTATGTGTGTCTGTATGTTTCTGTGTCTGTGTGTGTGTCTATGCATGTGTCTGTGTATGCATGTGTCTGTGACTGTATGTGTGTCTGTGTGTCTGTCTGTGTGTGTCTATGTATGTATCTGTGTGTGTGTGTGTCTGTATGTACCTGTGAGTGTGTGTGTATGTGTGTCTGTATGTATGTGTCTGTGTGTGTCTATGTATGTGTGTCTGTGTGTATGTAGGTGTGTCTGTATGTGTGTGGTCGACATACGAACGACGACCACCCTGTATTCGGTTTTAATTGAGAAGTGTCTGTGGTTAACCGCAACATTCTAATTGGGATCAATAGGTTAACCAGCAGCACACTTCTCTTCTGGGTGGCCGTCCGTTCGACAGTTTTGTTCGGCAAAAAAGTCAATTCACTTAAATACAGGCATACGAATGGGGGAGTTCGTGAAATAAGCAAACAGACGAACCCAGCAGTCTTAGTCCATACGGATGGGTCTGTCACAGGCCCCATGGATTGTGTGTATGCCACTGCCAGCAGCTGTTTGCTTGGGTCTTATTCCAAGCCTACCCAAGGTCCTGTCCAGTAAGTGGCAATAAGGCCAGGATAATAATTCATCTAATGGATTCTGTAAAAATATATTTTATTATTCAAGAAAACAAATTATTTTCACATGCTTACATATGCAGACTCTCTTCTGTTGTATATTCACACAACTGTATATATTGATAGTTTCCACTGTTAATTATACCTAGAAATATGTGGAATGTACGTAATGGCCTCCTGTTTGTTGAAGATAAACCACATACACTTACATTTCCTTTGCATTAGCCACATGATAAATAGGGATTGAAAACTCTTGAATCTCGCTGCTTAATAAGTGCAGAGTAATTCAAAGATAAGACTCATATGTATAATTTATCTGTGTCTCAGTCACTGGAGTCGCAAGCAGTCACTGTAACCAAAGTAATGAAAAACTAGTTTAGGAAGGATGGAGTTATATATGCATTAACTTCATTCAAAATAAATGAATTTTTGTTCTTTTTTTTTTTTTTTAAACATGGGGAAGAATATGTTTGTATTAATTTAACAGAGGGTTGGTATTTTATAATTTGAACTTTAAAAAGAATTGGAAAGCCTCCACATTGTCCCAGTCTCTGATGGAATTATTATTTATTTATTTATATAGTGCCAGCAAATTCCGTAGATCTGTACAATGGGTGTTCTAACAGACACGTAATTGTAACCAGACGAGTTGGACACATAGAAACAGAGGGATTGAGGGTCCTGCTCAATGAGTTTACATGCTAGAGGGAGTGGGGTATAGTGACACAAAGAATATAATTAGGGGTAAGAAAAGTATTCACTGAGGGCTTAGTAGGCTATTTTTGACAGTTGCAGGAGAGGAGTCAGGGTGCAGGGATAAAAACCTTCTAACATTTAATTGATATGCTTTTCTGAAGAAGTGTGTTTTCAATGATTTTTTCAAGGAATGGGGACAGGGTGAAAGTCTAACGGAGAAGGGAAGGGAGTATCACAGAAAAGGTGCAGAAGTCTTAAAGGCAAGCATCAGTGGTGGCAGTATGGACAGATGATAGACGTAGGTCTTCGGCAGAACGCAGAGGCCTAGACTAGAATGAACAGATTGTAGAGTCTTTCTGAGTTATTCACTTAACGCTAAACCAGGGGTAGGAAACCGTGTGGACTACATCTCCATTGATGCATTGCTAGCATTATGACTGACAAAGCATTATGGGAGATGTAGTCCACAACATGTGGAGTGCTCAAGGTTGCATACCCCTGCTCTAATCTGTAGTGAATAAAAATCCAAATTGCTAATTTCAAAGTAAAATAGCTAAAGTGTGAATTACATTTTTTTCTAGATCTGGTGTTTTGGCCTAAATGACAGTCAAATTAAAATAACATTAATCGTAATTATGTCGACAGAATCCACTAGATGTCATACTTTTTCCCTACGGCATGCCTCACCATTTTATATCTTTCCTATTACATAATATTTTAGACTAGGAATAGTGTGTCAGTGTTTATGTTAGGGCTAGTGTTAAGGATAGTGTAAGTGTTAGGCAGTGTAGAAGTGAAGCTGAGACTGTAATATAAAGGCAGCGCCAAACATATATATGTTGTACGAAATTAGTGAGCTGTTTTAAGAATGAGCTGAACTAAAATTGCATTAGCTAACTCTCAAGAATGTAGCACTCATTAATCTGAGGCAGCATTGCAACATGTATGTCCAAGTTCAGCACAAGCCTTCGTAGTGCATGGTGGTGAATATTGCATTCTTCCATGTTTGGGGAATAATTACACTGATTAGATTACCATGAGTGCATTATGTCATTAATAGCAATCTTTGCCTATTGAAATAATAGGCAGATAATGTAATATAAAAAGTATGTATATATTCACAAATCCAAAGGAACAATGCTCTTAGGGTAATTTATTGCAACATCAACTTATTTCATATTTAAGTGTATTACAGCACTTTCATTGACTAGATGTCCTTACAACAGAAACAAATTCCTAAGATTATCTCAGTATGAGAGTATGTAGGTAAATACAGTCCAAAATATAATACTCTAAAATCGAAATCTACATGTTCTAAAATCAAATCAAACTAAAATGTTCTAAAATCAAAATTCCATAAGTACCTCAAAAAGACAGGAAATAAAGACTACTGTTATGGCTCATTTTTATATATTTTTTTTGTTCCTACACATTATGGGTAATGGAATTTGATTTGTTGATTCTAAAAACATATTTAGACAGGCATGAAGGCTTATTGAAGAGTTTACTCTCATTTGCCAATGTTTTGTTAGCTCTTGGAACTGTGTTTAGTACCAATAAAGGATAGTGGTACACTTTATACTAGTGAGATGTGTCCTACATTTTTCCCGGATATGGTTGATCAATATTATTTTATTACACTTCAACAGATTGTGATGTGATTGGACATCAGACAGAAATCAATGCAGTACAATCATTTTATTTGGGCCAGAGTAGCAATGGATACAAATCTGGTCCTACTCGCCCGTCCCCCCTTACTCTAACCCACATGTAGATAAGTATTATATTCCAAGATCTAGACACTATGACTTAATAATGTTGTGAGTGGAGATCAGAAAGAAAGTATTGTAGTATAATTTTTCAGTTCGTCTTATGAACACATTAGGGGAACAGCCGTTTTGTTTTGATAGCAGCCTGCGGTCTGACCCAGATAAAGCAAAAATCCTTACATGTGATAATATTGCTTACTGAGTGTTAAGAGTATCAATAAATTCGTTAATACAAATAAAATATTCACAGCACCTGCCCTATAGGAAATGTGTAAAAAACCCAATCTGCGTCTTGTTACTGTTTGATATAGCAGATGATACAACTAATAGATACAAAATAAATCATATATTTTCATTGTTTAGTGGGATATACATTTGGGTTCCTTGATGTACTTGAATTTTTTTCCCCATAAAGCATTGTGAATTAAATTTCACTAATTATCATTGAGTAATTTAGTTAGGGATGTCTACATTTAAGGTTATTTTTTCAGACTTATTGAATACATATTTGTTAAATATAGGGGATAAGTAAACATAATAGTTTGCAGTGTGTTAAGTTTTGCATCAGCCCTTTCCACTATATAGCTGAAACATAAGTCAATATTAAATAAGAAAAACTACTGTTTGTTTTCTGTAATTTGAAGAACAACTAATCTTGGAAATTCTAATGTTCCCTGAACCTAATCACTATTTTTGCTCTGAAAGAGTAGTTTGGTTAATTAAATATTGACCTCAGTGTTGATTTGTCTGCTCGCTCCCATATTAGATGGCTCAAAAATTGCAACTACGCTGGCATTTCTCCATTAGCAGTTATGTTACACAAAAAGTGTAACCGTGCAAACAAAAATATATTGAGGAATTAGAATTCTAAAAGAAAAGCTTTATATATATATACATACGTACACACACACACATATATATATTTTATGTGTTACAAAGTCTAAAATGTCAGTATACCTTGCAGTTTATTTAGAAATAAGGAAACAGAAAATGCAAACAGAAAAATGCAGTTTAGTAAAAGCTTACCAAATATTTGTAAAAAATAAAAACTTAAAATCCATCACTCTCTCTGTTTGCCTTTAGTAAACACCACCGATTGAGATGCCAATGCTGTTTCTAAGTGAGAAGGTTTTAGTTGATGTATGTCATCCAGTAGTCTGTTCTTTTCTGTTACCTAACACATTTCACTCTTTGTTCCGACTTTGCTAAATGTTTGGTTATAGTAGCCATTGTGCAGAAAAGCTGTGTAAAAAGGTGGTATATGTAATACAAAACAGAATTTTAAAAAACAACATGAACTGATTATTGGTCTGTGTAATCATACTAACATACTAAACACGTTAGTTAAGACTGTCTATACTTTTTTAAATGTTATTCTTTTTTTCAAAACCCTGTCAGGTGGTCAGTGTGTCCCCCTCCTATCATACATTCTGTTAAAAGACTAGTGATTGCATTCATCATTATACACCTGTTCCATCTATTTTTGCAGTTTCCCTTAAATAAAAAAAATACATTTTGTTTGTGACGCTATTGAAATATGTCCTTCATTGGATTTAACTAGCATAATTTTATTAGGGACATAGAAACATAGAATGCGACGGCAGATAAGAACCATTCGGCCTATCTAGTCTGCCAAATTTTCTAAATACTTTCATTAGTCCCTGGTCTTATCTTATAGTTAGGATAGCCTCATGCCTATCCCATGCATGTTTAACCTCTTTTACTGTGTTAACCTCTTCCACTTCAGCTGGAAGGCTAATCCATGCATCCACTACCCACTCAGTAAAGTAATACTTTCTGATACTATTTTTTTTTTAAATTCTTTATTTTTCCGTGCATATAGGGTTAAAAAAATTGCTTGTGGTACCCCAGAGGCATTCCACTTGCAGTAGCAATTGTAACAGTGGGGTGGTTAAAGAAATTCACACGTTTTTATATTTAAATGAAGACGAGTAGTTGGAGTACATGAGTGGTAATAAAACATAAGTGAAACTTATTCATTTAGCATAACATTGCTGCGGCTGTCTGAGATATGTTAAACGTTGTCCAGGAGCCATAGTAACATGGTATTAATCATGACATAAGCATCCAGTGAGCACAAGTTAAGTAACCTTAGTATAATGTCGAACTGACAGGTGTCCCATCGTGGCATCAGGTTCGTCGCCTTTGCGAGTATACGTGTAGGTGTTGTATGCTAAGTCGGTCAAGTAAAAGGCATTCCAGGTAGTGGTCCACCTTTTTTAGAGCGGCCAGCAAGGACATTTGGATGGACGTAGGAGAGGTTAGTCGAGCCCTATGCTGTATGTGGGTGAGCTGTACAGCACTCCCAGGGTAGGTGGGGCACATTGCCCAATGTAATGTATATGCATGTGATTGTTCTTTTCCATTGTACGTTAGGTGGTCCCGTCAGGCTGGGTGGGCTGTCTGGGGTTTCAGTGGGGTGCAGGGCCCTAGGCATGAGTAACAGGGTGTTCGGGTGCATCGGGCCCTCAGGTGCAGGGCTGGTACGTCATCCTCTTGCCTATTGGCTGCCAATAGAGTAAACCCACCGAGGCCCACCATTAGTCGGTGCCTGTCGCTCTTGCTAACTGTCTCTGTGGGTGGGAGATTAAAGGTTGACCGGGTTAACTTAAAGTAAACGGTTAGTGTGGAGTAGACTGTATAACAATAAGGAGCCGTGAGTCCCCTGTGTGGTGTTACGGTTGTATAGCGAATTTTAATACTTTTCTCAAGAGGGGAGGAGCAGTGCTTGGTGTTATGAACAAGAATAACAGATAACAAATAACAAAGCCAGGTTAAGTATCTACCCAGAGTAAATTGTGGGCACCTGAATACAGCTCCACCGTGCGTGGTGGTCATTATTTGTAACGGTGGAACCATGCTAGTGTACTCACAGAGGAGGAGACATATAGGTCAAGATAACCTCCTCTCATCAGACCTTCTCAAAAGAACATTATAAACCTGATATCCCCCACCACCCCATTCCCTGAATACTTGTAACCGGCAGAAGTCCATCTGTAATTAACTGATTTTTCAGACCGTCTCTATTGCAGACTGTTCTCTCTTAGCCTGGAACAGTTCCCAGTATGAGGTTGTTGGGCCAAGTTCAATAATAAAGTTTGTGCCGTGGTGAGGTTCTGTCTCCTAGAGGGCCTAGGAGGGCTCTCTGCTGGGTTCAATTTCATGTGGTGGATTTTGCATATGAGTCTGCAGGTGACCTCCTGGGCATGAACTCCAGGGCACCTATGGTGTGTCTTCCTAGCGGGCGTGTGGGTCCTGCCGGGTGCGTCGCTTTAGTCGTTGGGTCTAAGGGCAGGTTCAGTAGCCCCATTGTCTCTGCGGCCTCCTGGGGGTTATGAACAGTGTGCTTGGCGTCACCTTTGTCGATGGTGAGAGTGCGGCTCGTGCCCCAGTGGTAGCGGATTTGGTGGAGGCACAGGAGGGCTATAAATGAGCTCAGGGATCTCCTCCACGCCAGTGTCCCGGCCGACAAATCTGCATAGAGAGAGAGGGTCATCCCCTCAAAGGGGTAAGATGACTGACCTTTGGTGGCCTCCATGACTATCTTCTTGTCTCTGGCTGACTGGAACTTCAATATTAAGTCCCCTGTGGTGGCAGGCGGGGCCTTTGCTGGTCGTGGAATGCGGAATAAATCCTCCAGGGTAATCGCTTTCGCCACCTTTGGGGTCAGTAGTTCTGTGAGGCGACGCCTGACAAAGTGTGGTAATTCCGCCTCTGGTATGGAGTCAGCGACTCCCCTGAGCTTGAGATTGTTTCGGCGGTACCTGTCTTCTTGTGTGGCAATTAATTGTTCATGTTGCAAGGTTTTTTGTTGCAGGTCCTTGATCACTGCTTGCAGGTCTAAGATCTGGTTAGTGTGGCTGGCAGAGGAGGCTTCCACTTTTCCCAGTCTGTCTGTAATGCCTTTGATGTCATCCCTGATTAGGGCTACGTCGGCTGCAATTTTCCTGTGGTGGTCTGCCATTAATTCCCCGATGGCCTCCATTGTCACAGGGGTAGGGGCCTTTATATGTGGTGACACCCTAGGTGGCGGTGGGATCATCATGGTCATTGTGGGGTTTCCCTCATCGTCGTCTGATGACCCCTGTGTAAAATCAGAGCAGCCTCCATGCATGGCCGCCATCTTGGCCCCTCCTCCCTCGTGCGCTTGCCGCCATAATTCCCCGATGTCCATACCCAGACGGGGCTTGTCGGGCCTCACTTTCTTAGTTTACCGGCCCATTTATGCTGCTGGATATTCGGGCTGTCCCTGGGTTTGTATTTATGCGGGTTCCGTTGCTGGAAATGTTGTTTATTTTGCTTTCCTATCTCTTCTGATATTATTTTTAAACCTTTGCCCCTCTAATTTAAGACTATATCGTCTTGTTGGGGTAGTTTTTCTTCTTTTAACTATAGTCTCCTCCTTTACTGTGTCGATTCCCTTTATCTATTTAAGTGTTTCTATCATATCCCCCTGTCTCGTCTTTCCTCCAAGCTATACATGTTAAGATCCTTTAACCTTCCCTGGTAAGTTTTATCCTGCAATCCATGAACCAGTTTAGTAGCCCTTCTCTGAACCCTCTCTAAAGTATCAATATCCTTCTGGAGATACGGTTTCCAGTACTGCGTACAATACTCTAAGTGAGGTCTTACCAGTGTTCTTTACAATGGCATGAGCACTTCCCTCTTTCTACTGCTAATACCTCTCCCTATACAACCAAGCATTCTGCTAGCATTTCCTGCTGCTCTATTACATTGTCTTCCTACCTTTTAGTCCACAGAAATAATCTCCCCTAAATCCCTTTCCTCAGATGTTGAGGTTAGGACTCTCTCAAATATTCTGGGTGTTTACGTCCAAGGTGCATTATCTTGCACTTATCCACATTAAATGTCAGTTGCCACAACTCATACCATTTTTCTAGTTTACCTCAATCATTTGCCATTTGGCTTATTCCTCCTGGAACATCAACCCTGTTACATATCTTAGTATCATCAGCAGAAAGACATGCCTGCAATATCACTAATAAGACCTTCTGCAATATCACTAATAAAAATATTAAAGAGAATCGGTCCAAGTATAGATCCCTGAGGTACCCCACTGATGACAAACTCAAGCTTTGAATATACTCCATTGTCTACAACCCTCTGTTGCCTGTCACTCAAACACTGCCTTGCCCATTCAACAATATTGGAATCCAAACATAAAGATTGCAGTTTATTGAAAAAGTGTCCTCTAAAACATTACATGTTAACTCTACACTACCAGGAGCCGATTCAATTAAAATAGATTGGGGGTAGTTTGCCACTGGTTGTTTCAAAATATTTGGTTGTTTGAATTTCTTTATTTAGGGTATTCATAAAAAACATTGTCATATATATCATATATACAATATCCTTAGGAAAAATATTGTGCAATATGTTGCTTATAAAAGTAAAATAAACTGATTCATTATATTATATAAAATCAAAAAAGTGTGAAACTGTCTGGTCGATGTAGACTCTTCAGTACACTTATTTAGGGCTATAGTAATTGTTCTCAAAAAGGATTGACAGCTGCGTAAAATGGCTAATACTACAAACTCTTAGCTGAAAATGAATGCACAATACCATAGATTTTATTAGTACTTTCATTATTGGCAAATAAATGTGATAAAGCAAGGATCCCATCGCTCTTAAAATGATAAAAGTTATTATATTATACAAATGTAATTTACGGAAAACAAATGCTTATTTTCTGAAATCGTGTTCTTTCCGGACTAGCTCTGTTACATGTCAAATATAATACAATATAAATTAATTGAAATTCCAGTAAATCACTTTGTTTTCTTCTTTGGCCTGTTTGTAGTTTTTTTTTTTTTTTTTGCATTACTTTTAGAAACATAGAAACATAGAATGTGAGGGCAGATAAGAACCATTTGGCCCATTTGGTCTGCCCAATTTTATAAATACTTTACTATTACTCATTAGTCCCTAGCCTTATCTTATAGCTAGGATAGCCTTATGCCCATTCCACGCATGCTTAAACTCCCTCACTGTGTTAACCTCTACCACTTCAGCTGGAAGGCTATTCCATGCATCCACTACCCTCTCAGTAAAGTAATACTTCCTGATATTATTCTTTTTGCTGACTACTATGGAGTCTGGAGTATATATATACTGTTCACTTTTTTCCTTTCTGAACCCCAAGCATTGCTTTATTCTTCTTGACGTTTCTGAAAATCTCAATAAACTTCAAGTTGAAAAAAAAATTAATTTTAACACAACAAAACAATAGACAAGAGGAGAATCTTAAGGCAATATATGGCAATTTCTGAAGACTGATAGGAACAAACATCTCTTCGCACAATATGCTAGCGGTGTTGGGGGATCTTCAAAAGACCTTCCATAGACATTGTATTTTGTACATACATGAGAGTACAGATGATTGAGCTTTGGTTGAATTAATCTGTCAGGAACAAAAGCCTAAAAGATTGCTGCATGCGAAAGGAATATTTTAGGTAAGTATCCATTCTTATCCACATTCTTCCAGGTGTTAACATGCAAGTGGAGAAGTCAACAGCTGGAATCTTTGCAAATAAAATAATTTTCAAGTCAATACCCCTCAACTGACAGTGTCATATAAAACACATTGCTGTCATGTTGACTAAGAATTTCCATGGCAACCTGGTACGAATACTTACTTTCCCTCTTTTATTTTTTTCCTTGTTTTCTTGGAATCTGAAAATATTGGAAAAGGCAAAGGTAAGCATTCCCTGTTCTCTGTCTAGCTTTGAATTCCTTGCTGATAAAATTGAACTTTCAAGTTAAGATCCCATCACTTGGGTCAGCATTTATCGTACACCTATATTGCGTTTCAAATATATGGCTTATATAACAGTATACAGCTATATTGCTCTTTCTTACGAAATTAAAAATAATATTTTAAAATGTAATATAATATTTTAAAATTTTATATTTTTTAATAAAAAAAAACCCCAACAGAAACAGTCAGACTTTAAAAATCACTCTTTGGTGCAAATGTGGAAACATTTTTTTATTGAAGTGTTTACATTAGTTGATCTCGCCCAACGCATTTCATCCTTTTTCAATGGGCATTCTCAAGGGTGTGCTTATAACATCAATTGCACCGGAATAGAGATCAAGAGGAGCAGCTATGAATTATTAATCTAGTGAGTTATAATTATTTGTGTTTTAAAGACATATTAAATATTCAGCAGATTTCCTTTAAACTAGACTAAAGAATATGCTTTTTTAGTAGAATATATTCTTCTTTTATCATTTTTTTAAAATGGTACCTTGATCTCCATGCATCAAAACCACTAGAGCATACAACAGTGGTTATGGTGCCTGGAGTTCCCTGGCACCCCTCCCTCATTTTAAGTAGTAATACCATTTTTGAATGGTTTGATTTTCTACCTGAGGTCCACTTCTCGCTGATCCCTGCCTTAACTATCCATTAGAATCCTTTACGTCACCTGATACAATCAACTGGCCCTGATTCCTGGTGCCATAACCACTACTGAGAACTGTTGTGGTTATGGTGCTTGGAGTGTACCAGTAACTGCTCTCTACAATCTTGTTTTCTTGCATTTGTGATTTTTGGTCATTTTGAGCCAAGACCTCAAATTGAGGTGGATGTTTATTTTCATGCACATAATACATTTCTCTAAACTATTGCACACTTCTTGAGAATAAACCTGAGAAATCTGAATAAAATCCCCAAAACGCAGAGCTTAATCACAAGAATTCTCAAGTATGATGCCGGTTATTTATTCTCGATGCTATATGGAAAATAACAAACACATTTTTTACAATATTATATAATTCCCATTGTTATAAATTATTAATAGACCAGAAAGGAACAATATATATTTAAAATTACGTGTAGCAACATCAGCTCTAATGCCACATACGATTTTTATTTCCCACATTCTGGATTTTAGAACATTTGTACAAATTGCTTTGTGGTATAGCTACTGTACGTTTTACTTTTTGACAGCTTATACAACGGATTTGCAAATCAAGAACTCACATATTACGTTTCCTGCTGGGAAATGTACTTAATTGCTTTAAGAGCTAATGCTTAAGTCTGATTCATCACAGTTTCTCATTGTTAAAGTGTGTTATATGTTGGAGACTGTTTAGCAGCAGGAGACAAAGTTTGAAAGGTCCCATTGATATTTTTATAACTGTAAATAGCACATCCGACGAGCACAAAGATATAATTTAATTCAACGTAGAGCCTGGACAGTTTGCTGTAATGTTTTATGAGGAGTTGAAAAGTATTATAGCAGTAAGCTGCTCTGAGATTTTCTTTGCAAACATTTGCTAGCTGGGAGCAATAAGGGAAACAAATTATCTAATTGAGACGTTGAGGTAGCGTATTAATGAAGTATGTATGCAAATGTGCTGTAATGGACCAAACATGCATTAAGTTCATAGTAAAGAAGAACAGTCACCAGATGGCTAGATGATAGTAATTCAAGTCGCTTCTTCTTATAAAGTATGTCACATTGATAAACAAGAACATGCCAAAATCCATTTGCTTCTCCATTTTGCCCTTGATAACAGTATTTCAATGGAAACTTCGCCAAAATTTGCTTATTTATTGTCGTAACTTGATTTTCTAAAAGTTAAGGTATATTTGGAACCTTTTTGACGGCCTTACATCAGCATGATTCAGTTTATTTACTCAGGATCTCATCAACAGATACTAAAACTGAATGAACTGAAACATGGCAGAATAAATAGACAATAATATTGGATTAAGGACATACTGGAGAACTTTCTATATTTTAAATGGATGTTTAGGTTACAATAGCATAATTGAGGGTCTGTTGATGTAGTAATCTATACTCATTTTGGCTCACACACATTTCCAATGAACCAGGCAGTGTCTAGCATACACCATCCAATAGATACACTATGAAACCCTGCCAAATTACTTTATGGTTCAAAAGTCTTCGTTGGTTGTGTATCATGATTCAGCTAGTATTTAAAGGGTATCAAAAGAACTTTAGCTTAATGAAGCAATTTGGGTGTATATGCAGCCCTAGCCACATCTTCTCTGGCTGTGACTCACAAAGACTGCATAAAAACATGGTTTCATTTTCAATCAGATGTTCACTTACTTTAGAAGTTTTTATATTATGTTCTGTAAATTGAACGTTAATCACAAACAGGAGGCTTCTGCAGGTTCATGATCTATTAACAGAGCTGAAGATATGAAATTCTAAATGAAGCAGTACTGAAATGGCTAGTATCTGCTTTTTTTGAGGATTATCTTTTATGATTTTACCTTGGCTTGTTTTCTGTACTTGCCTTGTGGATTGCTGTTGACTTTTGTCCTTGATGTACGCATTCCTCTGCTGAATCATAGCATGGACATGCAAAGCTGAGGTATGCACTTGCCCTGCTCACTTGTTTATAGTATTTGCATGTCAAAATTTACCTTATCTCACTCTTTATTGATCTATAGAGATTAATTCCTGTTCTCCGTATTCAGCAAATATGATTTCCAAAGTGAAAGAGGGACACATGTATAATCAAAAGTCAACAGTAGATATAAAGACTTTAGTAAAAGACAACGTAAATAGCACTTTTTTATTTGGCTGAGCAGTCATGTTGGATCAGATTCTACCATTATCTGACCAACTGCTGCTCAATCTAACGTAACACACAAAACACACAGCAATCGCAGCAACAGACAAGTTAGACTGAGGAGCAGTTGGTTGAATAACAGTATAATCTGACTCAACATGGCTGCTCAGCCAGACAAAAAAGTAAATTTTTCAAAAAAAAAAAAAAATCAATATGAATCCTTAAAAAATAAAAATTGCATTTCATAGAATGTAATAAACTTGTGAAAAACAGGAAGTATAGATTTGATAACAGCTGTCCTTTAAAGAGGAATTGCCAGATGTAAGCTGTGTTGGGCAACCTGATAGCTAACAAAAAATTATCTATGAGTTGTGCAATATTTTTATTTTTCTGTATATATATTTAAGATTTGAAATCCTGTCATATCTCCAGTCACATCTCATAACATGTTGTCTTGTTGTTTTGTTTGCTTGAAGCAAATCCATGAATATTAAAATTCTGTAAAATGGAGCTCCGAAGTGTCCGTCTAAAACAAAAGCATTGATAAGCTACACCTATGCCTCGTACCATCGCTTCTGAGAAATAATTTAGTTCCACTTACTAGCTATAAAATTGTTTAATAACAACTACTGGCACTTGCTGATGCGTTTGTGGACAGAACCTCCCTTTTTGAAAGGTTAATTTAAACATATGATGCAACTTGTGAAAATGTAGGAGGCAAACATTAGATCCAATTATATGTTACCTGTGATTTCTGCAATAGATAGTATTTCACAACAAAACACATGGGATACTGAGAATGAGACATGTTATTTATCGATTTCACAAATTCATATTAAATAACGAATTCTATAACTGACCTTTATAAAGTCAAAACAATTATACAATCTGCCCCATATCTCTATATGGTGGGGTGATGATGATGGAAAAACGAAAGATACATTTATTTAAGCTACATTGTTCAATTAATAAAATGAAGTCCAAGTCAAAGTCCATTTTAATGTATTCAAACAAAGTTTTACTTTCAACAAACAGTGACATAAACAGGCTATATTTGGTAATATAGGCTGTAGTGGGTGCAGGGGAGATATGTGATATAGGGGGTAATATAGGCTGTAGTGGGTGCAGGGGAGATATGGGCTATAGGAGGTAATATAGGCAGTAGTGGGTGCAGGGGAAATGTGGACTACAGGCAGTAATATAGGCTGTAGTGGGTGCAGGTGGCTATAGGGGCTATAGTGGGTGCAAGGGTGATATGGACTATAGTGACTTCATAGAAGTTTGGTGGATAGGGGGCTAGGCATGATCTTGTAGTATTTCCTAAGTGCAGATTTAAGGTGGAGAGCAGGAACAAGCACTTCTTGACAGTAGGTACTGTTACGGTACCCTCAGCATCAAATGTACAAACCGCCGTTTAGTGAATCCTCCCCTCTCGCAATAACATAGGCTGCATGCATATCCAGTATAAGCATGCGAACCGCAAGCAGAGGAACGCTGTAATCTCACGAATGGGACCTGTACGGGCACTTCACTTCACGAGCTCCAAACTCACGAATCGCCAATAGTAGCCGAACGCATATATCTAATAAGCGGCTAATAATTCCATCCAGCAGTCTCTAGTCGTCGGTAATAAATCCCCCCAATAATGAGACCAAGCTCCGCATTGAGGGTAAAACAAGAACTGGCTTTACTGTGGGCTACCTGCCCGTATTTATGCAGGTCTCCCACTTGGTGGACACTCCCCTAGGGGACCAAATGGGAGACTGTAACAATAGACAGACATATGGCAGGTTAGGACCCACAGACACAGAATATTCCCAGCATGCATTAGTATTTCCTCCCCTCTGCCCTGGAGATAATTGAGAAGTAATTCAATTATCTCCAGGACAGAGGCAAATTGCCATTTTAAATTCAACACAGAAAAACATATAAAAATATATAACTTTACATTTGTCGAATGTTACCCATTTGTATCACATATCCCCAGATAGCCTGGATCTAAGTGCATATTATTGGTGAATAGCGCTCAGATCCCATACGCATAGTTCAATCGCCATGGAGTCAAAGTTTATTACAGTCTTTCGGTATGCGATTGACTCCATGGGAAGGCTATCTGGGGTAAGTCCATTCGTGTGTTTAAACCTCCCGAACGGCCGGTGTTTGCATACTACTGTCGATTGAGAAGGGAGGTCGGCGGCTTCAGCGGTGTTCGGCAAAAAAAGTGTCAGTTTTCAGTTCTATGAAATCAATGCTGAACACCGCTGGTCTTTCGCATGGTTTAAAATGGCCGCCGCCTCGTGGTCGACATACGAACGACGACCACCCTGTATTCGGTTTTAATTGAGAAGTGTCTGCGGTTAACCATAACGTTCTAATTGGGATCAAGAGGTTAACCAGCAGTACACTTCTCTTCTGGGTGGCCGTCCGTTTGGTAGTTTTGTTCGGCGGAAAAGTCAATTCACTGAACAGGGGCATACAAACAGGTAATTCCACGAAAAGGCAAAACAGACGAACCAGCAATCCCAGTCTATACAGATGAATCTGTTACAGGTACACAGAGCAATTCTTTATTCAGCTCCCATGCAATTAAAAAGCAAGCAACTAGACAACTGAAACTAAACATATAATGGCTACTGGCCATAGAGTTCCCCCACAAACAGTTCCAGAGTGTCCTTTCTTAAAGTAACAGTATATGCCAGATGCAGCTAAGGTGCTAGTCCATGCCACTGTCCTCTCTCACCTTGACTTCTGCAATCCTCTTCTCAGTGGTCTTACGTGCTCCCAACTTGCGCCATTGCAGTCTATAATGCGGCGGTGAGGTTTATCTTCCTGTCTGCCCTCATCTCCCACACCTCATCACTCTGTCAGTCCCTGCATTGGCTTCCCATAAGATATAGGGCATAATATAAAATTCTGGTTCTTGCTTTCAAATCTCTACATAATGCTACTCCTACCTATCTATCCTCCCTAATAAACAAGTATGTCCCGTCTAGGGCCCTACGCTCTGCAGGAGACCTGCGTCTATCCTCTGTTCATAGTCCCACCTCTGATGCTCGCATTCAAGACTTCTCTAGAGCTGCACCGTTCCTGTGGAACTTCCTTACCTTTTCCATTAGATGCTCACCCAGTCTCCACTCCTATAAAAAAATCCTTAAAAACTAACTTTTTCACAAAAGCGTATCAATTAAACTATTAATGGCTCCACAAAAAACCCTCACTAAGTCTTCATTGAATACTATTCTTCCAATCTACTTCCCTAATACTTCCCTTACCTTTTGTGTCACTTTACCCCACTCCCTCTAGCATCTAAGCTCATTGAGCAGGGTTCTCAACCCCTCTGTTTCTGTGTGTCAAACTTGTCTTATTACAATTACATATTTGTTAGTCCACCCATTGTAAAGCGCTATGGAATTTGTTGGCGCTATATAAATATAATAATAATAATAATTGTTACTATTATTATTATTAGCAAGGGTATACTTATGCAAAAGCCTGCATCATCATTTTAATACAATTTAGCATCTATGTATGATGTAAATTTAGCTTCACAAATTATATAAAACGCTATTTTATTAGGCCAGCCTTGCTTATGCCATAATGACACCACATTCCTTCTTACTAAATAATAGAAAAAGTGACCTGCTTTTAAATATTTATTTAGAGTTGGTGCCATATGTTCCAGCAATATTTTCGAGTTAATCAAAGACAGATGGTTTAATATTAAAAGCTATTACACTAATGGTGGCAATGCATCCCGTTTTTTTTTTTTTTTCTTGTCTTTCAGCTTGAATTGAAAGAAATGGAAGAGAGTTAATTTCTGCATTCATTATGTTTCTGATGGCGGTTTTGAAGTACTGCACATTTGCACAAGAGAACAAGCGAAGTACAGTGATTTTCTGGAGCTTAGCACTTTGTAAGTACCAAGGTAGCCGTCATTAACAAGGCTTTTCATACTTCATTCTAACAAGTATTAATGGAATAGAAGCCTTTTGTTTGCACTTACATCAAATGAGGTATGATTTGAACAGCCGGCCTTTAAACTTGACCATTTTATAGGTGGGACTCTTCTAAAGACTAATATTGCTGAGATGCCTGTCCAGGCAGTGTAGCCTATCCGCTGCAAATAGCTTGGATTATATATAAAGGTGTATTTTTTTATATAGCATATGTGATCCAGCGCACAACCTGTTATTTCAAAGCTCACAGAATGTTATAGGTGCTTGTATGAGATTAATCCAATTACTTGGAAAATGTTTCCTCCTGGGGCTCTCTATGGAGAAAGGTCAAAAAGGGCCCTGGAATAAGGCACATGTGACAAGGAGGAGTGCAAATCCAAGGAGTTGGCCTGGACTCCCAAATATATTTATATATTAATCCAAAAGGGTTGCACTCACCTAAACATGCATACGTTATAGGGTGCTGCTGGGGTCAACAATCTAGATCCAGTGCACTTCACTAAGTAGAAACCTTAAAGCTCACAGAATATAGTAACAATACTTTTTCATTCTGAGAGCTTTGAAATTGCTGTGTTTTTGAATTAGTAAGTATGTATGCACGTTTAGTGAGTGCAGCCTCTTGGTTTCATATATATATATATATATATATATATATATATATATATATATATTTATATATGTATCTGTTCATGGATCCAGCACTCACTCTCTCCTAGTCTTGTCCTTGCCTGTGTGCAAATCACTTATGCCAAAATATAAAAATCAAGAAAGGTGCACTCGCAGGACTTTGTAGACACATCTTGAAGCTTTATTGTGCAATCATAGACCAGAAAATGTGTTGACGTTTCAGCAGTGGTCTTTAACCGGTGGTCATCGGACCGTTGACGGTCCGCAACAATTTATTGCCGGTCTGCAAAACTTTTCACCCAACTGTACCACTATAGTATGGCGGTATAGTCGGGTGGAAGCTTTCACGGACCGGCAATAAATTGCCGCAAAATATTTTCCCAGTAGTATGATCATAGCACTATGAACTGTGCCTCTCTCTCCCCTGCCGGCTCTGCAGGACCGGAGGGGAGATCAGAGATCTCCCTCTCTGGCCCACTAGCACTGTAATGCTGGCAGCCAGCAGGGGAGGGAGAGAAGACCCATGGGAGCTCTAGCCTGCAGCTCTGCCGGGTTCTCCTCTCACGAGCTTGGAGCGTTGCCACAGTTACCTTGGCAATGCTCCGAATCTCGCGAGAGTGAACTCTAGCCTGAGCTGCTAGAGTTCACTCTTACCACTGGGAGCGCCAGGGCTTCCCCACTGGACCACCAAGGATTAATACTGTCTCCCCTCCCAGGCAAAGGTAAGCAGGGAGGGAAGAAAATCTATATTTATTAATCTACCCTCCAACCCCACAGACCCACAATAATTCTCCCCATACACACACACCGCTCCCCACACACACACATTGCCTCCCATAGTAACACACTGCCCCCTATGCACACACACTGCACCCCTCACACACACACACACAAAAACAAACTGCACCACACACACACACACGCACGCACACACACACATAAACTGCAACCCTCTCACACACACAGCACCCCTCACATACATAGCACCCCTCACATAAACAACACCCCTCACTCCTCACACATACCATTGTTTTTTATTTCTGGCTGACCCCAGTCTGCAAAATATTTCTCCTGTTTTTTGCCGGGTGTTAAAAGGTTGCAGAACACTGCCATAGAGAACGTTTTCTGGTGTTTCGATATATATATATATAATAAGACTGTATGTGGAGTAGGTCCAGAACCCTAAGAGGGCATTTTTTATTTCATAATGCAAACTCCACAAATACGCTTTTCTTCACATGATGTTTTAGGCCAGCATTAGTGTTAGTGTAAGTGTTAAGGTAATTTAGTTTAAGAGTTGAGAATTAGTGTTAAGTAGTGATTTCCCGAACGGTTCGCTGGCGAAGAGTTCCTGGCGAACATATGCGATGTTCGGTCCGCCCCCTATTAATTTACTAATGCTGTGGCTGCTCACTGTTAAAAAAAAAAAGGGCCCCTGAGTGGGTGGGGGCCCTAAAAATAACAATAAGGGGGGGACCTACTGCCCCACCTGGCCCCCACCCCTGAGCGGTGGGTGGGGGCCCTAAAATTAACAATAAGGGGGGGACCTACTGTCCCTCCCGGCCCCCACCCCTGAGCGGTGGGTGGAGGCCCTAAAATTAACAATAAGGGGGGGACCTTCTGTCCCCCCTGGCCCCCACCCCTGAGCGGTGGGTGGGGGCCCTAAAATTAACAATAAGGGGGGGACCTACTGTCCCCCCCCAGCCCCCACCCCTGAGCGGTGGGTGGGGGCACTAAAATTAACAATAAGGGGGGGACCTATTGTACCCCCCCGGCCCCCACCCGTGAGCGGTGGGTGGGGGGCCCTAAAATTAACAATAAGGGGGGGACCTATTGTCCCCCCCGGCCCCCACCCCTGAGCGGTGGGTGGGGGCCCTAAATACAAAGGGGGGGATCCTAGTCACCCCTCCCCCCCCAAAAAAATGAGCTCCCTACCTACCCCCCTCACCCTAAAAATAATGAGTGGGGACCTTTAACTAAAAACCTGTAAAAAAAAATTAGATAAAAATAACTTACCATTTGATGTTTTCTTTCTTCTACAATCTTCTTTTTTCAGCCCCAAAAAAGGTAAAATAAAAAGCCATAAGAACCGACGCAATTAAAAAAAACAAAAACAAAAAAAATGAGCGCACAAAAAAATAATCCATCTTCACCCATGGAGGGCTCCACGCAGACTGAACTCTGCAGGGCAGGGGAAGGCTTATAAAGCCTTGCCACGCCCTGCAATTAGGCTAAGAACACTCTGATTGGCTGGTTTAAGCCAATCAGAGTGCTCTTTGTCATTTTACTCAGCGTGGGAAAATTCAAAAGAACTTTCTCACGCTGTGTAAAATGACACAGAGCACTGTGATTGGATGGCTTGAAATCCATCCAATCACAGTGCTCTGTGTCATTTTACACAGCGTGGGAAAATTGAACTTTCCCACGCTGTGTAAAATGACACAGTACTCTGTGTCATTTTACACAGCGTGGGAAAAAACTAATTTTAGGGCCCCCACCCACCGCTCAGGGGTGGGGGCCGGGGGGGACAATAGGTCCCCCCCCTTATTGTTATTAGGGCCCCCACCCACCGCTCAGGGGTGGGGGCCAGGGGGGACAGTAGGTCCCCCCTTTTTGTTATTTTTAGGGCCCCCACCCGCCGCACAGGGGTGGGGGTCAGAGAGGGGGAGGACTGTAGGTCCCCCTCTCATTATCTTTATGGCCCCCACCGGCCGCCCAGGGGTGGGGGCCGGAGAGGGGGAGGACAGTAGGTCCCTCCCTCATTATCTTTATGACCCCCACCCGCAGCCCAGCGGTGGGGGCCGGGGGGGGGCAGGAGAGTAGGTCTTCCCCCCCCCCTCAACCACTATTGTGGCCAGAAAGAGTCCCTGTGTGTTTTAAAATTCGCCTGCCTATTGAAGTCTATGGTGGTTCGCCGGGTTCGCGAACATTTGCGGAAGTTCATGTTCGCGAACCGAAAATTTTGTGTTCGCGACATCACTAGTGTTAAGGTACTATAGAGGTTTATGATTAGTCTTAGTTAAGGGTAGGTTTATTAAGAAAGTAAGTGGGACCAATACATATCTCATTTAATGTATACTTTGTGGGGCCAATACACACTTAATTTGATGTATACTTTGTGGGGTCAATGCATGCCTCATTTGATGTATACTTTGTGGGGTCAATGCATGCCTCATTTGATGTATACTTTGTGGGGTCAATGCATGCCTCATTTGATGTATACTTTGTGGGGTCAATGCATGCCTCATTTGATGTATACAAATAGATTTCTTCACACAATCCACAAAAGCAAAATAGAGCATAGCCAATGAGTACACAGCAGGTAGCACAGCTAGGTTAATGCACAGACTGAAACCTAGTTTGAATCCACACATTCTTGCTATGTTATATTGTTTACCATCATTGACCTTATTATTGTTTCACTGCTTGTATTAGAAATATTTTAACATGCTATTTGTCTGGTGCAGGATTAAAAAGAGATAACATATTTTGAGGTAGATGGTGCATTTTTATGTATTGTGTATTGTATTTTTTTAATGCATTTTATGTGCTTAGAGCATCCATTTAATAGTTGTTGAAGCCATTTCATTATTTAAGAAAGTGTCTGCATTGCAGAGAAATACAATTGGCATAAATTCTGCTCTATGTTGCCCATGATTGAAGACATTCATAGGAAAGACAATCAGTGCTTGACGTTGGAAGTATGATTTTGTCCGCAGTAATTCATATGAATTATAACCCTATTTGGTAAGATTAGCCATGGTAATTATATCTGTGTGTGCAAGCTTGGCTTGAAGCTCTATACTTTATTTATTATCTACTCTTTATTTTATGTTATTGGTCTTGTGTGGTCCAGAGTACCTAAGGCTGTTTGCAGAACAATATGTATGTATTATTATTATTTTATTATTATTTATATAGCGCCATCAGAGTATATAGAGGGTCAATTTCAAGGAACACTGTCATCATTTTTTCTAATCAGAAATTGCATGTATTATAACCTCTGTGAGTACTATGTTGTCGTGCATATAATAATAATAATAATAATAATAATAATAATAATAATAATAACAAAGTATTTAACCAGGAAAAGCACATTCAGATTAGTCTGGTTTTCAAGTACGTCCTGGGGATGTTACCTTAGCCCAACATCCAGGTGTTGATACTATTACCCAATTTAATGGTACTCATTTTATTGACCTCGGAAGGATGAAGGGCTGAGTCAATGCCCTGCGACCCAAGCAGTGAACAGATTCTACTGATGATGCATTAGCCCACTGAGCTCCAAGCTTACCTGTGCTATATTGAGGCAGTTATCTTTAAGCCTGTATGGTCAGAAGCCCAGCTGATCTGACCCCAAAAAAAGATGTTGGTAATCAAGACCTTTGATTTATTGACGCATTTTGAAATCACAAACATGCACAGGACTTTGAAAAATGCACTGTGGCATGGTTTCAGATCTTTAAATTGTGCATGGTATTATAGAATGACATTAGAATGTGTCATTATGCCCTAACAAGGCTGATCTCAAAACTCATTTATCGTAGTTTAAGGACGCATTACTGTGAGTATTATTACGGAGCTCTGCTGTACACTCACATACACCAGCAATATGCAGCTCCTAGAAGAAAGAAAGACATTAGGATTGAAAAGAGGGACAGTGGCATTTTGACCCAAAATAGGGACTGTCCCTCCTAAACAGGAAAAATTAGGAACTATTAGTGATGTCGCGAACATAAAATTTTCGGTTCGCGAATGATGAACGCGAACTTCCGCAAATGTTCGCGGACTGGCGAACCGGGCAAACCGCCATAGACTTCAATAGGCAGGCGGATTTTAAAACCCACAGGGACTCTTTCTGGCCACAATAGTGATGGAAAAGTTGTTTCAAGGGGACTAACACCTGGACTGTGGCATGCCGGAGGGGGATCCATGGCAAAACTCCCATGGAAAAATACATAGTTGATGCTGAGTCTGGTTTTAATCCATAAAGGGCATAAATCACCTAACATTCCTAAATTGTTTGGAATAACATGCTTTAAAACATCAGGTATGATGTTGTATCGATCAGGTAATGCAAGGGTTACACCCGCTTCACAGTGACAGACCAAACTCCCCGTTTAACGCACCGCAAACAACCGCAAACAGTCCATTTGCACAACCGCAAACTCCCCATTTGCACAAGGTTGCCATGTCCCGTTCCTTGTCCTCACTGATGTCATTGAAGGTCTCTTCCTCCACCCAGCCACGTACAACACCAAGGGTCCCCAAAAGGTGACAACAAGCCCCCTGGGACGCCTGCTGTGTTTGGTCTTCCACCTCCTCAAAGCCACCTTCCTCCTCTGACTCCTCTTCTTCAGACTCCTCTCTCTGCGTTGCCTCTCTCTGTATTATTATAAGGTGTGTTAAGTAGTACTATTCCTATCGGTTTAATCCCTGTTACGTCCCCTATCAGGAGACGTGTATATGGCATCTATTTTAGGAACCGGGAGATGGAAAAAGATGCTTGGTCAAAGCGTACACTACTGTTACACCAGATATGAGTTGCACTGGTGTGACACTTTGCCCTGGCAGGCCCTGAAACGCACACGTGTGAAGGAAACTGACTGCTATTATATTACAGTCCAAAAAGTTTTGTTTTTGTTAAATGCAAGCTATTGTGACACCGGATATGAGTGGTGGCACTGGGCAGGCCCTGAAATGCACACCAGTGAAGGAAACTGACTGCTATTATATTACAGTCCAAAAAGTTTTTTTTTTTTTAAATGCAAGCTATTGGGACACCAGTGAGTGAGTGGTGGCACTGGGCAGGCCCTGAAACGCACACTCATGAAGGAAACTGACTGCTATTATATTACAGTCCAAAAAGTTTTGTTTTTTTTAAATGCAAGCTATTGGGACACCAGTGAGTGAGTGGTGGCACTGTGCAGGCCCTGAAACGCACACTCGTGAAGGAAACTGACTGCTATTATATTACAGTCCAAAAAGTTTTTTTTTTTTTAAATGCAAGCTATTGGGACACCAGTGAGTGAGTGGCGGCACTGGGCAAACCCTGAAACGCACACTAGTGAAGGAAACTGACTGCTATTATAGTACAGTCAAAAAAGTTTTTTTGTTTTTTAAATGCAAGCTATTGTGACACCAGTGAGTGAGTGGTGGCACTGGGCAAGTGGGCACAGTATATGCTGTGAGCCTGACACACAGGCTTGCAGGCAGGCAACGGCAATTACATTATACAGAAAAAAAAGCAGACTGATGTTTTAGCCCTAAAAAGGGCTTTTTGGGGTGCTGTCCTTACAGCAGAGATCAGATGAGTCCTTCAGGACTGTAGTGGACACTGAATACACTAGCCTAGCTATCAATTTCCCTATCAAATCAGCAGCAGCTACACTGTCCCTCCTCTCACTAAGAATGCAGCTTCACAATGAATGTAAAATGGATGCTGTCCAGGAGGTGGGATGGTCTGGGAGGGAGGGTCTGCTGCTGATTGGCTGGAATGTGTCTGATGACTGTGAGGTACAGGGTCAAAGCTTACTCAATGATGACGAATAGGGGGCGGACTGAACAGCGCATATTTTCGTCATCCGTGGCGAATGTGAACAAGCGATGTTCGCCAGGAACTATTCGCAGCGAACAGTTCGGGACATCACTAGGAACTATGTATGCATATAACATATATTCTGAACATGTGCTCTAATGTGCAGATTCAATTGTAAAATTACAAAGCTCATGTTTCATGTAAGATACAGCATCTTTATTTATATCTCTCCCCCAAAGTCTTTTAAGAATAGTCAGAATGTAATCCATCATACAGGTTATTTCACATTATACCACTATCTATTTTCTTCAACTATACTTTTCACCTATAAAAGATAATGGAAAACTACAAAGAGCTTCCTCTGTGCAGCTCAATCAAATAATGTGGCTTGCATTTCTCTTTTCAATATGATGTGAGTAATGCTGCTTTGATTTCTTCTTTGAAGAAAATGGGATCTTAGCTTATATCTGTTTCTGTCTTATGAGACGGGTTTAACACAGAGAAGGAGCAAGCACTTTTATTTCTTTGAATGTATGTAACTATGTAGATGTTTTGCAAAATTGGTCTTAAGTCTTAACAGAACTTTAAAGAAGTAAGAGACAAAAAAAAGCTCCATTGACACGTTAAGAAAAAGGCCATGACTATTTTCCTCTGCTAGTCAAGAAAATAAAACATTAAAAATGTTTTGGGATCAGAATTTATTGACACGCTTACAGAGGCGTAACTAGAAACCACGGGTGTGAAAATTGCCCTGCCAACCCACCCCCATACATCTCACCCTCCAGCCCCTGCATGTGTCACATTCACACCTCTCAGCCCCTCCATGTGTCTCATTCAAACCCCACAGGGTTAGTGTGGCAATATTGGGGGGTTGAGAATGACAGAATTGGAGTGGTTAATGAGATAGGGTGAGTGTGGCATGGTGAAAGGTGGCGAGTGTGACAGAGTGATGGAGAAAGAGTGTGACAGGATTGGGGGGTGATTGTGGCAGTGCTAGAGAAGGTGAGTGTACTAGAGTGAATATGGCAGAGCGATGGGAGGTATGGCATGGTTGAGTGACAGGATTGAGGGAGTTATTGTGAGTGTGGCAGGGTGAAAGGGATGAGAGTGTGTGTTGGGGTGACAGTTACACAGATACCCAGGTGCATACACAGACACACATGCAGATATACAAACAAACACAAACTGCATACATGCAGAGACACACCATATAATACATACAGATACATACACGGACACACATGCTGATACACAGACACACACTGACATACAGATACACAGACATACAGATACACATGCAGACAAACAGAAACACATACAGACACACACATGCACAAACACAGACACACACACACACACAGACGTACATACATACATGCACACATACACACACATGCAGAATGTTTTCTTTTAGGTGCAGGAGGGTGACTTCCCTGGGGTCCAGTGGCTAGCTCAGGCTGTTGGGAGTCAGAGTTCCTACTCTGACTCCCTCCTCTCCAACAACTCCTCTTCCTCAAGCGAGGTGCTCTGTGTAAACTGGGAGGAGTGATCAGGACAGTCAGTTCCTCCCAGCATCTGACCTCATCACAGGGGGCCTGGCCATGCTGTTAAAGCGCTGCAGCACTGACCGGGCCACCTGAAAATACTTTGCCCCGAACACGTGGCCCTTGCATGGCCTTGGCAGTTCTACAATGCGGTCCAGGGCCGCAACACATGGTCAGTGGGCACTCCTGTCGCAGGTGTCCACAGGGTGGGCAGGTACCTGTGACCCCTGCAACCGGGGTAGTTTTGCCACTTGACGCTTACAATAATGGAACACTGTCACAGGTCAATACTCTGATTAAACATATTAGTCTTGTTAAAGACAATTTGCATTGTTTCTGTTGTGTGTTATAAAGGTATTGAAACAAACAGCAACACAGATCGGCAGACAGACAGGTAAGCAGGCAGGTATTTTGATAGACAGAGAGATAGATAGACAGGCAGGGAGATTGCTGGATTGCTAGGTATATATGAACAACTTAAGAGAGACTGATGGACATATTCTTATTTTATGCCAAGAAAAATAGAATATAAATTTTTGATTTGTCAGTTTTTCCAACTTGGCTATTTTGGGATACCTTTTACAATTCTGTTTTCGATTCACATCAATTTGGTGTTCAGTAAATAAACCAAAATACTTTTCTTATATGTTTAAACAAAACCTGATAAAGTAACCAATATGAGCCATTTTTTTTTGTTTTACAAAGGCTGGTAGATAATTAAGGGAGTCTGACACAACTGGCTACACCTGGCATATTCATACATAGACACAATTTAACATAATGAGAATTCCACTGACAAATTAATCTTACACTTGAGACCCCATGAGAGAATGGTTAACGACAGACATTCAAATATTTAAAGGACATGCATTGTTTTGAGACAACAGTCTCATCCAAAAGGTTTAGCTTTAAATGAGACAGTTGTCTCATTCTTCAGGCTAAAAAAGCAGGCAAATGTGATTATTTTTTCATATTTTCCTGCTATTTTCTTCCTTGCACTTTACACACCCACTCCAGAGGGCAAAGGGAACACTGATCTAACTGATCTCTAGGAATACTTAAAAGTGCAATGCGTTAAAAGTGCAATGCGACTGTACAACAAAATTGTTAAGGAGCAATTGTAAGATTTTGCGATGCCACTAGAGACATCATTCCTAGTACGAGTGAATTGCCATGAATGTGCACAACTGCATGTGCACAGCTAGCAGCCACACATGTGAGATCAATGGACCACAGGAGCACACACCAAAGCGAGTAGAGCCCCATCACTATCTGCCCCCAGAGCAGCAATATCAATGCTTGCAATCTTCAGTACAGATTATAATCAAATATAGTAAGAAATACTTGACCAGGGTAGTGTCACAATCTGGACAGGGGATTTATAATACATACTGTGTCACTGGCTTTTATATATGACATGGTAGTATTGTAGCTGTAACATGGGATTTCCTGTCTATGGTCCTGAATAGACTAATATCAGTGGATATCATTTAGAACATTATACACGCAAACAAAATATATGTATTAATGTATAACATATAATATGTATTAAACAAACAAACAACAAATACATGTAATGCATTGTAGTACTCTCTGTTTCAGTGTTATATGATTTCACTTGAATAATTGTTTAATTTTAATACTAAGTGAGTTTTTATAACAAGTCTTAAAGCTATCACTCCCCTCACATTCTGTAGGGCATTGTATAAAAAGTGCTACCCTGTAGAACATTGCTGGAGGAAATTCAATGTACACAGAAATGTGGGGTTTCTCCATGACTAATTCATTGATGGCCTCTCTTCATCCTATCTCTGTGTCATTCTGCAAGGTAGCACTTTATATTATATAACCACCTGCATTTAATAGTGACAGGTATCTAGAAAATCATATATAAGATATATTTTAAACAGTAAAGGAAAATTGAATGTAGGAATATCTTTAGAAAGACTGTTTCCTTTCGAAATTTACCCCATAGGACACATAACGGAAATATTCCATCATGATTCCTTTTTATTCCAGAAGTTGTGTCCTTAAAGGGTTAAATAGAACCATGTAAAACGTTTCCCATTGTAGATTAACAGAATATAGTGTGGGTAATTAACTTTCCAAATTTGCAGCATCTTTGGATTAACCAATATTCACTGAAATAGTGAGGTTACCTGCAGATTGGTCAGTGAATATGGAAAAGCACATTTTGTGTCAATATATTCTTATTGACACAAACAATGCCTTTTGCACAGTGAACCCCTCTGTAAACTGAGTAACACACACTTCTGTACACAGTGAATCCCTCTATATGGTGAGTGACACAACTAATGGTCTGCAAAGTGAATCTGTCTACATACTGTATACATACTATATGTGTAAACTAGTCAGTTGATACACTTGCTCTTTCGTTTCTGTATGCAGGGATACAGATAATCACTTTGTCATCACGTTTTCTATGATCTCAGTATCATTTGCTCTTTGGTTTCCAAAGTCATGAGAATGCACATGGTTTCTCATGCACAGCTAGTGCTAGTTCATGTGAAACTGAAATGACTGGATTAGTGAGTGGGTGAGAGGTGGGTAAAAGGCAAGGGAGAGGTGGAAAAAAATCCCCAATATGAAAGGCATGCCAGGCAAAGGAAACTTACAAACTTTATAGTAAGTTTATAACATGTTTTACATACTTTTCAATGTTTTGTTGGTTTATTTTAGTTTTTATATTTTTGTAAAAGTGTTGAATGTCCCTGTAACACAGAGCAAAAAAATTAAATAAAAAAAGAATGTCGGGTGAAATTTGATAATGCTATTTGGTAGTACAAGATATAAGGTGGTATTTACCAACCAAGTGAGGAAAATATTTTGCATCATCAGCATAATTTCTCTTATGGTATTTACCAAAATACTACAAGAGAAATTAGTGAAACCTGCGAGGAGTAGGTGGGTTTAATTTACCAGCTAAGCACATAAACTGGTGATAACTTTTACATAAATCTCAATCATTCATTATTTTTAACCAAATCTTCTAAAATGTAAACTCTTGTATGTAGATTTCAGCCGTATTTGTATTATAAATCTGTTTTTCTGGACACAGAACAGCTGCAAGATATAGTCGGTAATATAATTCTCTATATATCACTAAGCAGGCAAATATCGATAAACAGTGTCAAAACAAGGAGGCTTTGTTTCTACCGTGCTCCTTAGTAATAAATATATTTCATTAAATATGTTAAAGTACCACATGGGATCGGGCCTCTTATCTGCTGTCACTGGGCATAATTGTTTCCTGATGAATGATTCAATGTATTAACTTCAGCTGCGTTTTGAATAATTTGATTGTATGGTGACAGGTTCGACTTCTACACTACCGCAAATAAACAAGAAGTGATGCTGGCACTTATAATATTATAATCTATTCAAATATTAATGATGTGCTGAAACAAAACCACTGTGTGTAAATCAATTACTCAGTTACACAAAGTGAACAAAAAAGAAACACACAAATCATAAAGTGGTCAATTTGATTAATTAAACCTTGTTGAAAAAAAAAATAATATATATATATATATATAATTTTTTTTATGATTCCACAGTTTTCTATAAAAAATTGTAAATAATAGAACAAAATACAAAACAACCTTTATGCCGCAGTATATTTTATATCAAAGGATGTGGCTATGATATGACTGAGATGATATGATTCCCAAACATGTTGGAAAAAAAAGTATATGTCCTAAATAGGCCACCCTAGTAAATATTTAATCTAGGTCTCTGCCTTTGATAATTACTACTGACACAGCTTCATAAACAATGGTTTTAAACTTGATACACTTACACTTGTCTTTAATATCTGGATTAAACTGTCTTTTGTCTACAGTGTCTGTATATGTACCACAGACACCTGGGTTGGCAAAATAGCTGAGTCTTTAGACAATGTCATCTTAATGTGCTAATTTTAGTGCTGTACCATTTTCGTGATAATCTAATTTTTATTTAAATTTGTCTATTTGTCAGATATTTTATTACTCCACAGAAAATTGTGGTTTACAAACTGGCCATCAGACATCTCTTGAATAAAGACTCTAATTTTATTATTTAACATGTGGCATGATTCGCCATTTGATGTCTGCATAGGTTCATTATGAAGCAGAGAAATTAAAAGCCCTCCAACGAATATGGGTGCTTGTTTTGCAGGGTACACAATGATTTATAACTACTCTTGGCATTGATCCTTAGTCAATACAATTCAATTTGACGAAATATGTGCAGAATGCTACAGTGAATGGCTTATGTGAAAGTTTGTACTTAATGCCCATGTTTTAACTTGCTGGTGGTTAGGCTTTGGGAGTATGATTGACAGAGTTCACAATGAAAGCTTTTGCTGTACTATGAAAACTAAATAAGAGAATATTGGTGAGGGGGATATTAAGGAAATGTACCTTCTCTGTTAAATAATTGGGAAAACTCATTTAAAAAGTTTTATTGAAATAATTAGTACTTGAAAGAAATTACAAAACAAACACTAAGGTTAATTCAATAGTTGACCACTTCCCAACCAAAAACTGAAATTTTCCTTCATGGAAAATTTCCGTCATCTATTAGTTAACCCACGAGCCGCCTCCCTGCTCTTTCGCAGTCAGTGTGAAGTGCAGGGAGACTGATCAGTGCTGATGCCGATCTTCTCCCTGCAAAAAAAAAAAAATAGTTAGGTCAAATTCCATCCCGTTTTCCCTGCTTTATTAAAATTAACCCCTTCACTGCCATTTGACCAAAATACAGATCAGGGTATTTTACTGAGATCTGTTTTTTTTTTTTTAACCCCTGAGGATTAACTTTTATTTTATTTTTTACCCTCAAGGGTTACATTTATTTTATTAATAAATTTAAATATTTAAAAATGATATATTTAGCTAGCTGGGATGGGTGGAAGTTAGTGGCGAATTGGGGAATTTGGTGTTAGGCCAGCTAGTGGTTAACATTAAAAAAAGTTTTTTTTAAAAAGTTAACTTTTTTTTAATAACATAAAAAGTAAAAAAAAAATCCCACCACCCTTTACCCAGTCCTAATAAAAATTAACGCCTTGCCTGCCAGTTGATCACTGCCTACAGTGATCAAAATACAGATTACTGTATTATACTATGATCTGATTTTTTTTAACCCCTGAGGGTTAACTTTTATTTACTTTTTAACCCTCAGGAGTTACATTTATTTCATTAAATATTTTAAAATGATATATTTTGCTAGCTGGGGTGGGTGGGAGCTATGGGAAATTTGGGAATTTACTGTTAGTGCTGCTTACTGCTAGTTAGGGGTTAACGGTAAAAAAAGTTTCTAAACATTTTAAAAGTGTAAAAAAGTTTTAAGAAAGTTTTAAAAAGTAAAAAAATTAAATAAGTAAAAAAAGTTTAAAAACAAATTTTAAAAAGTTTAAAAGAGTAAAAAAATAGTTTAAAAAATGCTCATTACCAGTATACCTGGAACAAACTAGTGGGGAAATTATCCTACGCTAAGGTTCAAAATATGCCTTTTGACATAACAAACTAGCTAAACTACTCCAAAATGGAACATGGACACAGGGTAAAACTTCAAAGTTAGAAAAAAACTGAATGGCTGCATCTCAAATGTGTCCCTTCACCATCCACATATAGCTGGCAAAGGTACATGTGGGGGTATTATTGTACTCAGACGACATAGCTGAGCAACATATGACATATTATAGAGCCGTAGCCCACATAAGATTTGCTAAATATACTGTGCAAACTCACTTTCTGTGTCAAAAAGGCAGAAAAAAATGCTTATTACCACTACATATGTCACAAGCTAGCGGAAAAATGATCCCATGCCAAGATTCAAAATATGCCTTTTGAAATACCCTGGGATGTCTTCTTTAAGAAATGGTATGCCTTTATGGTGTAGTTGGAATATATAGCCTGCTAAAAGACTCCAAAATGGGACATGGACACAGCGTAAAAATGTAAAGTTTGAAAAAAACTAGAATGGCTGTGTCTGAAATGTGCCCCTTCAATGTCCTCATATACATGACAAAGGTACATCTATAGTGCAGTTGGAATATGTACCCTGCTAAAGTGCTCCAAAGTGGGACACGGACGCATCAAAACCTTCCATGAAAATTCACACTTAAAAACCTGAACTTTTACAGCACTGTAAAAGTTTAGGCACAATATATGCCATATAAGATAACCTGGGGGTGTTTGCTTTATAAAATGGAAGCCTTTTGTGGGGTTATTTGAACAGTCAAACTGCTATAATACCCCAAAATGAAGCCAGTCAAATTCATCTATGACAATTCTAACTATAGAAACTGAAATAGCAGTCTCTCTTATATGGCATTGTAGATTCACAGAATAGTGCCAAAGGCATATATTATACTCAGCAGATGTAGCTGAACACAATATGGGGTTCTCTGCAGGAATAGCACACACCAGCTTTACAAAATACACATTACAAAAACCTTGTTATATGTGTATATGCCAAAAAAGAGAATAAACACAATTTTACTCCAATATTTAGCAGAGATTGGCAATGAAATGGCTATGTTAAAGGTGTCAAATTAATCTTAGGTAAGTAGCCAGTGATATCTACTTTATATAAATATACACTTGTCTGTGGCAATTTTGTTTTCTGTGATGGCTACTAAACCTACAAGACAAACATACCAACTTCTAAAATTGTTTCACATTGAAATTTATTTTAGTCCTTGTATTTTGTGTCCTGTAACTTTCAAAATAAGCTGAAATCCATCACATATTATGTAGTCTATAAATCAAGACACAAATACATTTATTCTGAATTACTTTTCGTAAGCTGGACATATTATGCACTCGCTATTATTGCCAAAATTGTTTATTTCCCATTGTTTGGCATTTTTTTAAAATAATTAATGAGAATTTATCTATGTATATGTGACATCAAATTAAAGCCATTTTTACCCTCTAAAAAACAGAATATAATGTGTATGTGTATAAAGTAGTATATATGTGTTGGTGCAATAAATGACAGAGATGCAAATTGCTTCTGAACACAAACAGCAAAAATGACTTATGTCCTTAAGGGTAAGACAAGCTTTTGAAGGGGTTAAACTTTGTTTATCTGTGGTCAGCAACATTAGCAAATTAGAGAATAGATTTTACTGTAGACCCTATTGAAAAACAAACCAGTCAGGTGCCAGGAATTCTTAAGAAATACAGACAGAACTTCAAGAAATAAACTTGAAAGGTCTTTAAAAAAACCACGGGAAAACACAGTTTTTATTTAATGTACATTCAGTTGTTTTAACACATTTCTATAGACTAGCAACCAAAGAAAGTCTTACCCATTGAGATAAAGGTCCAAAGCTATATGTTTCGATATGCAACAGCAACACAATAGTCTTATTCCAGCTGTCAGAATTGTAATGTGATGTAAATAGGGTCCATTTTCTTTTTAAAAATGGCCTTAATGGAATTCACTGGCCATCTGTACAACTTAAGTGAATTTGATAGGTTTTGGCCTCATATTCACGCAATGTTTTCTCCCTGTTCAAATCTATTTATTTTTCCTAAAAAAGTTTAACCCTGTCTAACCCTGTCCCTTAGCCATGCCTCCTTTTTTCACAAAGTGTCTATCTTATTGGAGGGTAAACAGTGCAGCTTCAGCCAATAAGAGATCAGTGTGAGCTTGACAACTTCAACCCCACAGCCAATCACTGTCCTCTTTGTAACTCATTCAATCCCCCACATTGCAGTCATGTCACACACATACACATTAATATATGCACACACATACACACAAACCTAATGAGACACGTTGACAGAAACAGACACACAGTCGCAGTGTATGTCTGGCAGTGTGTATTCTTGTGCATAAGTTGTCAAAGTTATAAACATTCTGAAAATGTGTTCTGTTTCATCAGGTGTTACATAGACCCATTATGACTGCCTGACTGACTGACTGACTCTTTGATAATACAATTTGGATCACACATGCCTAACCATTTTAAAATGTCGTACTTGGCACAGGTATTTTTTAGATAAGAAATTGTTTCAGTTATTTTTTTAGGATTTAACAGAATTAAATGCAAAATAAAAATTTAGAACAACAATGTTTTGACCCTTCTCAAGCAAATATAACAAATTAAAAGCTATTCCACAATTTCTAGAGTTTATTGGAAGGCAGATAGGTATAGTTAGATATTAATTCACATAAAAATGACCTGTAGCACAATACAATGTTATAAGGCATGATTATATTTGTTCAGTGAAAATTGAAAATGACAAGTTATTATGGAAATGTAATCACTTCTGTACATTTTTGTGTGTGTTTTGTATGATTGTCTAAAACTGCCAAACACATTTCACCTCTTCATATCCAAACATATCAGATATAGATAGACGTAAGAAGCAGCTCTCATGACTTATGAATGAATACTTACAATGAGTTATTATGACACATCCATCTTCCCCTAAAGACACTCAGCTCTAAATTCATATGAGCCAGTCAATATTGGAAAATGACAGGTGATGGATAATGCTTGATATATATGCCCTTTATAGCATAGCATAATAAGTCTCTGATATATTCCTTCCAATTCATATTGTTTCTATTTTTCATAGCAAACACATATTTAGCATTTGTGAAACCCTTCTTTTTACAATTTGTTAAACACTTTATTTTTTATTATCAATATTATTATTATTTTTATTAGTTATTTAAATGCTAACTATTTTTTAGTATTTACATAAAGACACATTCTCAAAATACAATTATTAAAGGACAGCCCAGACTCGAACTATATAAAAAAAATATAGAAAACAATGACTGGCAATTTGAATGTTATTATTATTATTTTTATATAGCATCAACATATTTCACAGTGATTTACAATTATAGAATGGGGATCATTTTCATTGATAACAGGTAATTTGACATACAAAATAGAGACTAGAGGTGAAGAAGGCAAACAACCTTACAATCAACGAAGAAGGGACATAGATACACAAGAATAATAACAGTATGTGAGGGGGAGGAAAGATTGACAGCTAAGTAAGCTAGTAAAAGTATTGTGTGGCAAAACCAAACAGTGGAAGGTGAGAGAGTGAGGGCAATTGTATTGAGATTATTGTAACCCAGGAAGATGGTAGGCTTTTCTAAAGTAGAGTATATTAACTGACTTCTTAACGGACTAGATCTAGGGGAGATTGTGATGGTAGTAATTTTAAAATCTATTGGATTCAATTATCTCCCATTTTTATGGATCTGATTTTTATTAGGAAATTTAATATGAGATCAAGTTTTATATAGATCTAACAATCAAAAGGTTGCCATATCCTCCTCCAAACATATGTTACATTTATTTTGTTTGTCTTTTCTTTTTTATTTAATTGAAGAATAAAAATCACACAAAAATATCAACTAAGAATATGACATTGATCTGACTAACGGTGTATGCTCTCCTCATTGTTTGACATCTTGAATTAAGACAATATATTCATCTGTCATCCATCACATTTCTGTTATTATTATGTCCTTAAATTAATGCATTACTGCTACCTTACTATTGGGTATGTCTTCATGGAGGATTGTGTGTGTGTGTACATAGATAGACAGGCAATAATTAACAAAGCAGGATATATTAAAACTCACAGAGGAATCTTCTGTAGCAGTATGTTAGATTATACAATTGCTGTGCAAGATACGATCAGCAAATTCCTATGAATTACCACATTTTTCAACCTGGTATCCTATCTCGGGGTTGAGAGTATACGTCCATATGCTGACATATTTAATTTGTTTATAAAAATAATAAATAAATATGTATAATATAAGTAACAATAGACATACACACTTACTTCATCATTGTGCTATGACACCTAGGACATGGGAACTGAACGCCTATCAGTGCATGGAATAAAACAAAGAATTAACTTAAAGGGACTCTATAGTTAACAGAACAACTACAGCTTATTGTATTTGTTCTGCTGAGTAGAATCCTTCCCTTCAAGTTTTTTGCAATAAACATTATTGTTTTAGAAAAAATACAGTGTTTACATTACATCCTAGTGAGAACTCCACTAGCCACTCCTCAGATGTCTTCTAGAGGTGCTTCCTAGGGTAGTGCTGTACACTGTGCAGTACTGCTATTCAGTGTCTCCACTCTCTGCATGCAGACACTGAACTTTCCTCATAGAGTTGCATCAATTCAATACATCTCTATGAGAAGATGCTGATTGGCCAGGGCTGTGTTTGACTTGTGCTGGCTCAGCCCCTCATCTGCCTCCTTGACAGTCTCAGACAATCCTATGGGGAAGCATTGTGATTGGCTCAGACCACCAATTCTGATGATGTCAGCAGACAGCAGGCAGTTCAGGGGCAGAGGCAGCAGCTGCAGACATTAATACAAGTAAGATTTTACTATTTTTAGTGAGACAAGGGGGCACCAGGGGGCTAGATGGTGGTTTTAACACTCTAGGTTCAGGAATTTATGTTTGTGTTCCTGACCCTATAGTGACCCTTTAATTATGATCCCAATGTTTGTCTGGCATTCAATAAACATGGGGAGCACAAAAACCACAGTTCATACAACAACTGTGTTTTGCTCTAATACTGCCATTTCCTCCAAGGAGTTCCTCCAAAGCTGTCTTTTCATTATCGTTTTTGCTTTGTTCCCTGGGAGATCTGCTTGAAAAAGCTCAGTAGTATGAGTGATTTGTAACAATTTTTCTCTTTCAGTGTTCATGCCCATGATCTGGCTAAAATAAATAGTTTCTACCTCCTCAACATTTCATCAAAATGCAACCATTTCTCTAAACTCTCCCTCCACAAGAGAAGCTATTATGTTTACACTTATCCTATCCATTTTGATTTATGGCTATATTTTAGGAACCCATTCCACCGTCTCTTACATCTTACATCTTGCTTTTACAGTCTGCAGTTTATTGGGAAGCAGGAATTATCTACAGCACACCTCTTCAAAGAATAATGTTACATTTAAAAAACATATACTAATACATCTGTATAGACAACACAACCCACTAAAATTTCATTTGTGTAGAATTGTATAACACAATTACAGATTTTAGTCAAAAAAGCCAAATTTAGAAAATAAAATCTCATAACTTTTTCAATCCCACTGACGATCCTTCACAATAACCAATTCAGGTCTTGATTTAATAATCTTGGATAAGCTTACCAAATTATTTAATATTTTTGCATGAACTTTTTAAATTATTTTATGAACATTTTAAAATATAAAAAAAATCAGATATAGATATAAAATATAGCTCAACATATCAAAAATATAAAACTATTACAAAAATCAAATAGTTTTATAATATTTTATAATTAACAAAAGGTATTCAAAAATATGAAATCATTTGAAAAGCTTCTCTAACAATATTAAATGAAGGCTTTAGAGCAGTGGTTTACAAACTTTCTAGGTTCTAGGCGCCCTTAATATTTCAATATTTTTCCAAGGCACCCCAAGTTAAAACAATTTCCTAAGTTGTATATATGTACAGCGCAGCGGGATATACTAGGCCCCTGTTCAGCAGAAATGCTTGCCGTTCAAGTGCCGATTCAGAACCTAATCTTAGGAGGGGCACTGGTAGATTATTTAAAGAAAAAATCCAGGCACAATAACCAATACAGCACTTTGTAGTGGTTATTGTGCCAGCAGTGCCCTCCCAGAGTAAGTAGTCAAACTCTTTAAGTACATTTTGACAAGTTACCTGGGATCTGCTGAGATAGGGGCTGTCATAGGGGATAGGGACAATAGTGTTTGTGAGGGGTGCAATATGTGTGTGTGTGTGTGTGTGTGTGTGCACGTGTGTGGGGTACAGTAAGTGTACGGGGGTGCATTGTGTTTGTGAAGGATGTATTGTGTGTGTGAAGGATGCAGTATGTGTGTGTGAGGTGTGCAGTGTGTGTGTATGTGAAGCAGTTTGTGCGTGAGGTGTACAGTGTGTGTGGGGGAAGGTTGTATGAGGGGTACAGTGTGTGTGGGAGGGGTGCAGTGTGTGGGAGGGGGAGGTTGTGTGTGGGGGCAATGTGTGTGGGGTGGCAGTGTGTGAGGGGTACAGTGTGTGTAAGGGGTACTGTTTGTGTGTATGGAAGGGCAGTGTGTGTGTATGGGGGGTAATGTGTGTGTGTATGTATGGGACACAGTGTTTGTGTATGGAGAGATAAATGTGTGTATAGGGGGAGTTATTGTGGGTCTGTGGAGGTAGGAGGGCAGATAAATATATACTTTTTTTTTTTTTTAAATAATAAGAATTTTGATATCCCCCCTACCTGCTTGCCTTTGCCTGGGAGGGGGGACAGTACAAGGCAATCCCTGGTGGTACGGTGGAGAATCCTTTGTGGTCCGAGTGGTGAGAGTGAACTCCTGCAGCCTCAGGAGTAACCACGGCATCACACCAAGCTCGTGAGAGGAGAACCTAGTGGAGCTGCAGGTTCGAGCTTCCCTAGGTTATCACTCCCTCCCCTGCCGGCTGCCAGCATTACACTCCTAGCACGCCGAAGAGGGAGATCTCCGATCTCCCCTCCAGCCCTGTAGAGCCAGCAGGGGAGAGGGAGGCACAGTTCCTGGTGCTATCATCCTAGCATCAGCAAAATATCTTGCGGCGCCCCATGTGCCTCGGCCACAGTTTGGGAACCGCTGCTTTAGAGAATAAACCTCAGATGTTTTCTGGAAGTAGATGGCAAATAAATAGTGTATTCATATATTTTAATGTATCAGAATTCCTGATCCTAAAGTTAAACTGAAGTAATTATTAATGTTATCATGCATACTATCTGTAAAATCATCGACTCACACCATTCTCTTCCAACCAGTCATCTTCTCCTCCTGGAGCTTTATTGCCAGGTGCCGACAAGAGTATACCATTGACATTGATGGAGGACACATTATGCCTCACAGTTTGCTGTGTATGGGGCTGCAAAGCCACAGACTAGTCAGAGTGTCCATGATGGCCCCTGTCTACTGGCGAAATAATCTTTAATGGGCATGTAAGCATCAGAACTGGACCAGGAGTGTGGGATCCTCCATAGATAGAGCCAATTCCACAGGTGATGGCTGAGGGATTGCCACTTCTTAACAGCGGTGACTCCAAACAGTGTCAAGAAATATCAGGCATAGGAAAATCACTGAGACAAAGTAGAACCTTTTTTATCTCAGTATAATTTTTGACTGGGTTGGAAATGATTTTATCTTTGTGAAATACTCATGTTAGAGGTTGGGTGGGGCGACACTGTCATATTAATAATGCAATTAACTGTATCTGATATGTTAAAATTACATTGCTTTGAATTACATGTTAGTTTGAAAGACTATTTTGTTAACTTTGGGATTTATCTGCTAAACATGAAACTGTTAAGAGCTGGTAAATTTGAAACCCCCCAAAAACAGATGATTTGGAAATATTGTTGATTTAGAAAATTGTTCTGTTTTAATTATTCTATCCCAAAATATACAATCCCGTTTTCAGTTCTCCTCAATTGGCAGGTTAAAGAGTAGACCCTGAGTAATAGATTTTTTGAGTTTGCTTATAATTCCTTGACTTTGTAACGCTGGCATCTCCCATTGTCTTTTAAAACATTTCCCCCCCTAATTTCTTTCACTCTTGTAAGCTCCTCACTGCTTCCCCTGTGTCCATGATCCCCCAGTACCTCCATTTCTTTTATCATCACCATGCTGATTCCCCTGCCATGCCTGCCAGCTTTTAACTGTGTATATACACCTAGATAATTCTAAGAGTTAACAGAATAATAATAACTCTAACTAATGTTTCTATCTGAAATAATCTACTCGGAAATAAAACAGAAATGTTAATCAAAATTGGATAAAAAAATTAATGTTCATTGCAATATGTATCACATCACTGAAGATGCAATTAGATCAGTATTAATAAATTGCAGAATTGCTTGCAAGATTAGGTTTGCTTTTACTAGCGTGTTATTTTTTCTTACATTATGAGGATAAAAAGTAGATTGTTCTTTTAAATTGTATGGGCACACTATACCCCCAAAGCACACACCGTACCATCTATGCACACACATACCCCCAATACAGACAGTGCATCTCATTCAAATACAGTACACCACCCTATTCACAAACTGCACCCACTGTTTACAAACTCAAAAATTTATCTTTACATTATCTATAAGTTACTCTGGCTTTAAATTGGAAATTCACTTTGAAATCACTTTCGTGAATACCCGCCTCAGTGTCCTTTTTTTATCTCCATCTTGTTTGTGTGTGTAAGAATGGATAAAAGTTTTATAGAACAAATCTCAGTAAGTTTTATTTAAACTAAAAATAAATAAATGTGTCATAAAATGATTCTCTGTTAGTAAGATAGATAAGGTTTGCAAAACATTTTCGGCTAGAAGAGTAATCAGGAGAATAAAATGTCTGGAAATAGCCCAACTCATCACCTTCCACACGCTCCATGATGGTGGTGACCATTTGGAATGTTAGAAGGGTGTGCTAATGCCATACCTCACAATACTTCAGATAAGCTAAGAGGGGTACTTGAAATTTGTGTTTAAATACAAGTAACATCTGTTAACCATTTGTGTTACTGGCTTTGAAAACAAATTACAAAAGCATTAGGCATATTTACCAAACCTAGACATTTAAATAACTGGCTAACCATACTGCTTTTGCATTTGCAACACTCATGAATACTATTTCAAGGCTTTTTTTAAATCATTTTTATATAATTTTATTGTAATAACTCAGAGTTATTCAATAAAGTTTGAATCCCCTTTTACTGAATGGGGAAAAAACATCTGGCCAGCTTGGCAAACTGAACATCACCAAACGGTTGGAATCTTGACCCAAATTTTTCACATCCAGGCACATATTTATAAATATCCAAACAGTTTAACAAATGGTTAAAAACATTTGGCACTGTCAAGGTTAATTATGTAGCAGCTGGCTAGCAGGTAATTAAAAAAGTAATAATACTAATAATAAAAAAAGCCCTGTTGGGGTACTATAAGGGTGGTTTTAAATCTCTCTATGCCAACATCTCCCATATGACAGCTGTTGGCATATCTACTCTATGTTTGAAACTAGTGACTGAGCAGTCATTTAATGGTGTAATAAGTTATGTACTAAACACAGTTGTGTTAACTTGAGAGTTTAATTACAGTTCTGCTGTTCCGGCCTATGTTTTTCAAGGTGGTAAGCACAACTCACTTTTAAGTGCATAGCCCATGCAATATTAATGAGACAAATTCATTTAATGTGAATGCATACCTCTAAAGTCAAGTAATACGAAATGTAAAAAAAGGAAAAGATTTTAGGATTGGTGGAACCTCAAAAGAGAGCAAAAATGCCTGCAAATACCTATGTGAAATTATTATTAAATCCTTTAATACAAAATCAAGCAGAAACATTTTTATTTTCATGTATTTTGCTGTATGAAGTCTAGTCCATAAAGTCTCACTCAACCTCATTTCTACTCTATTTATGATGACTAGCCTGTAAAGGGAAAAATGTCTCTGCCAGAAGCCACAAGTCATTGATATGATGAATATTAAGTTGCAAAAAATGCAAGCTCACCCCCTGCTTTCAAAAAGTACGGGAAGTTTCCATAAGTCATACCATTCCTACAATCGGGGAGGGAGAGGAATGAATGAACTGCCAGCATTACAGTAGCAGTCCAAAAATTTATAAAGATTGCTATAGCAGTTTTAAAACCCTTTTATTTTAGAAATATATGCTTTAACTGTATTTACTGTAAGTGGGTATTATGCTCAACTGCAGACATACTTTTTACATTCTGTCACAGTTTTTAGTAAGCTGTACTGCTAGTAATGCCTTCAGGGTCCTTAGAAATACCTAGAAGCAAGATGTTTGACCATTTTCATTTATATATTTTCGTCATACATAGTGCATGTGGGAAATATTGCTTTTTTGCTTTCATATTAACATTTCATATCCTGTGTAAAATATTGTAAGAAAAAGGACACTGTTGCAGGTTTCCTACTTCAGACCTGATTCTTGACAGTTTGGGTTTGCATATAAAATGTTCTTATTTTGAATGTTCATTTACACGTTTGTGTTATCCTAATAAAATTTAACATGCACTACACTCTAACATGCAGTGTCAGAAATCATTGAACAGCTTTGTGAGTTATAACCCAGAAACAGCATAATCTTAGGAAAATACTGTGTGATCTGCACTTACTTCTGCCAGAGGGTATGTAGTTGGTCAGGACAAAATATAAATTTGAGTATACATTAAGTATGAAAACATTGAACTATTTCTATTATGAGTTTGTAATGTATCAGACGCTACATAGGTAATCACATATTATTCTATTATTTTTATGCTATGTTTTATATTTATGTATAATTGACACATATATGTGCCAGAATAAATAAAATCTAAATCTATATTCACAAACACGAATACACCTCCTTTCTGATTATGGCACCTACAACGAGACCAATGACAGAGGCTTGCAGGCAGCTCACAGCATTCAATATATTAATAGAGACACATGGAGTATGTAAAATAGCTTCCTGTGATCTTTCCTTGGGCTTAAACCATCAAACATGCAGAGTTTAACATGTTCTCACTATTCCAGATTCTGATACTAGACAACATGAAATAAGGTGAAGAAACCTCTCTCTGACAATATAACAATTCTAAAAAAAAGTGTAACTTCTTTCTATTCTTTTAGTACCTTTTGCTAATGCCTGGGTAGACAACTTTTTTTCCACAATTGAAATTTGGCATCTGATACATATACAATGCTGTCCAGTTGTATGCAGAATATGGGATCTGAATTAAGGAAATCAATTTCTGAATCCCCCTTGAAAAATGTAAAGCCTACTAAATGATGCTATTATATAAAGACAGTTACAGAAATATTTATGCATATAAATAAATATGAAGTTGAATATTTTGACTACTGTTGCTCATGGACATTTGCATTTTTATATCAGAAATAGCCATTCCCTCGGTTCTTAGATGTGTTTTCTTTGGTCTATGACATATTTTTGCATTTTATCTGTGTTCTATGAAAAAGAATGCAATCAGTTACAGCTGCGATTGTAAATGCATGTATTTATATTTCGTCTGTGTTTGTCTGCATTCACATTCTGTGTCAATGGGAGACCGGAATAACAGACACATTGTACTGGTTTTGCATACACATTTAAACATCACACAATACACTTTTTTTTTTTTAATAAAAGGTCAATTTATAATAAATTATTGCTGACCTTATCACTGTCCCCCGTCATTGTAGGCATTTAGAACAATCAATGTGAAAAAGATCATCGTAGATAGTGTTTTGCAGCTGCTCTTCAGTACCCAGTTCCTTCATTGTGTGCCCTCATGTTTAATCAGGGTTTTTTTTTTGTGCATTTGGAAACAGTTTTCATTCAGTAATCATGTGTATTATCCACTGGAAGAATTAGGCCTTGCTAATTATAGCTGCGAAGATAGATATGGGTATGTGTCTCTATATTCCTGTTCCTGATGTCAGGTGACATATGTAGGGACAGTTATAACTTCCAAAACTGCAAGTATAATGCTGGGATGGGAGAGGGGTTGGTTGATGATAGCAAAAGGGGGGCCAATGTCACACATTGCTTTATTATGATGTTTGTAGTCATAAAAGGGAACCAGGATGTCAAGCAAAACTATAAACAGAGCTCTCATTTGATCAAGAATGAACAGACAGTGGTTCAAACTCTGTGTATGTTTTTATTCACACTATTTTTATATAAACACTTCCTCTCAATCCTGACTTCTAGATTATATCAAGCACCATCACCTTAGAGAGACCACTTACACCACATACATGTGTACCCTCTTAGCGAAGCCCATATTTAGTACATATGTAGTAATTCAGGAACTCAATAACTTAATGTAATAATGTAGCCTTATATATTAAACCTTATATATAATAAGGTAGAGTCAGAATATCTACCTACACTGTTTCAATAAAAATACATGATAGGTAAACTGTGCAGCAATAACTCCCACTGTAGTTCCTTCAGTGCAGTAGCCAAAACCAGAAAAATTGGAGAAATGCGCAACTGGTATTTAAAATGCACACTCAGGTGCTACCATATTTATTTGAAGGACAACATACATGATGCAAACGTTTCGGACTGTGACCCTTTGTCAATGCTAATGTCCTTAACTGAAGCATGAATACTTATATATACATAGAGTGCTCACATTAACTCAAATGCCTCCACCCACATGCCTCTACCCACATTTTATATAGGATCAAAATCAGCTGTTTAGCAAGTTCCAGTGTCCATCCACCACTGTAGAGGCTCCAATCACTTCCTGGTTCATCGGGACGTGCGCAATGACGTCAGACGTTGCGTCATGGCGCGTGACGTCATCACGTCCGGTTGCTAGGAAACGGGCAAACATAGACTCGTTCTAATCAATGATGTAAGTTAAACAAGCCATAACAGGATTACAGTATGATCCAGCATGTAGAATTGTGTAACACAGAGGACTGATAGGTAACATAAACTGGACCTTAGAATGGCTGGACTAACGTACCAAAGAATAGTCAGGAATAGCCGAGGTCAAGGGAAACAGAAAGAGACACGACGATAAGGAAAAGCCAGGAGTCAGGGATGCCAGAAAACAGGGAAGTCAAAATCAATGCCAAAGTCAAATAACCAGAATAACCAAAATCAATAACACGCTCTCGAACAACCACAAGGGAAATCATGACAGGGCACTGAGCAAGAGGAGAACTTGGCCTAAATACCCCACCTGTGGATCTGATTGGTTGTAACCGGCCTTTGACCCCAAAGGCAGTTACCAGGTTCCTATTTGCATGATTGCTGCTCAGCACAAACCCTCCTGTGGATTGATTGCTGCTCGGCACAACTTTTCCTGTCAGAACAGTAAATGGCATTAATCACATTTTTATGTGCGGATGAATACATGACAATAACACAGGCTACAAAGTATATTTATATCATCAGAAGCAGAGTATAAGGTTATAATACCAACATTAAACATATAAATGTATAATAAGAAGCAAAGGTATTAGGGGAAATTCTAGCTCAGCTGATATAATAATCAAAACATAACAAAAACCAACACTATTTACAATATGAATAAAAATTCAACATTTATTCTGCTTCTGATGATAGAAATATACTTTCTAGCCAGTGTTATGGCTTGTTTAACTTACACCATTGTTTAGAACGAGTCTATGTTTACCAGTTTCCTAGCAACCAGAAATGATGATGTCACGTGCCAGGCCACAACGTCTGACGTCATCATGCACATCTGACATCATCACACACGTCCCAAGGAACCAGGAGGTGATTGGACCCTCTAGAGTGGTGAATGGACGCTGGAACTTGCTAAACAGCTGATTTTGATCCTGTTTGAAATGTGGGTGGAGGCATTTGAATTTATGTTAGCACTCTATGTATATATGAGTGATTGTATTCATTCTTCAGTTAAGGACATTAGCATTGACAAAGGGCCACAGCCCGAAACGTTTGCAACTTGAAAATAAATATGATAGCACCTGGGTGTGCACTTTAAATACCAGTTTTCTCCAATTTTTCTGTTTTTTTTTTTATATATTAAAACTTCGTAGAATGTACCTGGAGAGGATAACATCTCTCATCTACTCTATCTGAGTGTTCTATTGATTTGGTGAGAACATGGATACTTTGCACCCACCATCTGACAATTGTCTGGTTTTTGTAAGTGTATGCTGGCTACTCATTTTCCATAGGATGAAAATTCTGACCAACTGTTGGATGGTTGAATTAAACTGGTAATGTTTATGTGGTATTGCTGAGTTCCTAATTTACTGTGTTGTATAACGACAAGGCCCAAGTTTTCTGGTAGAATGTGACAGTATAGCTGGATTGGAATCTGAAGTCATGAAGCTGGCGGGTTGTTATGTGTGGTCAATACATTTCTCTGTGTGTTATAAGGCATGGTGGGAGGGACAGGTTAGAAGCTTTAGTAGTTAAATAAAACAATGGTAGGTACTGCACCACACATTACTGATGTCAACGCCGATATTTAGGTTATGATCCTACATTGCACATGTATCAGCTGTAATGTAGATTAAGTAAGCAGTTATTCTGTGCAGCGACCTGCTGATCTTTGATGTGTTCAGTTCAAGAAGGTGTATTAGTTTCTTCAATAAAATAGAACAACTGTCAGAACTCTCTATGACCCAGACATGCTTTGTGGGTGAAAAGAATTGAACCACAAAGAGGGAGAAGTTACTAATTAAAGGCAAGCCAAGATGTGTAACAGTCCTATAAAAATGTAATTGAAAATCAAAAGAAAACTGCAGAATTACTGCTGAGCAGGCAATTATCAATCTTAACGGCTCAGTGAAAATCAATTATAGATAAATACATTGTACACTCCAACAGCACTAAATTATTATCATCTGCTTTTTTCATTATATTACTTTATTATTCCATTATTTTTCTTTAGCAGAGAAACAAAATGCAATGATACAATACGTACATGTTTTTTTTCTCCAGTCTTGGCTTGTATGTCAAGATTTCCACTAGGCTTCTAAATGCCGTATGAACTGTCATCAACAAGATCAACAGCTAACAATGAGTCATGTTATTTAAAAAATATATACATTTCTACTTTTTTAAAATATTGATTTTCATAAAAAGCAATGTTTTTAATTTGTAGATATTAGATTCGCTGGATATAAACAAAAAATCTCTGAGTGTCTCATGATGACATGAAAACAACATGAGAATGTAAAGGTGCATGTACAGGAAGACGATGCTAGTACCACATTGTGTTTGTAGGGGCAAGTTATTTTATACTCTGATGCACACTTTACCTCTTCAAAACATTTATTGTATTGAATGAAAATGGAACTTGCAGTGACTCAAAGGGACAATACTTCTTAAAGGAGCACTACAGGGTCAGGAATACAAACATGTATTCTTGACCCTATAGGGTTAAAACCACCATCTAACCACCCTGGTTCCCGCATGCCTCCCTAAAAATAGTAGGTTCTTACTTGTATTCAAGCCTGAAGCTGCTGACATTGTCCCTGTTTCCTTTAGACCTGCCCACTGCCTGCTGACATCAGCAGAAGTGGTAGGCTGATCCAAACACAATGCTTCCCCATAGGATTGGCTGAGACTGACAAAGAGGCAGATCAGGGGCAGAGCCAGCACAATTCAAACACAGCCCTGGCCAATCAGCATCTCCTCATAGAGATGCATTGACTCAATGAATACCTATGAGGAAAGTTCAGTCTCTGCATGCAAAGGGAGTAGATACTGAATGTTTGGATGCATTTTAGGCAGCCATGACCCAGGAAGGATCTCTAACAGCTATCTAAGGAGTGGCCAGTGAAGTACATTTTCTCTGAAAAGGCAGTGTTTACAGCAAAAAGCCTGGAGGTAATGATTCTACTCACCAGAACAAATTCAATAAGCTGTTCTGGTGACTATAGTGTCCCTTTAAAGTGTTTCAAGCATAACATGTTTAGAAATATATGGACAAGATAATATATAACTGTGTATAAAAAAATCTCTTTCATTCATTCTGTACATTAATGATCATCATTGCGCTATATAGCATAGTATTCAGGGCCTGAATTAGAAACACTAGGTCACCAAGCTTAAAGCAAAAAGAAAATAGAGCTCTCACAGTAGTTGGATCCAGAAGATAATCCACCTCCGACTAGTTCTGTTGAACAACCGCTGTCTATATGAGCCACTTCAAACACATTTTCAGATAACATTCTTAAATTATATTTCATATAAACATTAACACCCAATATATGAAAGTAGTAAGACATCTTAGAAAGAATAAAACTTGGATTTTTAGGAATGAAGCAAAATATTGTTGAGATAGCTTAAGCACAAACCAACATATGTAGTTGCCTTAAGCAGATTGATTCCATTCTCCAGCCTTTGAAGCACATACGAGTGTAGGTATGATTAATCCTTTCACTAGCTCAGACAGATCTGCTCATCTAGCGAAATCTATAAAACAGCACTGTGTACAAAGGACTAACTCTTGGGTAAAAAAAACAAGGGCTCAGATGAATTCTATCTGCAAAAAGCAGTCAATAATGAACTATTTTTTGTAATTCTGGCTGGATTTAAAACCAGCTGAAATTCAAGCAGTGGGATGCGATAAATGGGTCAACAGCACAAGAAGTAATGCATTGCATCAGAGCCCTTTCATAGGCCTTTTTAAATAACTTTGTTAGTAAAACTGGTGTAAGTGAGGTTTCCATTTCCCTTGTGCCCCCATTCACAAGTAAATTACAGGGGGCACCTGGCATCAGATGGGGGCTAAAAATGTAATAATGGAAGTTGTTTTGACCAGCAAACTGGAATCTACAGGGCACTTGCCACCTCCTCCAGGAGCCAGAGGCTCCCAGCAGTGCAAGGCTTAGATCAATAGTTGAGTGTGCTCAGCTGATGCTCCAATTCAATGACACAGCTCTTCACTGTAAGGCTTAGCTCAGAGAAGCTAAGAGAATATATGTGCATGAGCTTCCATCTCTGCTGGAGAATTGCCCTTGTCCCATGAACATTAGGTAATGGTGATTTGAGCATTTAAGTTTTCAAAACATTACAAAGTTACACAAAATGCTTAAATTATTCATTGCTTACACAAAATAAAGTCAAACTAGCCACAATCTCTTTTAGAATGTAAACTTTTCATTCATGATACACTCTTTTGCAGAATTGATTTATAGGGACTTAATCTGCTTTCATCTTGTGCTATGAACTATATATCCCAGCACTGTGACCTGTCAACTATAGAAAATGCAACTATATTTATGGATTGAAATGTCCCCCCTTTTAACCTGACTTCTTTTTTTTTTCTATTTAAATATTTATTTGTATTCCCACTTTTGTTTTTCTTTAAATGTTTGTTGTAAAATAGTTTGAAAAATTAGTCAGTAAATACTATTAGAAATCAAAATGCAACTAACCTATCCTTTACCCTAGCACAACAGTATGGCAAGAAAACAAAACTATATTACCTAATATCCTTATTGGGTTCTACCTTAGTAGCGCTAGGTAGGGGTGCTATTTAGCTGTTAACAATATATATCTAATATTAACTAAACTGTACACAGTTCTAATGGTGTCTGATATTATTAGCCCTTTAGGGTAAAGGAGTTAAGCAGTGGCTTGGTGGCAAAATACATTTTGACATTTACGAAGAAGGAGGTTATAAGAGACTTGCTAAAAAGTATAGAGTATAGTACTTGATTAGAGTCTAGTACTCTAGACATGTTAATTATTTTTACAGAAAAAAAATATAATTATATAATTTAAAATTCTGTTACTCTGTAAAAAATAGCATATTGAAGAATGGTATCTTCTAAAAGTACAGTCAATCATTCCAGGTGGCTTTTAAGGACTCTTTTTATATTCTCCAATACAAACTGTGTAATCCCAATATAAAATAATAGAATAAATAGTCATAGCATACAATTTAAAATATAAAAAAACAAGATTGTCTCACATATTAACGTAGAATTTATAAAAGTATTAATAATTAAAAAGGTGTTCAGAATTCTAAAAGTATAGAAGTAATTGCAGAAGACAAGGAAACCCTAAGATCATTGCTTGACTTTTAGAAGTTCATCTTGTTTTTTTTATTATTTGTTAATGTCACTTTTATTAATTCCCTCTAAGTCTAAGAGGCACACAACATCTCATAGATCTCAAAGAGTTAATATTAAGTAATGACCTATACAAACATGCATGCACCTACACGCATACACAGACACTTTTTTTAAATTAAATGTTTCTCTACAAATGAACAAAGCATTCGCTCTGCTCTGAAATGTTGTCAGTATTGTCAATATAAGCCGGATTCTTATTGATTTCAAAGGACGAAAAAGTGTTTGAAAGGGTAATGATGATAACATTTGCATTTAATAAGAAATGCTTCTTGTGATACTGTCTAAGGTTATGCAGCTGCATAAAATACCCCCTCCCCCCCAAAAAAAAATAGTTATCAAAACCAAAGAGTTTAACAGCTAATAATCACGTTTTCCATTTGACTTTTAGGTGCAGTATCTTCATCTTGGACCAAAGTGAATGACGGTTTATATAACAAAGGGTTCCTGTGAGTGTGTGGTGACCAGGGACCTTTCTTTCTGCTGAAAAATAAATGGTGTCATTTCCATTAGAGCAATGCATACAGGAATTCATGCTCAGGAACTGAAAACCGAGAGAATGAGAGAAAGCTGTGTCAGCTGATCAGCTTTCAAACCGCCTTCAAACCCTCAATTTTCTTAAAATGATCTGTCCATCAATGGCGTCTCTAGGGCTCCCCTTTGAAACCTTTATAGGCGAGGAATGAAATGAATAGAAATGGAAGACACGGCACAGCAACCTGAAAATGAAATTCATTTTTATTTTTCCAGCGCATAACTTTTTAGTGGGAAGGTATTTTTTTTTCCCAAAGATAATTTTAGTATTTTCATACACAACATTTTTCTGTAAAAGTTTCTTTTAATATGAGGTATAGAATGCACAGAGTGATATTTTACAAATATGGAAACATAATGCTCTACCATAATTGATGAAATTACAAAGAGTTTAAAAATATATAAAGAGGATAATGTACAAGATATGGCCAAAATAATTGTAAAATTTCAACGCTATTTTCGACGGAAGCCTGTACGCTTTTTTACATTTATTATATTATATCTGACTGCTGGCAGTGTGGTTTTCCTCCATGCTACTTTTGAAGGTGAACACATTATATCAGATAATGGCAAATCCTTGGTTGATGGCAGCAGTGCTGGAACAGATCTTCAGGATGTCGGGGTTTCCCAGCTGAGTAGAGTATTTAAAGAGGCTCCAGAGTCTCCAAGCCCACCACGGAGATATGGACCATGGTTGAAAACCACAACAAAAGACTTGCCAGAGAGGACTAAGCAAGGAGACTTTGGTGGAACTTGGAACAGGGCTTTGAAAGGGAGAGTCATACGAGAGCAAGAGGAAGGAAGAGGTAAGTTTGTCAATGTATTAAAGACTTTAATTTTAGCATTCAATATGTACTTTATGTAATCATTATAGACACTATTGTGGTTCAGCCACCTCAACCCAGTAACCCTACAGATTTCTGTAGCAGTAAGGATGCCAATAATGCTTTAATAGTACATGGTATTGCTTCTGGTCTTCTCAAACTGTTGAATCCAAATGTCAATTTTGGGAAATATAAGACTGAATTCATTTCTGGGAATTTCTAGCTGATGCTCTTGGCCAATAAATGGGTTTGTATCATGCACAAAATTGGCATCTGGCTTCAAGAGCTTGAGAAGACCAGAAGCAGCGTAGGTTCCCAGCAGAGTCCAGGCAAGTGTCATGCCATACTAAATGACTTTGACAAAATATGGTGCAACAGCACCCAGGAATTCTTGCCAACATAACCACGACAATGGACTGCAATAGTTATGGTGCTTGGAGCATTTCTTTAACTTACAATACATGTATCATTGGATGGTATGTCGATTTAAAAGTAAACACAAACATATTTTAAAGAGCCAATAATTTACATAAAAGATAAAAGATAAAATAAAAGATGTAAAAATACTTTTTGTTATAGATAATAAAGATATTGTTTTGTAATTTTTTCCAGCAATAAAACCATGATTCTCACACAGGTGTATTGGTCAAGAATATGAATAGGATTTTGTTTCATAGATAGGCATTGTGGTGTTCCAGATGGATTTATGGCTTTATATTATAAGGTATTTAGGGAACTCCTCCTACAGCACATCAGTAAGATATTTAATACTTTGATTCAAAGAGAAATGTTAATTGCTAATGTTAACCTGATACCGAAACCAGGCAAAAATCACCTAGACCTAGGACATTATCATCCAATCTCATTACTTAATACAAAGATCAAAATCCTAATTGAAGCTTTAGCTAACCGATTGAGTCATCCCTAGAAAAGCTAATACACCCAGATCAGGTAGGGTGCATTCACAGGCCACGGATAAGACTTGTGTGACCAATGAGAGGTATAATGTAGAAATTTGTCACTTCTGTATGGTGCTTGGCGGCATGCCTTTTATAACCAACTCAGAAGAAATCTGTGACTCCGTGTGTTAAATACTTTATTATACAATTAAAACTTAAAATAATTTTTTTAAAGTCTAAATTAAATTAAGTGATGCTGGGGCATAGCTGCCGTTCTTGTAGCCTGTTATACACAGTACAATTCTTAAAATAAATGGCACTGTTTCCATTTTCCAGTTTTCTTCCCCATTAGGTGCAGTCTGACAGACAGCGACCATGATATACCAATGGATATTGATTCAGTTATTGAATTATCTATTTTACAGCCAGCATCAGCATGCAAATAACTATATATATTACAATTGTTTTATTTTTTTGACTAATGTTCTTTTAATGAATATAAAGGGACAACTAGCAGTTTTTATTTAATGGTCCAGCAAAGCTAAACATTGTTTGCTTTAGTGCCTATTGTTTTAGAATCTATGTATGCCTGCCATGTTCACCATGGTTTAGGGAATTTGTCTAAGTAACTGTGAGCACATGTATGTACGTAGTAGGGAATTGTGATGCAGAATAATAACAGAAACCTATCCCACTTACCCCCTCGAATAATGACAGACAACGTAATTTGGATGAAACAGGCCACAGCTTTTATTATAAAACATAATAAAATACTGCATAACACATCCATAATTTATTTTAAACATTATCTTTTCTTAATATAAACAAAACGTCATACATAAATAACCATATCTTAGCATATAGCTTAACACAGTGTCATATAGTATAACCCAAACGTCCTTGCCAATATACTGACCATGTGCCTATGCACCACGTATTCTCACCTCCTCCCTCGACCATGAATTCTTTTCCTTCCAATGCTTACCAGATGGGCATGTCCAAACAGGTAACCTGAAGTTAACCCTTTAGAGCAGGGGAGGATGAGACATTAAATTTGACCACATCATTCCACATATTGACATAGCCCCAAAACTGAATTGGCAAGGACACCCCCTCCTCACCCTCCCGGCTAGCTGCAACTATATAACAATGGAGCAGGTGGGAGGGAAGCTGCTTGCTGGCCCTAATCCCAAGTGGCACATCCCACCACAAAATCACACACCACATAACCCCACCTCACATACATACACAACCGATCACATGCATCCATCCCCGCACTCATACATGTGCCCTTGTCCGCTTAGCTGCACTATCTCCCCAGGGCCTAGATGTGAGTGTTTGTAGGAGAACCATTGAAAGAGAAATAAATGAAGGGATACATGTATGCACTTCCTAGGCATTCACTATGGCAACCATATTCAACACGGAGAACAGACGCCTGTCAAACAAGCTCACATCCCACCATCAGCACAATATGTCACACAGACCCTAGAAGTAATAGAAATTTTAAATATAACTTTCTAAATCACACAGTATATTCTTTCTTAGGTTTCTTTTGTTGCCAGGACTAAGAAACATATGTGAATTTCTATATATAGAAAAAAGAAGTTGCCATATGAATATTTCACGTGGTGATAAATATTAAGAAAAATAACAGCAGGGATTGGCTTTCCTATAAAACAACTACCTAAATCTTCGAAGACTCACAGTGTGGTGGCATTGATGAAGTGGGCTGGTGAGAAGATGCAGTATAACATATTGCTACAGAACACTGCTCCACTGACAGCTGTATAATGGATTAATCTGGTATTTAGGGAAATAGCTGCAGCATTACCCATAATACGAACACAAAATGTGCGGAGGAATGCCAGAGACCACTGAAGATGTACAGTGCTTGAATTTAGATAAAAATTGCTATCTTTATAATTACTTTCCTTTACACGCTACCTGACAAGAAGTAAGACATTCACGTAAAAGCCCATTGTTTGTTTGTGGGGGCGGGGAGACTGTTTAATGTTAAGCTAAAATTATCCCATGAACAATCGTTTTTTTGACAAAAAAATTATCATCACTCATTTCTTTTTTTCTTTAAATCTGACTAAAGGTTTAGTTAAAAAAAGATCTAATAATAGTCCTGTGAAAGGTGTATGCCCTTTACAACTAATAATACATTATAATAACTATATCAACTGACTAAGCAATGAGCTGCTATGACAAGTTAAACGAATACTATAGCGTTAAGAATACAAATCTAGATTTCCAAGTGCTCCTACTGAGAGGCAGGTCACACAACTGGCTGCAAAATAAAACAAAATAAAAATAATAAAGATATACTCACTTTGTTCCGAGACATACTGCTCAACTTTCCTCCACCAGCGACATCTTAGAGGAGGCATGGCCTCTTCCAAAATGTCCAATCCAATGCTCCTCATAGAGTAGTATTAGGAACCTAACGCTCATGTGTGGCAAGTGCCACGCACGCATCACGCATTCAAACTGTCCCATAAGAAAGCATTAAATCAGTGTCCATGTCACGTGACTCAGTTTTACTCTGACTAGAGGAGCTGTTAACCCTACAATGTGAACATTGCAGTTTTTCAAAAACTCTCAATGAATTAGTCTGAGTGACTATAGTATTTTTTTAAGGGCAAAATAGTTACAATAGATCTCAAACTCTTCCATTTCTTTTTACTGCTGTTCTATTTTAGCCTAAAATTAGCAATTTTCTCTTAAAGGACCACTATAGTGCCAGGAAAACATACTCATTTTCCTGGCACTATAGTACCCTGAGGGTGCCCCCGCCAGGCTGGATGGCGAGGAAAGGGTTAAATCTTACCTTTTTTCCAGCATCAGGAGGGGAGCTCTCCTCCTCCTCCTCCCCGCCTCCTCTCCTCCTCTTCGACTGAATGCGCATGCGCGGCAAGAGCTGTGCGCGCATTCAGCCAGTCTCATAGGAAAGCATTCATAATGCTTTCCTATGGACGCTGGCGTCTTCACACTGTGATTCTCATAGTGAGAAGCACGCAAACGCCTCTAGCAGCTGTCAATGAGACAGCCACTAGAGGCTTTAGAGGCTGGATTAACCCATAGGTAAATATAGCAGTTTCTCTGAAACTGCTATGTTTATAAAAAAAAAAAGGGTTAATCCTAGAGGGACCTGGCACCCAGATCACTTCATTAAGCTGAAGTGGTCTGGGTGCCTAGAGTGGTCCTTTAAGTTTCTAGTTTAGTGAATATTTTCCCTACCCTGCTCATTCACTTCCAATGTTATGCCATGTTGAGTTCACTGTGACACTACTTTGCAGAGCCCTTTTAGTATTATTAGACATGACGCTGGCTAGTGATAGGATATGACACCTTTGGTTATTATCCGAATTGATGGTGCCTTTGCTAAGGTGACTATTAATGTCCTATAATGTCCCCGTCATTACCCAGCGTGCCACTAAGACAGCTTAAATTAGCATTCCAAGCACTGTCTCCAGTACATTGCAGAGTGCATTCGTGCCCCCCAAAATATAGGCAGTGAAATGGTTTAACTTCTTACCTGTGGTCTTCTCGGCACCGCTCCCAAACCCTTCTCTTCCTGTCTAGGAGTCAAAAACTCCTGCTACAGCTCTGGCTGAGAATGTCAGGTGATTACTGTCAGCCAATGAGTTGAGCCATGAAACTACAGGCACGTTGAGTGGTTATGGTGCTTGGAGTCTTCCTTTAATCCTCCTGGAATATATGTACCAAACAGTTTGTCAGTCTGTAAACACTGCATGCACTGCAGCATAATAAACAGCATATAAACAAATATGTTGAAAATACCTTTTTATTTTTTAGCTCATGATTAATGAGTGTAATATACGTAGATGTTTTAAAAGCATCACATCTATAATATAATCTGCTTTGGCTTTAATATATCTGATGAGTGTTTAATACATATTTACATTTATTTAGCTAGCAGTCAATATTTTTAAATCTAAAAATCAGTCTCCTTGGCAAGAAATAATTACAGAAAGAATTGTGATGTGCTTGAACAATATAGAAATGAAGGACAAATTCTGTTTCCTGCATTTTTAGACAGCTTTTTTGATGGTGATATTGTTCTGTGCTTAATGCCTGAGATGTATTGTGGTACCGTGATAATTTAGATCCTCTTGAAATCATTAATTAAGTGTTTGTACAGAGCAGAGAGAAAATATCTGCAAATCTCCAGTATTACTTCAATCTGCTTAGTGTGTCTGCAGCAATCCTATACTTTTTACAGAGACAGAAATAACTGCAGAAGCCTCTTATGTGCCTTTTTTTTTTGGAGCACGTAAGGCTTTTTTCCCCTTTACAGTACAGAGGCAGATCTTCTCAGCTTCCACGTGTCGCTTTGTTTGAAAAATACTACGATTTTATTTATGATGTGTCCAAGAAAAGAACAAATAACCTCCAACTGTTCTCTGCTATATGACGAATGTCTGAACATGCATTCATTTTGCTATGTATACTGCGTATTTCTATGCAGAAATCTAATATATATGGCATTTCAATGACAAGCGAACACTGCTGCTTCCCTTCCTAGTTCAGTGTAGCTCTGGCATAGAGAAGCTGGTAGAGCAATTTCTTTAATGCTTGTTCTGATGCACTGAACAATCCATAGAAGTAAAAGCAGATGAGTGCACATGTACATGTATGTACGCACCCCCAGTGCATCTTCAATCACGGCTGGGTGTTAACAGATATCATAGGTTTAAAAAAAACACCAGCACTAATTGGGTAACGATGAGCATGAAAACAGGCCCCAGCAAGCCATTTGTGAGGCTTTTTTCACGCCCATCGTTTTAACATATGTGCTGGCATTTTTTTTTCTTTGTAATCTTTGATATTTTCAGCCATACTTGCAGAGAAGTGACAAGGCCACTGTAAGCATTTTAATATGGATTTCCCTTTCAGACCTGGCTATCTATTAGTGTGTCGGGACTGGAGTGAAATCTACGTACTGCTACTAAGAATTATTTTCCTAATTTTAATTTTTTTTATTTTTATAGTGTTACATACATATATGGCTTATTTGCAAAATGCATGCTGGCTTTGCTTATTATTTTATTTTCATTATTTATTTTAGAATATATCCCGAAAGAGCCAGGTGAAATCAGGCTAGTTCAATGGCAAACACACAGTATTGATACATTGGATCAATTTGATTACAAGCACTGTTTTGATTAAAAAAAAAAACAGCTCATTTAAAAACTATAATATATCTAAGGCTGCTCCATCTGTGGTCTTATAAAAACATAAAACAGTATGCTAATAGCAAAACAAATGACAAATGTATATATAAGATATTTATACATTGAAGAGGGCAATCAAAAATATAAAAATACAGCATCTGCTACCTATTTTATAGGTAGTGATATCTGTGGTATTTTAAGTATTTTTTGACTTGAACATATCATTAAGAAGACATTTAATATGACTAAATATATTTAACAATCTATAATCGGTAGTGAAAGGGATATTGCTAATCCTGTTCCTGTAATTGTGTCAATTAACATACCTTACTTAATCACCTGAAGAATTACTCTGATGACAGCAATTAGTTTGTAAATATGTGATGCCCAGTTTGTTGGTATCTCGAGGGATTCTTATGACAAGCTGTTTGTGCTATCCTTACGTTGCATGTGGAACTGCAAGTCTGTGTATGCGTGTAGGAGATAAATGATACCAAGATGTGTTTTTTTTTATCATGTTCTTCGTATTATTGAAGTGTCTATAACTATAGAAACATCCTATATAAGTTGTAAATAAGACTATAACATCCAGTATAAAAGCTACATTCCTGTGTGAAATATTCTGTTATCAGTAGTGGTACTTGGAAAGATAGATTTTTTTATTATGAGCCACTGAGCGGCATGCAATTAAACCAATGGTGTATTTCATGCATGATCTACATAGACTGCCCTGTTCATTCATGTAGATCACAATGACTGTTAAAAGCCATCACATTTTCCATCTGTGGTAATCGTAAACGATGCACAATTGTTTATTCTTCCTAAACTGCACCTCTACTGACGCCCAACATCTAATGGTTTTAAGAACTGACATTTCTTTTTCTAGTGGTTCTAACTGGACTTGGATTAGCTTAGACAGCATGGAAAGCTGTGAATGCGGAGTTAAGCCGTCCCAGCTTTTGAGTGCTGATGAATCCATATTTGGATATTTATGTACTCCAACTAGCTGTACACATTTATATGTCATTGCTAATGTATTATTATTACTATTACCGCATCAGTCATGTAATGGAGGTGGCCTGGGTTTTTATAGCCAGGTAACCCCTTCCACAATTACAGGCTGTGCCTTTTTATTTGTAGTTGGGGACAAAGGCCGCACTTATGAGAAAGTAGAAGTATATGCAAGTTAGTTGTGGTGTGCCCAAACCGACGTATCAGGTTGGCCTGTAATAAATGAGGGCAAAAAGTTGAAATATATAACATTTATTACATAAACATTTACAACGCTAAATCTTTAATGGCTTGTCTCGACTCCTGTTCTGGCTGGGGAATATATCTGGAATATGCAGCGGATTTCCAGCGACATAATCTTTTAATAATATGAGCGGGGTCATTATGACTTGATGCCGCAGATGTAGCTCCTATTCTGAACAAGTGTCCTGAAAAAGAAGAGGGGTTGAGACCAAGTCTTATGAAAATATAATGTAAGAATAATATAGATATATGGCTATATGATATCCCTCTCCACACCATTAAATGCTTTAACAGAGGGAGACTCTGAGGTATCTGCTGGTCGCTAGGTCTTCTCCCTCTCACTAGACCCGACTGTCAAAGCGGTGGCGAAGATACCATGGGAATGCTCCGACATTGCACTCTGTCGGAGCCTTGCAAAAACAGCATGGGCACCCGACAGGAGCAGACAAACAGCCTCCAAATACTAACCTAAGAGCAGGGAGATGAACACATATTAAATAAAGTAAAAATTAATAATTAAACCATTTTTTCACAGAGACCACTGAACACACAAACATACACTGCAAACACTATATACACTGCATACACTACACAAACACTGCAAACAATATATACACAAACTGCATACACTATAAACAAACAGACTGCATCCACTATAAACACACACACTGCATACAGTATATACACACACTGCATACTCTATAAAAACAGACAGTGCTTCCATCACACAACACTGCATCCACTACACACACAATGCATACATTATATATACAAACTGCACCCATCACACACACACACACACACACACACACACACTGCATCGACTATATACACAATATACTCCTTACACACACATTGCATTTACTTTGCTCACACACTGCATCCACTATACACATGTACTACCTTCCCTACACTTTATTACCTACTGCAGCTCTAAATGTCTGTGAGATGGTGTTGGAATGGGTGGTAGGCCCTTTGGGTGGGCAAACCCTGTGGGCAGGCTCAGCGGGGAACGAGGTCCCAGTGGCCAATAAAAATTTAAATATGACAATAAAATAAAATGAGTAAATTCATTCAGTTTATAAATCTTAGGAAAGGTTGTATGTGTTATAATAAAAGGTACAATACTATCAAAGATGACAGATCATTAACATTCAAAAAGCTTTGGGGAGCAATTATATTGCATGCTTTAAAATGAGCATTTATCTTTTTAAATGACGCTGCTGTAAATTAATGCCGTTGGGTCTTCTCATTCCCAGCTCAAATAAAAACAAAATTCAAAAGGTCTCACTATAGCTAAAGTGTATTGATTGTGTAAGGATTGTGGGTTTTGCTATACCAAATAGTATCAATAACATTTATTTTGAATCCCTCCTCTTACAGTCATAAAGGTGTCTGTACACAAGGGATTTTGTACGTTCTTGTAAGTTCCAATAACCATTTGTACCATCTCTTTAAGGGCTCTATGTACATCCAACCTATTGAATATTATCCTTTGTATATTCTTCATATTTCTGTTAATTCTGTGATGTATGTGTCAGTATCAGTCAGGAACATGTCACATGGTGGCATCTCATTGCAGGGTACTGGGGACACTCCTACTAACTTTCAGCTTGTCTCTAGCAATACACCAGCCGCAATAAACCCGCCTCCTTTTATGACGCGGCTAATGAGCACGGCGTCATAGTGTCAAAAACGCCACGACCCGCCAAGTGCATATTCTGTATTGGTATTCTTGTATTCTGACTTTGGCATTATCGTTGATCCTGATTTCTGGTATCCCTGACCTCGGCTCACTATTTGACTATTCTTTGTGTGTGTAGTGTTAGTCCGGCCATCCTAAGGTCCGGTATACATTGCTAGTATTTGCATTCTGCATGTAGGATCTCTGAACATTCCTGACATTAAAACAGGGCTTTATGAATCTGGCAGGTGTAAATACTCAGGTAGATCCATACGACAACCGTTTCCAAGAAATGGATCAACGTATGGACCAGATAGCTAGTGCTTTACAAACCTTAATTAACAGGTCTAATCCTGTAACAGATGAAAGCAGTGCTGTCTCCGTGACTCCTCAATATATGGGACTGGAGGTAGCTACTGTAGGGGCCTCGTTCCATGTCAAACCCCCCCTATGCTATGGTGGAGATCCGGAAGCTTGCCAGGGTTTTGAAAACCAAATAAGCATTCACTTCGAGCTCCAGCTACAATACCGATAGAGCCAAGGTAGCATTTATTATCATGCTTTTGGTAGATAGAGCTTTGACATGGGTTAATTCCTTATGGGAGAATAACAACCCTCTGGTGTATAATTTCTTTGCTTTCATCTAAGCATTTAGACATACTTTTGACCCTCCATGTAGGAAGGCCAATGCAGCCAGGTCTCTGCTCAAACTTAAGCAAGGAACCAGAACCTTGGTAGATTATGCTCTAGAATTTTGGTCTCTAGCATCGGAAATCGCTTGGAACAATCAGGCATTTGTTGATGTGTTTCTTAACGGTCTCTCCAATGTTATATTAGACAAAATAGCTACTAGAGATACTCCAGAGAACCTTGAGGAAATGATAACATATATATCACTCATAGACGAACTCCTGAGATACAGACAGAATACTAGAGATAGACCTAGAAGAAATTCTATTTGTTTGACACCTGTATTTAATAATCCTAACTCTATGACACTTGTTTTACCAGAACCTATTTAAGTAGGGGTGACTAGAATAAGTGAAGCAAAGAGACAATACAGAAGAAGGGAAGGTCTGTGTCTTTATTGTGGACAGAGGGGTCTTCTTCCTTAATTGCCCTAATAGGTCAGAAAACTCTCACACCTAAGTCCATGAGAGGGACAGGTCTTGAGTGATTCTACTAATGCTCATATGGAGCACCAACTTCTAGCTCCCATTGTCTTAACTTGGGACAATAAGAGGGTAAATACCTTGGCATTAAGAGATTCTTACGCAGCTGAGAACTTTATTGACCAGGATTTTGCTAAAGCTAACTCTCTACCTTCTAAGTTAAGAGATATGCCATTAGCCATTGATGCCATAGACGGTCGACCCCTCCAGCTACCCATGATCACGCAAGAATCCATTTATCCTAATAGTGGGTGTGTTGCATAAGGAGGTCTGTGTATTAAAACACATTACTTCACCTACCTTCCCAGTAGTATTAGGATATCCCTGGTTAAGGAAAAACAATCCATCTATCAACTGGGAATTGGGAAAATTGTCTCTTGGGGTAAGAATTGTCTGGAGAATTGTATCACCAAAGTACTTCCCATTCGTTTTACTAATGTACCTCATATATCCCGTTTGACCGTCAAAATACCTGAACATTTTTTAACGCTGAAATAAATTTTTGACAAAGGCAAAGCTGAATTATTACCACCTCATAGACCATATGATTGTGCCATTAATTTGATTCCTGGAACTATGACCCCTAGAGGTACTGTATACCCTCTTTCTGCGAAAGAGAATCAGGTATATATTGAAGAAAACTTGAAAAATGTTTTTATTAGGAAATCTTCATCACCAGCTGGTGCAGGACTTTTCTTTGTGTCAAAAAAGGAAGGGGACCTCAGACCTTGCATAGAATACAGAGGATTGAATAGGATTACTGTATGTAATGCCTATGTAATACACCTGATAACCTAGTTATTTGACAGGCTGAGAGGGGCTAATATTTTTACCAAGCTAGACTTGAGAAATGCTTACAATCTTGTTAGAATCTGTAAAAATTATGAATGGAAGAGAACCTTTAACACCAGATATGGGCATTACGAATACACGGTTATGCCTTTAGGATTATGTAATGCCCCGGCTGTCTTCCAAGACCTCATTAATGACGTATTATGTGACTTCTAGCAAGAATGTGTGATAGTGTATCTTGACGATATCCTAATATACTCGAAGGATAAAGAAACACATCACAAACAGGTTAGAAAAGTATTGTCTCCACTTTTACAACATAATCTATTTTGTAAGTTAGAGAAATGTCTTTTTGACCAAACTGAAATTAGTTTTCTGGGTTATGTAATCTCGGAGACAGGATTCGCTATGGATGCCAGTAAGTTGGACTCCATACACAAATTGCCACTACCTAGTGGTCTTAAAGCAGTTCAAAGATTTATTGGTTTCTCAAACTACTATCGATGATTCATTAGGATATCCTGGGCTAAGGAAAAACAACCCATCTATCAACTGGGAATTGGGAGAAATTGTCTCTTGGGGTAAGAATTGCCTGGAGAATTTCACCCAGTCTCCACTCATTCAAAAAATCTTTGAAAACTCACTTCTTCAAGAAAGAATATCAATTAAACTGTTAGCAGGTTTTCATCACCCACCCTCCATGACTCCTCCTCTGCAACTGTCAAAAATTACCTACTAAGCCCTCAATTAATACTTTTCTAACAATGGCTAAAATTGGAACAAGCGTGTGCTAAACCTTATTCAATAGAAGGTCTCCTATGGAAGACCTCAATGAACACATCAATAGGGAAAAACATGCTCCCTTCGACTAAATTAATGCTTTATCATTGGTCAATATGGATGCCTAAACTGCTAAAGGGTGTAAAGTTATTAGCCTTAGCACCATTACATGCAATAAAACACCTTACACAAGATTTAAATTTGAGGACTTGGGAAATGAACGGCATCAGTAAAGTGTATATGCTATATGATGAGGCAGGGATTAAATCTTATCCTATCTTGCAAGCAGAGTTTGCCCTCCCGAATAAAGAGGTCTTTTTGTATTTGAGAATTAAGAATATTCTGTTGGAAAATAGGGTGTCAAAATTAGACAAAGCCTCAGTGACAAGGTTAGGAAAATTTTGTTTGAGTTCTAATATGATGATTAAACCTCTTTCAGTGTGTTATAAAAGCCTCTGATACGTAAGGGGGGGAGAAAAGTTGTCTTATATGGTACTATGGGAATGTGATTTAATTAAAACCTTTGATTTATCTGATTGGTATCAAGCTATAAAATTGACAAAACAAACATCTCTTAGCCTTACTTATTGGGACGCTTATAGTAAAATACTAATGCGTTGGTACTTAGTTCCCGCAAAATTGTCTTGAATGTACGCAGCTACTTCCGATATTTGCTGGAGGCGCCAAAGAGAGAAGGGAACTTTATTACATATTTTTTTTAATTGCCCTTGCCTAACACAATTCTAGAATAATATTAAATCAACAATTCAGCTTATAACAGGTACATTGACGCCAGACCTCCCTAAGTTTTATTTGTTACACCTCTCTGTTGCTGTACATCCAGTTGTCTGGTTACAATTACATGTATGTTAGTCCACCCATTGTACAGCGCTACAGAATCTGATGGCACTATATAAATAATAAAATAATAATAATAATTAAGGGGTTTTCGTCCATAGTAGCACCCATAACAAATCTGACTAATAAAGGTAAAAATTTAAAAAAATGCTCTGATGAGGCATTTGAAGATCTCAAAAGGTCATTTTCTTCCGCCCCAATACTAGTCCATCCTGATCTTAGTTTTCCATTTCTGTTAGAAGTCAATGCATCAGAGATTGGTATAGGAGCAGTGTTGTCTCAGCGTAAAGAAACTGATCAACCTCTCCATCTCTGTGGATTTTATTCCAAAAAACTATCTGACACTGAAAGGAGGTATGATATTGCAGATAGGGAACTCCTTGCTATTATTTTGGCATTGAAGGAATGGTGCAGTCTTTTAGAACGTACTCCAACTCCAATAACTATACTTACAGACCACTATATTGGAGAGGCCAAACATCTCTTTTCTTGACCAGGTTTAACTATGTGCTGACATATAGACCTGGGTCAAAAAACTCCAAGGCTAATGTGTTGACCAGACGGTTCGAACCTCTTGCATGTCCTCAGGCCGGTATGACTTCTATAGTTCCTCAGCAAAGTATTATTACTAATACTAGAATCAATTTACACTGGCTTCGGACATTTATTCCAAATAAAACCTAGCTCCTAAGAATCTTCAAGAACACCAGAAAGAGTTATTGTTTTGTTTCCATGATAGTAAAATCGATGGTCACTTAGGTATAGGCAAAACCTTCAATTTGATTTAGGAGGAATACTATGCGTAAAGACATCGTGGATTATGTTTCCGATTGCTGCATATGTAACAGAACCAAACTGTCTCATACTCTTCCTTGTGGATTACTGCAACCTATTGACATACCCAGTAAACCTTGGGCAAGCATTGCCAAGGATTTCATAGTTGAATTACCTATGTCTGAGAGAATGACGGTAATTCTAACAGTAGTGGACAGATTCACAGATTCACAAAAATGGCACACTTCATTCCGTTACCTAAGTTGCCTTCCTCTTCGGAATTGGCTAAAGTCTTTGCTAAAGAGGTATTCCGTATACATGGGATACCCCAAGAGATGATCTCTGACAGAGGTTCTCAATTTGTGTCCAAATTCTGGAGAGCATTTTGCTCACATATGGGAATTTCACTTAAATTCTCGTCCCTTTATCATCCTCAAACTAACGGGGCAGCAGAAAGGTCTAATCAGAGAGTAGAACAATATTTGCGTTGTTTTGTCTCTGCTCACCAAGATGATTGGGTTGGCTTGATTCCTTGGACTGAGTTTGCTTTAAATAATGTGATTTCTGATGCAACTCAACAAAGCCCCTTCTTCTTAAACTATGGTTTTTACCCTGTGGGTCTTCCATCAGCGTTTCCTTCACAGGGATTGCCGATGGAGGATCAACATGTTGACGACCTAAAGAAAGTCTGGGAGCAAGTTCAACAATTGCTGGTTCATAAATTGTCTCTTGATAAAAAGCATGCAGATAGGCATAGACTTGATGCCCCTGTATATTACCTGGGTGATAAGGTCTGGTTGAGTACTAAACATATCCGCCTTAAAGTCCCATCTATGAAATTTGCACCAAAATTCATTGGTCCATATAAGGTGGTTAGACTGGTCAACCCTGTGCCGTATTGTATTGAATTACCTCACTCCTTCCGTATCCCCAATGTTTTCCACGTATCCTTATTGAAACCCTTGACGTGTAACAGGTTCACTAGGACCAGGAGGAATTCAATGTCAGTGCTATTCTGGAAGCACGGATTTCTAGGTTTTCTCTCCTATATTTAGTGGACCAGAAGGGATACGGTCCTGATGACCGGTCCTGGGTGGCTGGTGCTGACATTCATGTGCCCCGCTTGGTCCATTCATTCCAGTCTCGTTTTTCAAACTACCCTGGATCTTCTCACCCAGTGGTCGGTCCAAGAGGGGGGGTACTGTCAGGTTACCTTATGTATCAGTCAGGAACATGTAACAGGCTGCCATCTCATTGCAGGGTACTCCTACTAACTTTCAGCTTGTCCCTAGTGATACTCACGCCAGCTGCGATAAACCCGCCTCCTTTTATGATGTGGCTAATGAGCGCCGACATCATGGTGCCAAGAACGCCACGGCCCGCCAAGGTGTGTAAACGAGAACATTTTGGGGGTGTGGTTACCTACCTAAGTGAACACGGTATTTAAAGAGAAACCAGGGAGAGACTCATTGCCCTGTTGTGGTTCATGTTTGATCCAAAAGCGCCTATTCCGTATTGGTATTCTTGTATTCTGACTTTGACTTTGTTTGACTATTCGTCCTTCTGTGTTCCTTTGACCTTGGCTCTTGCATTATCGTTGATCTTGATTTCTGGTATCCCTGACTTCGGGTCGCTATTTGACTCTATTCTTTGAGTGTGTAGTGTTAGTCCGGCCATCCTAAGGTCCGGTATACATTACTAGTATTTGCATTCTGCGTGTAGGATCCCTGAACATTCCTGACAGTATGTTGTAAATGTTGCCAACTGCATTGAATAGGTTAGTTGGTAATCTTTGTAGTTTTAAAGTATAAACAGGTTATATTACAATTATATTGGAGTTTGCCATAACTTAGTGAAATATTATTTATTGTGTTACTGTGTTCTCTTTGTGTGCTGTATTTTTTTTTTTTTTGTAGATGTATTTTACATATATTCAGGTACTTCAGTAATACTTATTGTTTGGGGGGCAGGGCCTGACTGCCAAGCTGAGTAGACATGTTTCTCTGGAACTTCTTTATGCCTGACTTAAATACACAATTTTGATGCTCACAAATAGCTCATTTTCAACCTGGCTGATTTTCCTGGCGTATGGATCTGATGTGGTACATCGTTTGTTCGCATTCATCTGCTTACCTATCTTCCGTGCCTCAGCACCTTTGGTCTGGTTGTCTGTACTGGAGAAGAAGACCAATAATCCTCGAACTGAAGCAGAGCAGCTGGAGTGAATATCAAACCAGTTTATCTTCTTCCCCCCGGTTCTGTACAGGTGAGGCTATCCTGGTCCTCAGTGTGAAGGCTGCCAATAGTTTTGACAACCTCGTCGATGGACTGTTCTGTCCATAAGACACATACTTGATTCCAGCAAAATGGCAGCGTAGCCACTTGGAGTTACTCTTAATCTTATCAAGGAGATACTCTGGAAAGATTTAAACAAATCATTGAAGGGTTCTGGGCAACACTGTACAATCACGTTTCCCAGAAGCTATGCCATAACCACCATCACACTGGGGAGATGGAGCAAGAGTCCACAAAGGCCTAAACAGGGCAGCCCTGATATCTCTCCCAACGCAACTTAGATATTGTGCCCTCATGGGTTGAGAGCAAGTAGGGGAATATCACCATCACAATGCCCGCTACTTGGGAGAGCATCTCAAAGGAGATGTACAAGCAACAGAATAAAACAAATAAACCTGCACTCCAGGGGAAGAGATTTGGCCTCTGTGTATAACCAGGTCAGTGGTGCATCAGGGCTGGTGACGAGTGACTAGTCATCGGGATACCAACACCATCTACAGGGAGACTCTCCAGTTGAAAATCTGATGAGCTTTTTGTTTTTGGTTGTTATATTCTTCACTTGTGTCTTACTCGCTAACACGCTTCTTTGTTGTAGGTTATTTCACAGCTACTTTGACCAGACCTAGGTGGCCTCCTGGTTAACAAATAAGAACTTATTCTTATGCCTGTATTTTTCATGTTTATTTTATTTTTATTTTCTCACCATATACACTTGTTTCTACAGTGCCTGTTGTTTTAACATGACATGCATGTTTTAAACATCTACCATACAGTCTAAGCCTTACTATAGACTCTTAGGCACCATGCTTGCTATTTGATTTATATATAAAAATGAGGTAGAGAAACTTGACATATTTACTCTAGGAGGAATCATAGGGAGTTAATAACAACTTAGGAAGTACAGCACAAACTATATCCCATGGGGGCGATAATTTATTAAGCATATTTAACGGTGTCTGCCTAGTTTTTAATTGCTCAGGGTTGTTCTCTGCATCTCCATATGTTGTGATGTTACCTTTGACTTGTTATTTTATATGCATACTGTAATATCTGAGGTATACTTACTGTACGCTCATATAAAACTATGACTGACAAAAAAATATTTGTTGTTTGATTGTCGTTGATAAAAACATAATGTTTTAATTTCAAAATCATCACTTTGCCTTCTCTTGCATATTTAGAGCATATGTCTTGTTTACATTATTTCCCTAGTAGGGTAATCCATAAGAATATGTGAAAAATTTACGTGCATTCATAATACAGCTAGCTAATTAATATGAATAATGCTCTTTTTGCAGGCAAGAACCATATTTTCAGTGTCTTGCATACATTCCCAGTGGAGAGGACATCTATCATTAGGATATTTCCAGAAATAAAATAATAGTATATAAATGTGTTGCTCTAGGCCTTGGGGTTCATCTTAACCCCTGGTTACAGTATCCAAGCAAAAAAGGATCCAGGCACTCATGTTTGAAATATAAGCAGCCATTTAATGCAGCATTTCACAAGTCCCCACAAATCAATGTTTTGGTCTCAGCCGTATGGCTTGATAATGGATAATATTTCAATGTCTGTCTGCCATTCCATTTTTTTTCTGAGGTGTTTTGACATAGTGGATTCTTTGGACCCTATTATTGTTTGTTAATAAATCTGCATGTAACTTAAATCATGAGAATTTTCCTCAGTCGGCAATATATAATAAAACAGATCTTGTATGGAGATCACATTTTGTTCAAGGTTTCACCAATACATATTACATTACACTGTCTCAGTTTGTTTGCTTTTTTGACATTAGAATACATTTGAGTATTTCTTTGACTCATTTATTTAATTTTCAGCCATTAAGATTTTGACAAAATGTTAATTTACCGTCACTAGAAACCGGGGGAACAGCAGCCTCTTTAAAAAAAATATTTTTTTAGCTATTGCAGAGTAACCATCACTAGAAATATGGTTTATAGCATAGTAAAGATCTATAGAATGTTTTCTTGGCAAAATGTGGGGTAGTCACTGAAATATATTTTTTTGTCAACATTTTTTCTTATAACAACAAACCACTGTCATGTAAAAAAAAAAAAACATTCAGCACCTTGGAATGTGCCATAGATAAGCTGTTGGAGTACCATGTTTGGTTGGTAACTTCCTTGTCTGAGTAGTGCTAAGTAAACGTAAAGACTCTGAATGTATTGCAGATGCAGCAGTTTCAAATGTGGGCATCTTTAACATTTGCTATGGGATTTATTATTTATGCACGTTATGGTTATTAAATGATTATTTTTCTTTAACAATTTAGTAGATATACCCACAAAGAAAGCATGCATGTATTTACTTCTGCATATCTTCTTTGGGGATATATGAAGAAAACAGCTTGCAAAAGCGGCGTACCTGATGTCTTTAGCCTTTGCAAGCCCTCCCCTCTTTCCTAGGCACAGAATTCTGGTCTGCCTGGGGGACTCACAAATCAGCGCCTACTCACTGAGAAACCTCTGTGCTGGAGCAGTGAGCATGCGCAGGCAATGGCAGCTTTCCTCTGTTTCTCAATATAATATAGCTCACCTGCTGCTTCCATTAGGTCTTGCAACAGACAGTTTGGAGGTCTTGCTGCCTCCAATTATAAAAGTGTTGATTTCTACAGACGTCAGTACTTTTATAACCTATCACAAATGTGACGGACTGCAGACACATAATGCACTTCAGCCAGCTTAATTGCTTCATGTATATGAAGTGTTCCTTTAAGTGCATCTATAGTACACTTAGCTGCCATTACCAAATAAAGATCTCACAATAAGTGGTTGACTTGGTGAATGTTTCTTATGACAAAGGCTGCAGGGGGCACTTTCAAGTATCAGCAAATAAGTATCAATTATTTACTTTGGAGCTCACCGCTTTCCAAAGTGCAGGAAGCTGGGAAAGAATGTTCTTCAAATGCTCTTATATATGTCCAGTGCGCCCAAGGGATGCTACGGCAAGTAGCAATTTTCATTTAAAAAAAAAGCAAACATGTACAAAAAAGCAAAACCTACAGAACAAAAAAAAAAAAAATGCAAACCTACAGAACAAGTTTCACTGTTTCAACTGAGTGTGTTGGTAGTGTTTAACCTATTATGCGATGCTTAGACACATTGTGATGACACTACCTCTTCAACCAAGCCAATGATTTATTTCTTGTTTGCCTTTACAATATTTTCCACAATCCCAGAGCCAGGTGTACGTTACAAAGACAGGTGCACATAGCTTGTTATCTTTGGAACTTAAGCGCACTGCTCAAATTAATGAGTGATGATTGCATTTTGCTTGATTGGTCTTGAATCCCATTGGACATATCTATCTGCAATTCATTTTTTCCATAGCTTTTGGTTTTGTAAATCTTTGTTTCTTGGTTCGTTTTTTTCCAAGAGTAATTAAAGATGCAGAAATAAGAAATAGATCAGTTTTTACACAATGGTATGGTACATAAAATAGCTTCCACCTAGCAAAATGTACATAATGATTTTTGGGTTACAGTTTAAATTCTTACGTCAGTGAAAGGAGCTCTTTCGCATGACCACAAGTTATCCTGTTCTCTGAGGCCCACTGCACTGCCTTTGGAAGGTAGTTGAAGTATAGAGGTATTATAATCCCATATTACTGCTAAGGTGCCTGTTCTCTTTATCGTGGGGTTCCCCATGCCATTTTCCCATGGTTATTTTTTTTGTTTGCCAGGAGTCCCGATGCTGTGTGGGTCATGAGAGTAGTCCTTCCCTCTCAGCTAAGTCTCTTCTGTTGTCTCCTCATGTTGTCTGTCGTATGGATTATACCCCTAAAATGTGGCATGGGATTATATCCATCCTGCATGGGTGTGGTGTGGATACCTCTAATCTGTGTACCCTAAAGAATACCCATAGCGCGAGTCCGAGATGTATCGTCCACGCTTCCTGTAATCTAGGTGCACGAAGGAAGAATGAAAGATAGTGCTAGTTCCATTTATCTGTTTATTAATATAGGTGTGTCAGCCATGTCCTGAGGGACAGAAAAGGCAGATGAACACTATAAGTTAAGTTTAATATATTAGATCCGCTGTACGTACAAGGAAGAGAAGGAAGAGGAAAGAAAGAGAGAGGATGGGGGGTGAGAGATAGAGAGGGAAAGAGAGAGAAGATGTGGAGGGATAGGGGAAAAAAAACAAAAAAACAGGAGGGAGGTTAAAGTAAAAATAGGTAGGGGGAAAGGATGGGGGGGGGGACCAGTTGGATTGTGCGGCCCCAGTCCTGCAGGTCGCCCCCGCCCACCTCGTTTCGAGCACACTCAGAGCCAGTGTCTCCTACCAGGAGACGTTCCCCTAATTTTACTCATGGGGTTGGTTTCCATGTTCATCCCTGGTGCACAGGTGGTACGTCCATGTCCTCCAGATCTCCTAGTGTTTCTCCATCCTTCTACTCTCCATAGCTTTTGTTAACATATTTACCTTTATCAGTTGAATGAAGAGGGGAAGCTACTGCGACAGACCTCCTCATTGTAACTGTCAGAAATAAAGTAAATGGGGACAAAAATGCATCTATAATAAATATTGTACTGTGATCAATGCTTTTTTGCATGTGCTATTTAAGAATGATGACTCTTAATTTAAAAAACATTTAAAAAAATTAAATGTATGTATGCCCTGTCACTCATCACACCACAATGATGCTTATATCTGTTCAGTAGTTATATTAGATTATATCCACATAACCTCCTTCCTTAACATGAGAAGCAGAGTTGGACATTTTGAAAATAGGAAAAACAGATCACACGTGACCAAATTATCAGGTTAACAAAATCACAAATAATAAAATGTAGTCTGTTATTTGTCAATACAAATTCAGCTCAGAGAAAGGAAGTGGTCTTGTCATTTAATTAATTAAATTATTTGTACTGAAACCAAATTGACATTGACATTGACACAGGCTCTGTTTATTTTGCTTCACCCATTGAGTGCCAGTTGAATGGATAAATAGTAGTAGCAGGAGTTTTAATTACCTTAAATTTGAGATTAAACACTAAACTCCATCCTACATCCATTACCCAAAATAGCAGGGGACTGGTTAAAATGAACCTACAATTCAAAAAATAACAATTTAAGGTTCCCTTATAGTGATGTGATCACTGTCTATTACCCTATTAGATTAAAAGTTAATTTAAATAAAGATGACTCTTTGTTTAAACTCCTCTACTGCAGCCTCCACCTATGCCTCCATCGATGTCGGCATCCAAGCTGAAGTCACTTGCGATATTGTCCAATCCAATGCGTCTCATAAAGAAGCACTGGATTAGAGCAGTTGTCCTCAAGCCAGTCCTCATTGACCACCAACAGTACAGGTTTTGTCAGTATCTCCATTTGAAAAAAAAAAGGAAAATATATAAAGCATTGCTGTCCAACCTGCGGCCCCCCAGATGTTGCTGAACTACAACTCCCATGATTCTTTCAATTAAAAAAATAGCCAGGGAATCATGAGAGTTGTAGTTCAGCAACATCTGGGGGGCCGCATGTTGGACAACCCTGATATAAAGACTGGACTTTTGGTGGTCCATGAGGACTGAGTTGGGGACCACTGGATTATCCACAATGCATGTGTGGCAGAATGCAGTGCTCCTTCAATCAAATGCTGCTATGAGCAGCATATGACTGCAGGACCGATTTTCACTCAGAGGAGGAAGCATCTCTAATTGCTGTAAGGAAGACACCTACTAGAGGTGTATTTAACCATGAAGTTAAAAGATTGCAGTTTCTATTAAACTGTATTGCATGGTTTAAATGACAGGACTACTGCACCACTACATTGAGCTGATTTGGTCTGGGTGACTTTAGTTGTCTCTTAATGAAAAGATAAATGACAGGAGGGACACCAGCTCAGCTTACCTAGGTCCACTTGCTTCTTCCCTAATGGTAATTCCATTCTAACACAAAGTTCCAGAGTTGCCCAGATTCAGTAAGATAATAGTCTCCACCCACCTACATGCTCTGCCATGGACACTAATGGATGAATTTATGAAACACACCTTCTGATCTGTATTATTAATTCTGTATTTACCTCTAGTGTATGTTGAATTCTAATGATTATGTTGCGCCCAAACTCAGTTTGTTTTTAAAGCATACTAAAAGTAGTAACCCAACTTCACAAAACTATAAATGTGCATTTCAGGTTGAGTTAATTGATTTGGTGCGGATAGATGTTTGCTCCATAATGGAAAATATCGTGATCGTTAAAACACAATACAAGGAAATAAACACTATAATTGCTTAAACCTTCGATAAACCAAATGTGCTTGTTTTATTTGTGTACCCTTTAAACTTCTGCACAACACTTAAGAGAGATTAAAACATACGCATTTAAATCTTTACTCCTCTACCTCCAAACATTATTGCAAACTATTCTTATTTTTAACCTGAAACTTTTGTAATACACCTTTAAAAAACTCAAAGAAAAGGATTATGTCAAATAGGAGCTGAAAACTTCCTCTCTGAGTCTTTTGGCGTCTTTTGCAGTTTTTATTTTTAGAAGAACTGTTCTCAGTTCTAACTGCGTTTTGGATTGTACTTCCTGTTTTGAACTCATGGGAATTTTTTGAATTTTACTATGTACATTTTTAGAAAGCTATTTGAAAAATGGTATGGCTTGGTATGCTCTGTGCAGTATAAGGAATAAATTTTCATGTGTTAACAGAGTCCGTTTTAAAATAAGTAAATACGATTCATTTTAAAAGTTGTTTTTTTCTAAAGGTTTTCTAAAGGTTTTGGATTTATCCTCGTTTTCCGTTTTAAAATACGACTTTGTCCCTACCTTAAAATATCAAAGCCCTCGGCCCGTGTCCATGTGTATTTTTTTTCCAATGAACATATTTTTCATTCTTCCTTCTCAAAATAATAAAACCATGAATAAGAACATCAAAGAGATATAACTGTTATTTGATTGCGCTCTATAATACAACTTGCAGACAAAGTATTTCTATCAGGAAACCTTTTATTAGTAGACATCTCTGGGAAAAGCCTATCTAAACGTAATGGTCTTTTGATCTGCTCTATTTACATGTCTGATTGCATGAAACAAATTACAACTTTGAGGAAGCTTTAGGGGAAGACAATAGCAGTATATAATTACAGTAACTGTCTATTCATTTCAGCAGCTGGGATATAATATATCATTACAAGAATTGAAAATGTGTTCTTTAAATGTCAATTTCCTGAAGTGCTGAAGGGTCTGCCAATGGAATTGTACAGAAAAACAAATACAGAAAATGCCACTACTGATTCTTTAGACATCCACTGTATTTTGGATTTTGTGTGTGTGTGTGTGTGTGTGTGTGCGTGTGTGTTTTAGAGCAGAATGCATACTAAGCTTTTAAAAAATGTATTTGCTTGATTAACGTCTTCACTACCAGGAACCTTTAGTTTAAAAAAAAAATTACATAGCATTTATTTAGAACATGATCATATATGTAACAATTTTGTTTTGTGCTACCTGAAAACAAAATTATGTAAATTCAAACACTTTTTTTAACTTAATTAGTCATGCCTCACAGAAATATTGGAGATTAAAAAAAGTTTAAAACACCATATGGTATCTCTTTTGTCATGGTATATCTATGTTATGATATATAGTAGGTGTGGCAATAATAGATTAATAAAACTGATCAAATAGCTTGCCTCAATGCATTTGTAGGCAGTCTGAGGGCATTTTCAGAAATGTAGTTTTCTTAAAATGACTGTAGAATGGAATTATGTATTAATTTTTGCACAATGCCCACATGTAGTAGGTAAAAGTGTCAAGTTACATAGTTTATTTTAAAATACAGGGATTGGAAAAATGTAATGTCGCTGAGATTAATGCAAGGTGCTTTAAAAAAGTCCCTTTAAAAAAAGTTTATACACATAGGGGAATAAAATAGGTATGTGCATGAATTGAATGGGTCAGGCTATCTAACAGCTGGGTAATTGTGACTTACAACTCTTCCTTCTGTTTTAATTATCAGAAATGTTATATTAATAAACCTTAAACAGAGAGATGTATATGTTTCATTGAATTAAACCATCTATAGCTTAAACCCTCCAGCACCATGGATAGAGACAGTACATTCAAAATGAAACAGCAATAATAAGCAAAGATTGACATTTTAATTTATCTAAAGATAATACATTAAACATATGCAAAAAAAGTGATATTAAGGGGGGGTCATGGTCAGCAGTGAACAAAGATGTCTCCATAACTCCTTAGTTCTGTGCTTCCTAATCAAATAAATGCATACTAACATGACATTCCATTCATATGAGGAGTTAGAAGGCAGCATATACGGCTCTCAAACTTCAAATATCATTCAAGAGGATATATTTGAAGAGATCTAACTGTGGATATAACACTTCTACATAATGGCACGGTTGAGACCTACCTCGTAAGATGGACACATTGTCCTCCACACCAGCTTCTGTGTATACAGTGAACTTCTCTGGAATAATTGTGAACTCTCTATGAATGAGAGCTGACTATATATTTTGGGAAGTGTTCTAACATTTCCATATTAAAACACTTCCATACCTACTGACACTGTCAGAGCCCTATATGAACATAGGGCCTTAAATACTCTTCAGATCTTCAAAACTTTTTAAAATGTAGTATATGAGAGATCTCTAGCTCAACTAGTACTTGTAGGGATGAGCCTACCTTGGGCCATGAGATTCCCCATTAATGAATACTAGGCTTGAACAAACATGTATAGGTATCCCAGTACTACATCGCAAGCCATACCCTACATTTGTTGAATGTACTGCTGTATATATAACCTTTCGTGTATATGTAACTGAAGAATATGTGTAATATTCATGATTCCAATGTTGTAGTATGATATGGATGAAAAATAATACACTTCAATTATAAAAATGTTTTTAATTATTTGACATCCTATCTGGAGTCTGTTGCCCCCTCCTTCTCTCTCCCCCTCTATTTTGCCAGATTATTAGAGAATAGATGTATAGCAACCTCGCAATTATAACAATACAGCTATATTAACAACTGCAGGGCAATTGCAAATTTCTTTAAATACTGCTGTAGTTTTGATTTGCATTATTATATATGTGTACCGCACTTGTGGTTAAAGGACCACTATAGGCACCCAGACCACTTCAGCTTAATGAAGTGGTCTAGGTGCCAGGTCCATCTAGGATTATCCCTTTCTACTGTAAACATTGCAGTTTCAGAGAAACTATGGGTTAATCCAGCCTCTAGTGGCTGTCTCATTGACAGCCGCTAGAGGTGCTTCCGCACTTCTCACTGTGATTTTCACAGTGAGAAGACGCCAGCGTCCATAGGAAAGCATTGAGAATGTTTTCCTATGGATTGGCTGAATGCGCGCGCGGCTCTTGCTGCGCATGCGCATTCAGCCGATGACGGGAAAGGAGGCAGAGAGTCCCCACCGCCAAGGGAGCCTGGCGATGGAGAAAAGGTATGTGTTTAACCCCTTCCTCACCCTAGAGCCCGGCGGGAGGGGGACCCTAAGGTTGGGGGGGACCTAGAGACCCTATAGTGCCATGAAAATGAGTATGTTTTCCTGGAACTATAGTGGTCCTTTAAGATATTTTACTAGTTGAGAACTGTTAGGAGCAACTCATCTACTATTTGACTTCGTAATTAGTCACAATTGTATATCACACTTGGTTTAGGGAATGTGTTTGTCCTTTTTGCATATCATTACGTGTGATTGTACTCCGGTCTTACCACAGCCAGATCACTAGTTAGAGGGGATGGTTTACTGTTAAGTGCCAAAGACACACGGGAAGGCTAATTATATATAATGTAGTCCTACATCGGGATAGGAAACAGCAGCCTAATTAGTTATCGCCTTGCATGCTATTTTATTAATTTGGCTTCTATACCTTAGCATTTTTCCTTCCCTCTCACTCCATCATACGGTCTTTGTTATTTGTTACTTTTTGGCTACATATTTTACTTCTAGAGATATTATGTTGCACTAACAACAGAGTTGCAGCTTTACCACAGCGACAAGAATAGATGTTAGTTTAATCGGTATTCTAGAAGTACTGCTGTAGTTCTGACTTTCATCTCATGTTACTGGATATAAGCACCGTACTTGTGGTCAGGCTATACTACCAGTTTAGGTTTGGAATGAGTCACTCATGTACTATTTGATCTTTTAATCATTTATGTGTTTTAGCAGATCTATTAAAGTTTTTTTGTTTTCCTTTTGTATTTGTTTCATACTATCAGACATAGTATAGACTTTATCTGACAGACATGTAATTTATTCTATCTTCCTCATCTGAGGGATCAAATTTATATAATTACTGTTGAGTTCCTTTGTGGGATACACTTCAGTGTCTTTCTTCAGTTTCTGTTGCCACCTATTGAAATTTTTTTCACTTACCTTATTCCAGCTTTGAAGTCCCTTGGCGCCGGCTTCATCTACACCTTCTTCGTGTCATTGCGAGATGGAACTTAATGCATATGCATGGTGAATGGCGACAACATTAGGCCTTCCCCATAGAAAAGTATTGAAAAAATGCTTTCCTATTGGGATTTTGAAAATGCTGGACTTCCTCAACCAAAGCATGAAGATGTCCAGCCTCATTTCACAGAGTTAAACAGCAGGACTGTAACAGCAGGAAGCGCCTCTAGTGGCTGTCTGGAAGACATCCACCACTAGAGGAAGTCTTAACACTGCAATGCAATCATTGCAGTTTCTCCAAAACTGCAACGTTTTACATTGCAGGTTTAAAGGGACAAGGGCACTGCACTCTGACCACTTCAATGTTATGAAGTGGTCTGGGTGCCTATAAGGTCTATTAGGTCCTGCTGTACATGGCTGGGGATAAGCTCAGCACAGGGTGTTCCTGGGGGTAGAGGATGTGGTGGTGAGTGTCCCAGGTACTCCAGCTAATCACTCTCAGCCAATTAGCTAGGGAAGTAGGGCTTAGCTCAGGACAAGTAATGAAAGTTCGTGCTGAGAGATTTCTTATTCTTGGGATATGGTAGTAGAGACTCGGGGAGCTGTGCTCAGAAGACCCCAGGTAGGAAGTCAAACAATTCAAAAACAGTTTGACTCCTTACAATGTTTTTGGGGGAGGGGCAGGGCACCCCAGTCACCATAACCACTTAAAGCTTATAATTGCCTAAATTAATTAAGACCACTGAATTAAGATACAGGACATCACAGAGAATCCTTTTTACATAAAAGAAAACAATTAATGATTGTTACTGAGTCTACACATTCATGTACATAGTTAGGATTTTGTTTGTTTGTGTTCGAGTGAAAACCAGGTGTCTTTCATTTCAAACCATGAATACGTTTGGTACATTCAGGTGTGTTTCAACCTCAGTAATGGTCTACCAACTACAAACAAAGGAAAGCGATATTAACCATGAATTACGTAATGTTTTTCTGTGGCAGAAGGTTAATCAGACACTGCACAGAGGGAGCAGTACAACTGATTCTTAAGCTTAACTGGTACAATCCATTAGAGTGATTTGAATTGACATGTAAAGATTTGTTACCAGATGGTTAGTAAGAATAAATTGTCAATCACTTCGAAAACATGCTGCATGTCTGTTCAGCAACATATGTGAAGTGTCCATGGCAATTAACCTCTGATAAAATATTTATATATATTTTTTTTAATTTTTAAATGCTAAGTAAATTGTTAAATGTGTCTATCAATATTTAACCTGATTTTCCGTATTCCTTTCTTTAGTTTGTCAATTGTTCCAAGAAGGATTTCAAATATAATCACTGTTTCTTGTAGAATGATCTGTAGTTTCAGTTAATGAACTACAGAAATAATGCTGCTCCATATTACCCATAACTTTTTCATAAAATTAAGGAGTGCTTTTTCTGGAGGAATTTTTACTCTGTTGGAGAGGTCTGAAACCCAAACACACACAAGCAATCAACAAACATCATATCAATGATTAATTACAACAACATAGTAAATAGCCAGCTGAGCATTATGTACAAGCAGTTGGAAAGTAGAACGCATGCCAGTTTCAAGTTAACAAAACCCAAAATAAATAAACTGAAAAACCAATATATAAAATACCAAGTGCATTAAACAGCCAAGAAACAAATAAGACATTGATCCACATTGAGCAACAGTGTAGATAATTGTTCAATCTTATTTCCTGGAGGTATTGTTTATATCTTGAATTAATCTTAAAATATTTTTGTTGCTGGACCTAGAAACCAGTCTCACTCTAACTTAGCGAAAATATTTCATAAATAGTATCCCACTTCTAGGTAGATATCAGTATTTATGGCCAACGGTTGCATGGTCTATTCTAGGTAGACTGTATTTAAGGTTGTATTTCAATTTTATCACACTGCAAGGGAAATTACAATCTCATATTTATCAACTTGTTTATGGCTAAAGATCAATGCAATCTCAATCTCACTTCTTCAATGCTTTTCCACACTACTTTTATCATTATAGTTTTAGTAAAATGGGTCACGTATTTTGCAACATTTTAACAAGGCTTTGAAAATTGTATACAGGTCAACATCTCAAATGACTTGAAAAATACTTTTTTTTTTTTACATTTATGTAGAATCCCAATACACAGACAAACACACACAAATAATACCTGAAAGTAATTTTGAACACTTTAAACATACACTGCAGAGCACTTATAAAACATAATGGTTTAATAATACACCTGTCACCTATTCACCGAAAGTGCCATGTTTTCTTGTTAACCTTCAAATATTGGCCTATGGAGATCAAAGTTACAAGATTAATGGAAAACTACAGGGAGTGCAGAATTATTAGGCAAGTTGTATTTTTGAGGATTAATTTTATTATTGAACAACAACCATGTTCTCAATGAACCCAAAAAACTCATTAATATCAAAGCTGAATATTTTTGGAAGTAGTTTTTAGTTTGTTTTTAGTTATAGCTATGTTAGGGGGATATCTGTGTGTGCAGGTGACTATTACTGTGCATAATTATTAGGCAACTTAACAAAAACAAATATATACCCATTTCAATTATTTATTATTACCAGTGAAACCAATATAACATCTCAACATTCACAAATATACATTTCTGACATTCAAAAACAAAACAAAAACAAATCAGTGACCAATATAGCCACCTTTCTTTGCAAGGACACTCAAAAGCCTGCCATCCATGGATTCTGTCAGTGTTTTGATCTGTTCACCATCAACATTGCGTGCAGCAGCAACCACAGCCTCCCAGACACTGTTCAGAGAGGTGTACTGTTTTCCCTCCTTGTAAATCTCACATTTGATGATGGACCACAGGTTCTCAATGGGGTTCAGATCAGTGAACAAGGAGGCCATGTCATTAGATTTTCTTCTTTTATACCCTTTCTTGCCAGCCACGCTGTGGAGTACTTGGACGTGTGTGATGGAGCATTGTCCTGCATGAAAATCATGTTTTTCTTGAAGGATGCAGACTTCTTCCTGTACCACTGCTTGAAGAAGGTGTCTTCCAGGAACTGGCAGTAGGACTGGGAGTTGAGCTTGACTCCATCCTCAACCCGAAAAGGCCCCACAAGCTCATCTTTGATGATACCAGCCCAAACCAGTACTCCACCTCCACCTTGCTGGCGCCTGAGTCGGACTGGAGCTCTCTGCCCTTTACCAATCCAGCCACGGGCCCATCCATCTGGCCCATCAAGACTCACTCTCATTTCATCAGTCCATAAAACCTTAGAAAAATCAGTCTTGAGATATTTCTTGGCCCAGTCTTGACGTTTCAGCTTGTGTGTCTTGTTCAGTGGTGGTCATCTTTCAGCCTTTCTTACCTTGGCCATGTCTCTGAGTATTGCACACCTTGTGCTTTTGGGCACTCCAGTGATGTTGCAGCTCTGAAATATGGCCAAACTGGTGGCAAGTGGCATCGTGGCAGCTGCACGCTTGACTTTTCTCAGTTCATGGGCAGTTATTTTGCGCCTTGGTTTTTCCACACGCTTCTTGCGACCCTGTTGACTATTTTGAATGAAACGCTTGATTGTTCGATGATCACGCTTCAGAAGCTTTGCAATTTTAAGAGTGCTGCATCCCTCTGCAAGATATCTCACTATTTTGACTTTTCTGAGCCTGTCAAGTCCTTCTTTTGACCCATTTTGCCAAAGGAAAGGAAGTTGCCTAATAATTATGCACACCTGATATAGGGTGTTGATGTCATTAGACCACACCCCTTCTCATTACAGAGATGCACATCACCTAATATGCTTAATTGGTAGTAGGCTTTCGAGCCTATACAGCTTGGAGTAAGACAACATGCATAAAGAGGATGATGTGGTCAAAATACTCATTTGCCTAATAATTCTGCACTCCCTGTATAGTGTCAGGAATACAAACACGTATTTCTGACACTATATCTGTAAAAAAATATTTTAGGTAAGCTACCCACTATTAGAAGAGTAAAGGTTATTTTACTCACCTGTATTCTAGCGCCATGCGGATCTCGTCACGGCTGTCCCCTTCCCTGACCCACTTCATTGGTTGAGATTATCAAAATTAACAATCTCAGCCAATTCAACATTGGGATTCTATCGTCCACAAGCGTTAAAACGCCTTGCTGCATAAAGCAGCATCTCCTCATAAAGATGCATTGAGTCAATGCATCTCTATGGGTGGCGTTCAGCATCTCCATGCAGAGCATAGAGATACTGACCGTCAGGACTGCACAATGTGCAGCACTGACCCAGGAAGTATCTCTAGTGGTCATCTGAGTGACTGCCACTGGAGGTGTCCATAGGCAGAAATGTAAACACTGCCTTTTACCTGGAAATGCAGTGTTTATATGAAAATGCCTGCCGGGATATACTATACTTTAAAGGAACATTCTGGGCACCATAACAAATTAATCTCATATAGATTTATAAGTAGTGGGCAGCATCTTATTCTAAAGGGTTAAACCGTTTATAAACAATTTAACCAAAAAGTTGTAAAGACAGAACCCCTCGGCTTTGTCCCAGGTTTTCCGGCGATGTCCAATGCTCTGAGAAAATGAGGACTAGGCAATATTGATCACTAGCTATCATAACTTCCCATTTACAAAATTGTGCAAGAAAAGTTTGTACCCCTCCTCCAACTAACAATGTTTGATTAACCGGTTGGAATACATTGTTGATGCCATAGAGTTTAAGCTAGGTTTGAAACACAATTTTTTTTTAAATGAGGTATATAAATTTTAAATCAAAAAGAACCAAGAGGAAAGAATTCCACTTGGAACTACAGGGAAGAAAATATTATGAGAGAGAAAAAAAAAAAGGGTGAATATCCACTAACCAACTGGTAAAACAACCCACACCCTAGGTTGAATAAATACACAAATACTAAAATAGAAAACGCATAGGAAACCTAATACCTTAAACCAGGAGTGGATATCCACACCAAAAAGTAAATATCAAAAAGAAAAGAAAAGAAAAAACTAATTGTAATAATTTTATTCTCATATTGCCCCAATTGGCTATAATAGCTATTTAGTAGTACGGCTTAGGTCAAGTTATTTAGTTTTTTCTTTTCTTTTCTTTTCTTTTTGATATAAATTTTAAAATCTGCAGGAATAACATGTGAATAACGTGAAGTTACATAAAATGTTTAAAGGAAGTATGGAGAGGTGAATTAATACATAAACCTAAAATAGAGTAAATTGACTTGATGCACATATAATGATCTGGACAAGGTTGGTTTGCTTTAAAATGCTTAGTAAATGGCTTGCAAAATTGCAAAATAGCAGATAGTGATCAGAGAATAGAAAATAATTGTATGAGAACTTGGTGATAGAGCGCAGGTTAGTGAAGAACAGGTCAAGGTCTTCATGTTTAAAGACACCATGCTTTATTGACATTGCAGATTTATATAAATATTAGGGGTAATAAATATTATACATATTGCTTCCCCTCATCTTTTCTTCCCAACCTATCATGATCTCATTTTTACTATAAAAACATTACATCTGATTATCTCTACAGTGTACCTGATGATTTAGTGCTTGAAAACTGCTGACAGGCCAAAGTTCAAGGTTCTCTCTAATTAACAGGTTATTAAAAAGCTGGTTTCATTCCATTCATTACTAAATTAAATGCTAAGGATTGATTTAAACTTATACCACTTAGCTTGTCTCTAGATATTTCGATTTAAGCACTGCTTTAGTATATGCCAAAATCATTTGTCCTGCATCATTTTCTAGAGATTATTTAATTGTGATCTTCACAAATAGTACATCAAACATTTTTGCTCAAAAATTGAGATAACATATGAGTCCACATTATTAAATGTTTTGCAGATTTTAAAATCCCAGTGTCATGCAAAAAAGCCTGCAAAGGGTTAATGTGAATCTTCCCATGAAATTCAAAGAGGTGTAAGTTAGTTTTAATCTTTAGGAGGTCATACAGTGGAGCACATCCCCACCTATATTTTGGCTTTGAATCCCGGAGCACATAACTGCAGGCAGACTGAACTATGCTGACATCGCAAGCACTCAAACACTTCAGACCTCAGGTTTTGTTTTTTTCAGAAATGCATTTTAGCGGGTTACACTGCCCATCTACTGTTCCAGCTCAACCTTGCATGATGCATTCTTCACAACCACTTCTCTTTCAAGTGTTTGAGTTCTAGTCTTGATGTCTGAAAGCACATCTAAGTACAAAATCCTGGGTCAAAATCCATTCATCCATTTAGCCTATTACAAATAGAACAAGGTTGTTCAATCAGACCTGCTCGCAGCAGAACCTTGGATGGTCAATGCCTGATGTAGTGTATAGTGTAAGGTAAACAAACTGAAAAAGGACAACAGACACAGTAGCTAAATATATAGAATCACAGCGGAATGGCTTTAAAACAAAAAATTATTTATTATATAAATATGTAGAATATGTATTGAATTTAAGAGAAACAAAACAACAAAAAATGGTATACATTTAAATAAAATTAATCAGCTAGATTTTAATTATCAGACTTTTAAGTAACAGTGTTTTTTTAACTTGTTCAGGATGAGAGAGACAATCTCTATGTTTTGCGACAGTTTAAATATTTTTAGTGCCTTTGCAGTTAAAATATACACTTCCTAGTACTCTGAGAATATTATTATTATGTTATTTATATAGCGCCATTAAATTCCGCAGCGCTTTGAAACCCGAAATAATGAAGATATGTTTTTCTTATAAAACAAAATTTAGAAATACTTTAAAATATTTAGCATATGGAATGAGATGTGATGTTACATGAAATGTCGTACAGACGTAAAGTGCGGTGACTTAGGATATCAAAGAAATGCTTAAATGTTTATAAATATTTGTAAATGTTACTCTGTATGTTGCTCTAGGTAGGGACCTGGTTATCAAGTGAAATATCTCTGTTTATTAGATATGTATAAACATTTTGTATTGGAAAAGGTTTTTATAGTGCATATGGTCAAAACAACAACAACAAGAAAAATCACACATGCAAAGACAACAAATCTGTGCAGCTTATCTGGCAAGTCTACCAGATTCCTATGCAGAGATGAAAATGAAATAGTTTATTGCGGCATTTATTGGCATTAGAAGAGAATGGAATTTTATTTTTATGGTGTTAATTGAGACTTTCATGTTGCCAGATTTCACTTAATTTGAGGCAACTTAATACTGTTAAGGCAGCTTAACCATAAACTTAAATAATAATGCAGTTGTGTACCACTATTCCATGCAGTGGAATTTTCTCCCACTACTCCCCTTTTGCCTTGAGTTGCTCCTGGAGGTTACTGGTGCACTTAATATATAATTGTATTATACTAAGGGAACAAATGGCAGTCAGAACAAAACAAAAAACACATATCTTGCTTCTCAATATCATCTGTTTTTTTTTTATTTTTTTTTATATAGCATGGATAGACTGTTCAATTACCCCAACCAGCATGTATCAAAGAGGGATAAAAAAAAGGCCTGGGTGCACTGTACCTTGGAAACCAAAACTGGTACAAAGAGGAATCAGTTTATCAACTCAACAAGGCCTGGCTGAAATTAGCCTTGTTGGCTGGCACAAGCTGGCTACTACTTCAGTGTATTGCTAAACCGAACTTTAATTAGAAATGTATTAAGTGTGCATGCTGACATGCTTTTGGAGATAAGGAACTGTAGCAGCACAATAAATTAGACCTAGCACTGGCCCATGAAAAGAAGGCACTTTAAAACCCTTCTAAACTAGGATTACCATGATTACTGTAATCTGCCTTTTAGCTAAAATTTTTAAACATTGTCTTCATAGAGTCTTTGTGGTGGAGTTTTAAAGGGTTAACCAGAAAGTTAAAGGGGCAGTGTATATGTACGTAACAATAAATTTAGGTTTGGGAAGCTATACACGAAAAGATAGTTCTTGTCATAAAATGTAGTAAAACCGGCTATGGCAAATAGTCCTTACTGTCATATATCTCTTACTGTATACAAGAAAAAAAAATCTAATAACAAGTGAGAAAATATTATACAAGGCTCGATAGTTGCTATGGAAACAGTAATATTTATGCATGTATTTTGTTTCAAAATAGTTCACAAATTATGTAGAACAGACGATTAAGCTATTCATTTGTACCACATTTCAGTCTTGGTATGATCTACAATTCCTATTAATGCTTTTAACATATATATAGGCTTATGTAGCCAACATTATCAATCAATATACAGTTGCAAGAAAAAGTATGTGAACCCTTTGGAATGATTTGGATTTCTGCACAAATTGGTCATAAAATGTGATCTGATCATCTAAGTCACAACAATAGACAATCACAGTCTGCTTAAACTAATAACACACAAAGAATGAAATGTTGCCATGTTTTTATTGACCACACCATGTAAACATTCACAGTGCAGGTGGAAAAAGTATGTGAACCCCTAGACTAATGACATCTCCAAGAGCTAATTGGAGTGAGATGTCAGCCAACTGGAGTCAACTGGAGTCCAATCAATGAGATGAGATTGGAGGTGTTGGTTACAGCTGCCCTGCCCTATAAAAAACACACACCAGTTCTGGGTTTGCTTTTCACAAGAAGCATAGCATGTGAATGATGCCTTGCACAAAAGAGCTCTCAGAAGACCTACGATTAAGAATTGTTGACTTGCATAAAGCTGGTATCTCCAAAAGCCTTGCTGTTCATCAGTCCATGGTAAGACAAATTGTCTATAAATGGAGAAAGTTCAGCACTGCTGCTACTCTCCCTAGGAGTGGCCGTCCTGTAAAGATGACTGCAAGAGCACAGCACAGACTGCTCAATAAGGTGAAGAAGAATCCTAGAGTGTCAGCTAAAGACTTACAAAAGTCACTGGCAAATGCTAACATCCCTGTTAGTGAATCTACAATACGTAAAACACTAAACAAGAATGGATTTCATGGGAGGATACCACAGAGGAAGCCACTGCTGTCCAAACAAAACATTGCTGCATGTTTACAGTTTGCACAAGAGCACCTGGATGTTCCACAGCAGTACTGGCAAAATATTCTGTGGACAGATGAAACCAAAGTTGAGTTGTTTGGAAGAAACACACAACACTATGTGTGGTGAAAAAAAGGCACAGCACACCAACATCAAAACCTCATCCCAACTGTGAAGTATGGTGGTGGGGGCATCATGGTTTGGGGCTGCTTTGCTGCATCAGGGCCTGGACGGATTGCTATCATTGAAGGAAAAATTAATTCCCAAGTTTATCAAGACATTTTGCAGGAGAACTTAAGGCCATCTGTCTACCGGCTGAAGCTCAACAGAAGATGGGTGTTGCAACAGGACAACAGAATGGCTTAAACAGAAGAAAATACGCCTTCTGAAGTGGCCCAGTCAGAGTCATGACCTCAACCCGATTGAGATGCTGTGGCATGACCTCAAGAAAGCGATTCACACCAGACATCCCAAGAATATTGCTGAACTGAAACAGTTTTGTAAAGAGGAATGGTCAAGAATTACTCCTGACCGTTGTGCATGTCTGACCTGCAACTACAGGAAATGTTTGGTTGAAGTTATTGCTGCCAAAGGAGGTTCAATCAGTTATTAAATCCAAGGGTTCACATACTTTTTCCACCTGCATGGTGAATGTTTACATGGTGTGTTCAATAAAAACATGGCAACATTTCATTCTTTGTGTGTTATTAGTTTAAGCAGACTATGATTGTCTATTGTTGTGACATTTACTCACATGAATAATATAATATATATATATATATATATTATATCACCAAGTTGGGGGTGTGGCTTCAACAGATTCAAGGTTGGACATCTGAGATTGCTGTCCAGAAGAGTGCAGTTCTAGAAACAGCTAAGATACTGTGCAAAACCCTCAGACCTGGTAGAGGACCTGAGAATGAGGAAATAACATATAACCAAAATAATATATAACCCAACCGGCTAACGGCTAAGATACTGTGCAAAACCCTCAGACCTGGTAGAGGACCTGAGAATGAGGAAATAATATATAACCCAAATAATATATAACCAAACCGGCTAACGGCTAAGATACTGTGCAAAACCCTCAGACCTGGTAGAGGACCTGAGAATGAGGAAACAATATATAACCCAAATAATATATAACCAATCCGGCTAACAGCTAAGATACTGTGCAAAACCCTCAGACCTGGTAGAGGACCTGAGAATGAGGAAATAACATATAACCAAAATAATATATAACCCAACCGGCTAACGGCTAAGATACTGTGCAAAACCCTCAGACCTGGTAGAGGACCTGAGAATGAGGAAACAATATATAACCCAAATAATATATAACCAAAACGGCTAACGACTAAGATACTGTGCAAAACCCTCACACCTGGTAGAGGACCTGAGAATGAGGAAATAATATATAACTCAAATAATATATAACCAAAACGGCTAACGACTAAGATACTGTGCAAAACCCTCACACCTGGTAGAGGACCTGAGAATGAGGAAATAATATATAACTCAAATAATATATAACCAAAACGGCTAACGACTAAGATACTGTGCAAAACCCTCACACCTGGTAGAGGACCTGAGAATGAGGAAATAATATATAACCCAAATAATATATAACCCAACCGGCTAACGGCTAAGATACTGTGCAAAACCCTCACACCTGGTAGAGGACCTGAGAATGAGGAAATAATATATAACTCAAATAATATATAACCAAAACGGCTAACGACTAAGATACTGTGCAAAACCCTCACACCTGGTAGAGGACCTGAGAATGAGGAAATAATATATAACCCAAATAATATATAACCCAACCGGCTAACGGCTAAGATACTGTGCAAAACCCTCACACCTGGTAGAGGACCTGAGAATGAGGAAATAATATATAACTCAAATAATATATAACCAAAACGGCTAACGACTAATATACTGTGCAAAACCCTCATACCTGGTAGAGGACCTGAGAATGAGGAAATAATATATAACCCAAATAATATATAACCAAACCGGCTAATGGCTAAGATACTGTGCAAAACCCTCACACCTGGTAGAGGACCTGAGAATGAGGAAATAATATATAACCCAAATAATATATAACCCAAATAATATATAACCAAACCGGCTAACGGCTAAGATACTGTGCAAAACCCTCACACCTGGTAGAGGTCCTGAAAATGAGGAAATAATATATAACCCAACCCAAAAGGGGTGAGAAAATAATTTTTTTCTAAAATATATATATTATATATATATAATCTCATCGGATATTTACAACAATCCTCACATGTGATGTTCCAGATTATGAAAGGAACCTAATAATATTAGTACTAGTATTAATGTTGCTATTAAAAGTGTTTTTTATTCCACCCAATGTTATGTAGAAAATGTATGAGGATTTAAATGTCCTCATAACCTAAAATATGGTAGTAAAATGCAGAATCAAGAATTTCCAGTGAGTTTGTTGTTGAAATATTTCAAACTAGCACTGCATGCTATAGTTAACTTTAGCGGAATTCAGCATACCATGTCAGCATCAGGCGTAACTCTTGAAAAGCTATGTTGTCAAGCAAGCTTGCTATCACTACATGGTATGCCAATCATGGCACCACTGTTCTACATTGTTAGTATTCTCAGCACATCAGCTTGTTCCACTGAAAGCATGGCATTTCTTGAACGAATAAGCAATGAATCTGATTGGAACAAATTCCATTTATATTCCAAAAATAAAGATACAAATAAACAGGCACTTTTACAAATTTGTTATATTATAGGATACTATAGTGAATTACAAAAAAAGCCTGAAAAAAACAATCATACTGGACTTCATTTGGTTGCTATTGTTAACAAATAATAATAAACACATGCATTCACATAAAACAAGATAAATGATTGATGTCTTAACAGCGATAAAGACAAAACATTATTTATACATATTACGTATCGATCAGGGTTTTATGATTTATTGTGAATAATAAATATCAAGATATATAAATATGTGGATATCAATCTATTTCACCATAAATGCCTGCAGTATGTTCTGTGATAATGGAAAGTCCTGGCGTACATCCACCAATGGCCAATGAATGGAAAGGCATTGAAAGACCGTAGTATTCCTTTAAGCTCCTTAAGTTTTGATAACCACGAGTTTTACCTTTTAGTAAATAACATGTTAAGAAATGGAAGATCTCTATTCACCTAAACCAGAAATACAACTAAAGACCACAGAATATGTATATTTTCACGTATCACGCACTCCATGTGTGCCTTGGTGCTTTCCTTGTAAGATGTCAAACCATTCTCGTACAACTTGACAACTTAAAAGGCTTTGTGCCCCATTAGCCACATCGAGATTCAACAGCAGGAGAAACAAGATTGCTCTATAAAGCAATGCAGGGCCATGTCGGACTGAACTCCTTAGCTGAGAGCATCAACAAGATCCTGCTTCAGCTATGCTATGCTATATAGAAATATCCATCTTCTCCTGCATCTAATGCAGTACTTGTACAGGGTAACATTGTCGACCATGCTAAATCAGTTATCTTACTGTTGGTTGACCCCAGGGCACTCATGGCACTGTAGCCACTGATGGCAAATCAAATCACTTAATAGACTCATTACATCACCTATGGAATTGGGAATCTATCATCTTTTGACGAAAGCTGTTGAATATGGCAAATATGTATTTATGTGTAGTATTGGTGTGTTTGTGTGTAGTGATGGTGTTTGAATGCAGGGGTGTTCTTGTGTGTGTAGTGATAGTGTTTGAATGCAGGGGTGTGCTCGTGTGTGTAGTGATAGTGTTTGAATGCAGGGGTGTGCTCGTCTGTGTAGTGATAGTGTTTGAATGCAGGGGTGTGTTTGTGTGTGTAGTGATAGTGTTTGAATGCAGGGTTGTGTTTGTGTGTGTAGTGATAGTGTTTGAATGCAGGGGTGTGCTCGTGTGTGTAGTGATAGTGTTTGAATGCAGGGGTGTGTTTGTGTGTGTGTAGTGATAGTGTTTGAATGCAGTGGTGTGTTTGTGTGTGTAGTGATAATGTTTAAATGCAGGGGTGTGTTCGTGTGTGTAGCAATAGTGTTTGATTGTAGAGGTGTGTTTGAATGTGATTTTGTTGTTTCAATGCAGGAGCATGTTCACATATAAATATACATTGCCCCCCCACACACACATACAGATGTACATTGCCACAAACAGAAACACATTTATACAGTGCAACACAAAAATACACAAACATAGACTTCCACACACAGAAACACACAGACACATACATACTCAAAGATATCCACACTGACACACATAAACAGGTACAGTGGCACACACATGCACAGATACACATACTGACACACATGAACATATACACACAAATGCACACACTGACATCTTTGCACAAGCACTAACTTATATGCACACGAGGCTCAGACAGATAAACTCTCCATCCTGCTGTGCACATTGAACAAGTCTTTCCCCCAGGCCTCAGACTCACTGCAGACCTGCCTTCCAGTATTTCAGCACCGGAGCTGCTGGCAGTGTCAGTGCAGCCAGGAGTGGCCCTCTGATACTGTTTGGAACGCTGGTGTGATTGCACCTGCTGTACCGCTGGTTCCACATATCTTTTTTCCACCAGCTAATTTGGCCTAACATTTTAGATATTTTTACAGCTCAGAATAAAAAGCACCATGCCCTGGCCAGTTCCCACTGATATCTGGTTTTGTAAATATATCCCATGGTGTGATAATTTCCCTTAAGATGTTGTCCCCTTAGTTTCTTTTTTCCATAAAACTGTTCATAAAAAAATCAAAATGGTCTTGTTGTTTTGTTTGAATAAATGCTATTGTATTTCTTCAAGCCATTTGCATTAGTTTGTACCACACTCCCACACTACTCGCTTTGTGCAGAAATGAAAAATACAATTTCTGATTGTCTAAAGGTTGTGCGTAGGAGGTAGAAGTCTGTAGTCTTTTCTTTTTTCACCATATAAATGTGGAATTAATTCATACTATTTTGAAAGTTTAATTTTAGATATTAGATTATTAATAATTGCAGCAAAATATGTTTTTTTAGATGTTCTATCTAAAGTTACATCTTTTTACCATTTACATGGATACATGTTTGATCTGCTTTGGATTTTTACAATCCAATTTATGATGCCATTAACTGTTTAAATGTTTGCTAAGTTTATCTTTCTACTCAATGATACATAAGTTCAGAAGACCGTTTAAAAAAAAAAAAAAAGGCACTGGTATGGACAAAAGGTAGATGGGGCAGGGGAAATTATTTAGTTGGTATGATGGCCCAAATAAAACACTCAAGAATTGGGGAAAAAACTAAGTGACTGTCAAAGAGCATTCCATAATAATTGTACCACTATTGAAAAGTGATGGAGTTGGCAGTGCTTGTGTGAGTATAGGAAAGTCTTTTCAAAATCTAAATGTCTTAAAAAAAACTTAAATCAATGCTTTGCTCCCCCCATATTGATGATCAGTGATTTAAATTACTAATCATTTGCACTCTCTAATAGTTTCAACAACAAGAATAAATACATACATTTAAATAAAAACCACATGTCTATATATTTTCTTGTTACTTCTCTTAAGCTGTGAGAATTGGAGAAATAAATGAAGGACTAATGACAAACTGCTCGGTTAAAGGGACGTGCACCAAAACAACTTCAATGCATTTGTTCGGTTTTGACCTCATTATTATGCTATATTTTCATGCATGTTCAAATATTCATATTTTTGGCATTAAAAAAAATAAACGTTTTGCAGAATGCTGCAGCATAAGCCTGCCTCCTTATCTCCGCCCCTTCATGCCAGAAATACTTCCTTGTCAGTGTATGTACACAGGTCAGCCCCAACAGCATTAAATGAGCTGCTTTCAATTCAACTTGGATGCAGACAGTCAGAGACTTTATAGATCTGCAGCTAAGGATATCCTTACTTTATTCCTTCCCTGGGTGTCTTATTCTGCTAATGCAAGTTGCTTTGTAATTCAGATCTTATAGTGCTTTCATTGGCTGAGCTGTGTGTACATGTGAATAGGAAAGCTACTTCTGAAATGAGGAGGCATGGCTAAACTGGTAGGCTTATTGTGTGTTTTTTGTGTGTAAAACTTCTAAGGATTTGTGCATGCAAAAATACAGCATATTAATGAGGCTAAAATGGCAAGTTGTATTGGTGCGAGGAGTGGCCCTTTAATTATACTCAACACTTTCTTGCATTTGGAGTAAATAAAGAGGCAAGCATATCTTTTATTTTTTATAAAAACATATAAAATGCAGAAAATAATACCATGCACCAGTCTACAATAAATAAGAAGGGCAAAATGAGACAACATTATTTAGTTCGAAAAATATTCATACATACAGCATAGAATAAACTATAGTAAGAGGAAAAATTCCCTAAAAGGAAAAAAAATCCTCCACTAGAACTGCCCCCAATTTAACAATACATGTGTGATATAATCAGATAAAAATACATATGTAGAAAATAACAATAACCTTTATTAAACACCACTTAAATATCCAAACCAAAAGAAAAAATAATAAATAAAAAATGCAGACTATTCTCGGCTGAAAGAAAGCTGCTGAGCACATCAAGACCACATTAAATATAGTAAGTACAGATAGGGTTGTTACATAACACAGTGAGTCTAAACAATGTAACAACCTCTGACAGAAAGACTCAAATGGCAACAGCAGCTTATAGAAAAAGCCGAAATAGTACTCAGCTGTAACCCTAAATATATCTAAATAGGAGGCACTGTATAATATACTTTCTAAATAGTAATACTAGTAAAGGAACCCTTACTTACTAAAGCAAAAAAAAACAAAAAATAGATGACAGATCTATTAATGATATCCAGAAATCGAAAGGATAGTAAGATGGGTAGTAAAGAAAACTGATATAGAAAGTGAACAGCAAGCAGGAGGTAAATCCTCCACTGTAATTCTCTAAAGTAAGAATATATATGCCCCAATAATACCCGTTGACCGGCCGGTCATATGTAAATATGGGTACAGCTAACGTACATATTTTGTGCTGATTTGCCATTTAATTATGTCACTGTTGTCACATGTTCAAGGTGTTCATAGAGTGAGTAAATGCAAACAGTATGACACTGTTGCTGATAGCCACATTTACTCCTTATTTTGACCATGCCAAGCATCTTTATGTCTCCTTTGCAATATTCAAGGCAGGAAGCACCATAAAATGTAACTGTCATGGTACACACAATGAAGCTTTAAGTTAAAGAGCAGAAAACATCATCAATACATTGTGCGAGAGAAAATACTAGCAAATTTGTAAATATTAATTTAATGTTTTTTAAAGATATGGTCTCTCCAACACCTGTCAATCAGCTCTCTGCAGTGACCTCTCTACACTAGCAGTGTAGCGGCAGTAATGACAATGGTTGATTAACAGGAGAAAGCAGGAGAACCCTCTTACAGGCTGTTCTGCTTTTCATCACGTATATTCCCCCAGCAATCATTTCTGCCTGGGGGAATATATGAACATGTCACTTTGTTCTGACACCAATAAGATGGCAATAAAGGTCACATTTTGGTGGCAAAGCACATTACCGAGGGGAGGGAATGGATGGTAGATTGTACAGTAGTGTAAAACCTATGAACTTCTGAGAATAGCAGCAATGGAATGTTAGACAGCAGGTAAGAATATATAGCTTATAAAGCAATTAAATATCTAGTTTATCTTTCTCATAAATATTATATTTGTTGCTTTGATATCCTATATATGTTTAGCTGAACATAGAACTTTAAATACTGCTGCTAATGATTACGGACCCCCCCCACCCAAACATTTAGATTATATGCTTTATTCATCAAACTGGTGTATTTTAATGAAACGTGACTACTGACTGTACATTGATTAGCTCTTGAACTTGAATCATGGAATGTAACTTTGAATCCCTCTATACTGAGCAGTGATAGTCCCAGTAGCATGTGAGTTGTTTATTTAACCATTCAAAGCACCATCAGCTTACCTAAGTAGGGTGTATTCTGCTAAGTATCTGCTAGGTCACCATATTATGCTTATTCATTCTCTGTGTCCTAAAATCAAACCCAAATGGCATATTTCAACTTGTAGAATTATTTAGCATAATTTAGAGTTGTAGAAGTCAGCTATTTTTGCCTAAAAGTTGTTATTCAGATTTTAGTTCGTTACAATCCAGATTTTAGCGAATATGAATAACCCAGAATATATTTAATATGCAATACTCTCATTTTACCATGTGGTAGGCTGTAACAATCAGCTGAAAACAATGAAACCATCAATGTTGAATGTTACACAAAATCATCCAGATGCACTAAAAGGGAATGTTTTCAAAAATAACATCTTCTATATAAGGATTAATATACTAGCTAATAGCTTTATCTGGCTTTCCAAAGGTATTAGGCCAAATGACATGACAGTACTCGCAATACAGGTTGATTTATCTATCCTGATAAAAAGAGCCTAGAATCTTCAGCTCAACAACTTGAAATACCAGTAGTTGATACATTTACAGTAAATATATATTCTGCTGACAGGTGTTTATCAGAAAACATTAATCATCACAGCTGTTCTTCTGTTTTACGAAGACATGGAGTAAGGGTATGTGGATTGTGGAATATTTTAGAAAAGTTACTGCGTCACACTATCATAGCATGCAGACTAGTAAATATACCTATCATAATAAATGATTTGCTTTACCTTGACAGTTATTATTGAGCAGTGGATTTATAGAAGCCTAACACATTTTTTTTTTCATTCTTACAACTCACCATCAAGCAAGGTTTTCAATAGTTTTCTAATTGTATTTTAATTAACCTATCTGAAATTAGGATTTATTTATTTTTTATATATTAAAATAGGACTTGCTGATTGCCCTTGATTGTATGAACTTGAGATACTCTGGTATTACAACTGAAATCTATATTAGATAATGGAATGTTTAGTAGAAAAGGGTATAAAATTATAAATCTAGATTTACCAGATATGAATTATGGTATGGGTAAATTTAAATTCAGAAATTAATCACAAACTGTAATGTTAACTATGTTGTTTTTCGCTTCACATTCTTTGTTAAAATCTGATTATATTTTGCTTTAAATTGTTTTTAAAATGTATTCTGTTTTGCTGAAGGCACATTTGGTCGCACTGCCCAAGCCTCTCCAAATGCCCAATTTTTGTCCAATATCACTGCTCAATTGCAAGACTAAAATTTACACAATACTCTTGGCTATCAGAAAATAAGTTCTGCCACTGTAAATATAAATGGATTAAGTAGGATTTGTTAAAGCATATCAGGCCACAGACAATACGAGGAAAGTGTTGGAAAGAGTTATTCCACATAATAAAATATATATGTTTTAAATTCTCCTCTCTCTGCTAAGATTTTTTCTAGCAACATACCTCTCAAAGTCTTTTAATGTCAATAATGGTACGGGACAGAGGTGCCCCCTTCCCCCTCTATGATTTGTTTTATCGTTACAACAGAGGTGCCCAAAAGGTAGATACCCAGATGTTTTAAAAGTACAGCTACTATGATGCTTTGATATTCTAAAGGCTTTCTAAATACATGTAAGCATCATGGGAGTTGTAGTTCTCCAACACCTGGGGAATCTACCTTTTGGACACCCCTGCTTTAGAACATTTGGCACAAAAATATGATCCCTATCAACATAACATTAAAACTAAACTTTTGCCAGCAACTTGGACATAATAATGATATTGATAATAAGATGGCGAGTTAACTTTAATTTGGCTTGTCATATATTTATGAGGTACATAAAATACATTTTGTGTTTATACTATACTAAGACAGTTCTTCTTATTATTATTATTTTTGTAATAATTTACATAGTGACAACATACTCAGCAGTGCTTTGCTATTGTAGAATTGGGATGATTGACAACAAGTAATTAACATACACAATATTAACAAGAGACAAGAGGCAAAGAAGGCCCTTCTCACACAAGCTTACAAATTATGTTGGTTTTAACTTTGCTTAGTCCATATAACTTAAAATACGACTAGAATATCATTTGCCATTTTTAGGATATTTGAGGAGTTCTACTTCTGCTTTTGTATTTTGATTTAGACATGGAATGGAATGCCAAAGTACCCTTCGTGTGATTGTATGATAGAAAAATGACTTTCAAGAGACTAGAGTCAAGAAAGATAAATAACTCCACCAATGTTACTGCTATTGACTTTCAAGTCTACAGTGAAATTAATAAGTATACATGCAGCTGACAGTTTTGAGAAAGAGGAATGATTTAATATTATATTTTGGAAGGAATTGAGATGTAATTAGAACATGGAAGTAAAAAATATGTGAAATAAAGAGTTAAAAAGAAAAGGTCAAAGCTCAATGTCAATTATTTCTGTAAAGAATATCCATGTAAACTACATTATAACATAAAGTCAGCATAGCTAGAGAATTTAATATAAACTATACATCTGAGGTGTCAAGACAAATGGAGATCTAAAGTAAATGATGATTTTTTTTATTTATTATCAGAGTTATTCACTAAAATTAGAATTTGTGATTTTAAATTTAAGGCCAAAATAGCCAATTTGCCAAATATGTATCCACATGACAAGATGCATGCTAATGACATGTTTATTATTATTAAACCAATGTATAAAGTATCATGTACATACATATGCTTTCCCATACTCATATGCATGTAGGTGTATGTATGTGGGTGTGCATTTCTACTTGTATGTGTATATGTGTAAATATATATGTATGTGTTTATGTATATATACAGTATTTCACAAAAGTGACTACACCCCTCACATTTTTGTAAATATTTTATTTGTATATCTGTCTCGTCCCCTTCACTTTGTGATCCTTACACAAGATATTTACGACCCTATGTAAGAATGGTGTCATTTTTAATCAGACCTGTGTCTTCTCTGCACTCATTTTGCTTTAACTCAAATGTCACAACCAACTTTTAATTCTATGTGTCGTTTAAGCTCATAAATGCTTTAGACTTAAGAAAGAAAGTTTCTCCCGAAAGCTTGTCATTCCAAAATCCTGTTAGTCCAACAAAAAGGTATTACAAGATATTAATTTGTTATTTTGCATTTGCATCGCTGGATTAATATGTATCCAATCTCTACTCTAACACTGTATTAAATAACTAAATAGAAGTTGAATAACAATTTTCACTATTTATATCTGTAACCTTCTTGAGATATTCTCGGAAGTATTCTGAAATCCACTGGGACACCTGGAGTCCATTCTCCTTCTATGAATTCAGAATGTTTTCCTTTTTAAAACAGAAACCTACTAAAATGGGTCTTAAATCTTTTTAATCTCCTAGCTACACTCCTGTTTTAGGAAGGTGCATACGATGGTATGATTTAAAGTTTTTTGTTTTTCTTAGGTTCTCCTGATGGCTGTCTATATGCACAGCCAGAGAGTAGACTTCTAATTGATTCAAAGTAGCCATATTATCCTGAAATCATTTGGGTACAGATACGTAGGATCTCTTGAGAAGGGTGTGTGAGCAGACTCTTGTAGGCCTTTAGTTGCATATCCAATGAACTACAAATCAGTGTACATGTCTTCTAAAACTGATCATTTAGGAATCAACACAAACTAATAATCTATTTTCTAATCAGACTGTTGGCATATAAGTGAGGAGTGCTTTTCTTAAAAAAAGCATCTTTTTATAATTTGAAGGAAAGTCTGTTGTGGAAACTAATGTAACCCTTAAAAATTTAAGACCTTCATATGCCAAAACATACCGAGGCATGAAGGATTTTTTTCTTGATTTTTTTTCTCAGTATTTATGGATTTAGAAAAATGTTGTTACATATTTACCTTACGTCAGCGTAGTCAAACAATGTCAGTGATTTTTTATCTTGCTCTGTCTGCATTATTACATAACTCATGGACAACTCTAAACCATATAATTCTGCATTTGGGGTAACTTTGTAAGGTATGTTGTACTTGGTGAAATGGGATCCGACTGAGCGCTCATTCTTTTCTTCTTAACTATTTTTATTTTCTTAAACTGTGTTTACTTTTTTTATAAGTCAGTTACTCGTGTCGGGACATCTACGGCACCTAGCTTGCTTTTTGTTTAGCAGTGCAAGTTGGTGCAAATTGTTGTCTGCATTTGACCTGTCTTTAGTGAATTTCATTTGAATTTGTGCAAGCCTGTTGCACACAACATTACAACGTTACCTTTTATGGTAAGCAGATTTTCAAGTTTTTCTAAATTTTACTTAATGTATGATACTCGAATTACTAGCAAACCGAAAGATCACTTTGTATATTTTAGTTATATAAGATTCAATCTTACTTTTAAAAACATTTACAAGAGATCAGACCAGATGTGCACTCAATGAAGACAAAGGTTTAGTCTTTTTCATTAAAGAGAAATTTAGAGCCAAGACGTGTGGTTTGACGCAGAGTATTTTTTTTTCCATTTCTATAAATGGCACATTTCAAAACATTTTTGTCCTGACCTCTTGACACAGTTGTTCAATGATATTCTTCTCAGAAAAGAAATCACAGCATTGACAGATGAGCTGATACATAGAAGCAAAACTAATAGGAATTTTTCCAGTCTTCCAAACCATTACCATTTTTCAATAGAATAGATTTTTACAATGATTCTTTGACAACCGCTTTTTTTAAGAGTTCTTTTTAGCTACTTGCTCATAAATTGTAGACTTTCTCTCACTTCTTCCTTGCTCTTTCGCTCTGTGTATCGATATTAACATCTCCTTTTCCCGTAACCTACTACGGTAGGTCATCTCCTGTTTTTCATACATGACATATAAAACAATGGCAGTATGACATGGGTAGTTATATCATCATTGTCATCTAAAAGACCTTTACATTCATCAGTATTGTATTAACATAAACCACTACACTTGGATTAAACTTGTTCTTTTCTTTGACACATGCCAGAGAGTAATAACCTGATTAGTTTGATCATTTATATCTCTGTTACTCTAAACAACTAATTTTACAAGTCAAAAATTGCGGTTCAATGAGTTGGCAAAAAAGGAGCAAAATTTGGCCAATCGGTGTACCGCAAAATATGAATATTATTTTCTCACTATTTACTTCACAAATCAAGTTGAAAAAGTAACCAATAGATGCAAAAAATGAGTAGCAGTGAAACAAATACTGCCATATGATAAATATATAACATATAAATATAGATTGTATTTATCTGCTCCTCCTTTTTTTCTTTCTCTTGATTACTTGTCACTTGATCTGTGAATAACACACTGTAACAATGTTACCTGTAGTTTACAGCTGTGACTTTCTGTAACAAGTAGTTTTTCTTTGTTATTTTCAATGAATGTATCCCGCCTATATTTCATGTACATATAGTTATTACTATTATGGCTGATATACTCTAGCAAAACTTTCAATTGTATACAACAAATGTTTGTTCTACGCACCCCCTCTCAACCTATCATTTGCCCCTCCTAGCTGTAAACACCTTCATACCACTATGTCTTATCTCCATCCCCGTTCTTTAGGTGTCAATTCTCAAAACCTCAAAATACTCAGAATCCTCATTTGATCTATGCACTAATCTAGGAACTTTTTTTGATGCCACAGATGAAACTCCGAATCATGAAACAAGTTAAAATGTTAGTCCATTGTACATTTCATTTGTTTTATGAGTTGTAATTTGTTTGAAACATTTGTAATTCATTCAAAGGAACAAGACTAGTAAGTGGCCGTTCTGTCAGCAAAAAAACTCATTATTAAGAAAGGTAAGAGTAGCCAAAATGATAAAGCATTACAACTGATCTGTGGATAAGGGCATCTCTAATTTGGTATAGTAGCCTAAGACTACACCTGGTTCCACTCTTGTGAGCTAAGAGTAGGAAATTGAGAATGTTCCTGTTTGCACAAATCTATTATTCTACTACAGCAGATGGATGGTGTAAAGGATCCTTCTATTCGTGCAGTGCTGATCCTTCTAGCGTCTCTCGAAATCCAGTTGAAACAAAGTGATTATAGCTTCCAATCCCCCAAACATGAGTCGAGACTTCATGAAGGGGTAAAACGATCTGATTTAATGGGGGCTACCTGCCCGGTATTTATGCAGGTCTCCCAACTGGTGGACACTTCCCTAGGGGACCAGATGGAAGACTGGGACACAAGAATTACAGTAGCCAATCGCAGTGGCTTTAGCATAAGCACTCCCCTTTACATAGGTAAATCCCTCCTCTCTATCCTGGAGATAATTAACTTAAGTTAGTAACAGGAACTTTAATTATCTCCAGGTAGAGAAAAACATGACTTTTTATATATTCACCAAACAGCATAAAAATCTATTACTTATATTTTACTGCACAGAAAGTCCCACATACCCCCAGATAGCTTGGAGCTGAGCGCATATTATATGCGAATAGCGCTCAGATCCCACGAACACAGTTCTCAATATCATCAAATGAAGTTTGGACTTCACCGACGGTTCGCATGTTTGTATCCGAGAAAGAGTTCCATAACTTTAGCTATCTGGGGTCGGTCTATTTTGCATCGCATCCAAGTCCCGAATGGTGAAATATTCCCGGCGTTCGTGTGTTTCCAGCCGTATGAACGAGGACCTTGGTAGGCACCAGCGGTGTTCGGCGGAATAAGTGTCCGAAAAGAGTTCCAGGGCATCACCGCCATTTACCGCTGGGCGTTCAACAATTTAAAATGGCGACTGTCACGTGTTCGGCAGACGAACACCGGCCACCCAGGCATTCGACAATTAAGCTGCGGTTAACCGCAGCTTCTGGGTGGCTAATAAGCAGCACACGCCACAGACCAGGTGGTCGGCCGTTCGGCAGTTTGTTCATCTGTACGAACAGCCTTAGTCCAGCTGTAATGGAAGTTAAACTGCACGAACCAACATACGAATGTATCAGGGCAAATGTAAAATCCAAGCAAGTAAGGCAAACGATGCAATCCAGGGACAAAGGGCTCTGTCCCAAGTGCCTTAAGACCCAATAACTTAAAGGGCCAGCATCCCAGGGTAAGAGGCTAGCAATCCAGCTTCTCCATAAGACAGGGGGGCAGGGCAGTTTGTCACATGAAACCCCCGTGACAAAAAGCATTTTGTCACAGATGGTAGGACCAGAATTTGATGTAATCAATATGACTAAATAGATCCAGCTTTCCTTGCATCAATGGCTGAGGCTGCTGGAACTTTAATGATGTGGTGAGTATATTCTTGCCACATGCAGTCCTATAAAAATAACTAAATATTGTTTAAATGTCATAGACTAGCTTACCATGGTTGCTGACCATGTGCATGCCTTTATAACCACAGTTTACGCCATCTTCTTACGACTACTTCCATTGTGCAATAAGCAATTACGTGATCTCAATCCAATAGAGTACCATTGGGATCTGGTAGTCCAGATGACAGCACACCTGCAGTGATTGTGTGATATTCTCATGTAAACATGGAATGTCTAATGGAACATTTCCAGCAACTTAAGTCCATACCATGAAGAATATTAGGGTGTTCAGGTGCCAAACATGTCAATACCCAGTACTAAAAAAGCAGCCACCAAGTGTGTATTTTACTATTCCTAATAGCAACCACTTACATATTATGATCAGACTATTTGAGCAACAAATTGTTCTTTATTCCAAAGCTGCTCTTTACTATGAATTTGATTTCATTTTTTAAACCATTATGGTTTGTTCAAATGTCTAAAGTAACGTTGTTGTTGCTGTATCAGCTTATTTATTACATGGACACTATTTTGCTATAAACAAAATTTGTATTGATCTTTAAATTAAACTTGAAGTTGCTTTGAATCTTGAAATAATTTAGTTGATGTGAACATGTCCTCTGAACAAACATCAATGTAAGAATTTAAGCTTTTTGTACCATTAGCGATAAACAGTGATTAAATCAAGAATGTTCTTTTGTTCTCATTTGTAATAATTAATTTTAGTCTTTTGGCGTTCTTCCAGTATTTTGGGCCAACTGAAAGATATACATTGCTAAAGGGAGAATTCTGTGACCTGCTCCTATTACACAGAATAACTGACATTCAATCCACAGCAATGCTTGGGCACTATAAAAATCTTCTTGTGAAAGCTGTCTACATGTCAGCATCTGTCAATGTTCTCCTTTGTCTACGGTTCTCAAACCCTTTATTTCTGATACATATCAGAGATTTCTGCCCGTGATGTCACCTTGTCCTTTGCTGTGTTTAATTATCTGGAAATTATAGAACGGCTGTTCTGTCTTTTTCCACATGAACTACAAAGTATGGAACCAAGATCTGTGATGCAGAAATTCAACAGGCCGATGCCCTTGATATAGTGAGACATTCTGCTTGTCCCATTTAATTTTTTTCCCCTTTGTCCAAGTGGCAATGAATGAGGAGTGTTTCAGTATTACTCTAAATATGCTGTTTTTTTTTCCAAGGCACTTGGTAATGTGTATACTTTATACTGTATATATACATGATTCACTAACCACTATTTTATCTATATTTTATTCTTATACATCTACTGTTTCCTATTTACTTAGGACTGTCTCTCATCTAGATTGTTTGATTATTACTTTTTCAGCCACGTGATACTATCTGACACAAGTATCTAATGTGTTTTGTTACATATTATTTAATTACCTGGATGGTAAACTTTTCCCTATGGATTTATACTTCCCATTGTATAATGTAACCCCCTCCACACTGGTTTCATTTTTATTTTCACAGGGTTAGCATCCATTTAGCTTGTGGTATAATGCTATAATAGGCTAGCACAATAAAGGCCAGATACTGCTTTATTTTAGCATTGCTATAGGATGACCCCTGAATATTAATTTTTAGAGGTAGAGTAGCCGTGCACGGCTAGTTATTTCACTCTATACACTTTTTGGGATTTTGATATGCGATCCCCCCTTTATTTAGAACTGTATTTACTTTAGTTACCTTGCTTTTGTTAGCACTTACTATTCATACTTTTCCAGGTCACACTTACCCACATCTAGTGGGCTAAGTGGGTATTGTGCGCATATTTAGAATTTAATCTAGGGTTAAGCCTTCAGGACATCCCTAGAGTGTCCAGCTGGTGTACAGGTCTCAGCGACTTTTTCCCTAATACCTGATTTATTATTTTCTTGTGGTGTTTCAGTATTAAGATCCATGTTTACATCTTAGAATTCAGTCGGTTAGTTTTTATTTTTACCTTGTAAACACAGTGAAGAACTTTGAAACACACACAATAGTTAAGAACAAGCAATCATAATTAACATGTAAATACAAGGGCCATTTTCTAACGCATCCAACATATAATACAAGCAGCACTTTCTAAAGAAAAAGCAAATCTAAGTACATGAGTAAATCTGTATTCCTAACAATATATAACAACCCCCCCTCCCAGTGTAAAAAGGCACTCTACCTCTTCTGATGTTATCCAACACGTGGGAGGGGCTAAAGTGCATGGTACGCACACATTAGGTTCTCCCTATAGGAAAGCATTGCCAGATGTCCTCATGCAGAGCGTGAGAACGTCCTGTGTCACTTTAGGCTACCAAAAGTTTGTTCGCCACCAGGAAGTGCCTCTGGCAGCTTTCTGATTCACAGCCACTAAAGGCAGTCTTAGTCATGCAATGTAATTATTGCAGTTTCTTAAAAACTGCAATGTTTCATATTGCACGACATAAGATAGTGTTATGTCACAAGTGGTTTAAATGTGGAACACAACTGCAGATTATAAATTTCCTTATTTTGTATTATAGAGAGTGAAATGAGAATCCTTTAATTAATAAGGTTACTGTAGCTTTAAGGCAGCGTGGCTTTTGCAGGTTGTTAGTTGAAGACATAAAGCATTAATAATTGTAATAGTATTTTAGTAGTAGCAGATTTTAGCAAGCAGGTAACAGTTCATTAGCGAGTAAGAACTCAGAGATAGTATCAAATTGTATACTTATGATTGTTGGGAGTTGTCCTCCAAAGACAGGTTAGTTTGAGTCCGCAGGATGATTAAACATGAAACAGTCTGGTTTCCAATAATTAGAAAGAGAGCAGGTAAATCCAATACACGGTCCGTGGTCAGAGGGAGATGAGAAGGCAGGAATCCGTTTAAACAGTCCAAGGTTCGGTACACAGTATAAACGGAGAAGAGCTTAGCAGGCAATGTGATTGCGGAAGTAACAACCAGAAATCACTAAGCAATTTTGAATCTGGTGTGGACTCTCTATAAGGCTTGAGAAGCCGCGTCAGAGAGGGGGCGGGGACGGTTCCGCATACTGGAAATGCCGGAACGGAGCTGAAAAAATAAGTCCTGACAGATAGAAACATAGAATGTGATGGCAGGTAAGAACCATTCGGCCCATCTAGTCTGCCCAATTTTCTAAATACTTTCATTAGTCCCTGACCTTAACTTACAGTTAGGATAGCCTTATGCCTATCCCACACATGCTTAAAGTCCAATTAGCAACCTTGTAAACAATTGGCAATTAAATATAACACACCATTATTTATTTATTAAATATTTTACCAGAATACATTAAGATTTCTCTCATTTTCAAGTATGCCCTGGGTTCACAAAACATTGCAATGATACAATAGGGTACAATAAAATACAAAAACAATATTAATACACAATATATATATAAAATTTAACATAGAACAGGTGAGAAAAATTATAATCAGCCATGACAGGTGCATTCTGTTTTGAGTTATGTAGAGAGGGATCTCTTAAAGGATTTTAGGCCTGGGGAGGATTTGAAAGTGTGCGGGAGGTCATTCCATAATTGCGGCGCTCTGTAGGAAAAGGAGGATCAGGCTGCTTTCTTTTTGTATTGAGGTAGACTAAATAAAGTGCTGGTACTGGATCGGAGGTCATAGGAGGTGGGAAATCCTATATTAAAAATATCATATGATATAACATGTGATATAACATTTGATTTGGACACCATTAAATTAATTTAATGTACATATCTCTTATGTATATGACAATAACAATGTATGAATCTGGTGGATCCACCACCTCATAATGTGTTATTTCATAGCAAAATTCCACTTTATTTATGGAGTTGATAAATGCCTGGCAGTCTGATCATACCAAAAATATATATACAAGACAGCAAAAAAATGAAACAAAAAAAATGTTGATCAATAAAATAATTGATGAAAAAATTTATATAAAAATTGTATAACAAAATAATGTGAATGTACAAAAATTGGTTAAATCTTACTAAAAAATGTTCAAATTGTTGGATGTGCAATATAGTAACATGTCCAATATGTCACTGCAGTGAAGAACGTAATAGCTATCTCTTTCCTCTGTGGCTGGTAAGAGACAGTATATCAAAAGATAGTGTCAGTCTCACAGTCTCTGTCCGGTCTTATTAAATCTGGCTGCGTGGTCGGGACTCTCTCGGGACTAACGTTTCAACCTATACTCGGGTCTTTATCAAGCGTGATAAAGACCTGGGTACAGGTCAAAATGTTCCGGTGTCCAATAAATCTGCTTGATTCATCACAGTGAGTGCCTGAGATTTTTACTTTTAAACTAGTTGTTATTGGATATGCTGACCCATGCTCAGTTAGCACCCTGTGTTTTTTTTTTATTATTTAGTGCAGTCCCCCCTTTTTCTTTTGAAACTCCATTCAATAAATGGACCCCATTGTCGGAAGGTAACATTGCTTTAAAATGTAAGTATGGTCTTTTTGTAAATATTAACATTCTACTTAGGTAATAGAAAAAAAATAATTTATATATATATAATTATGTATGGAAGCCTGGTGTGTATATACTAAAGCAGAAGGTGCAAATGTACACTTATTGAACCCCATAGAAAATGGCAACCCATTGAGTTTATTTCTAAGGCAATGCTTGAATCAACTGCTTAGATAAAAATTCTTTAAAGCAGCATTCAGAAGTAGATTTTTTGTGAGATAATGCACAGCCTTCTTTAATAGACCATCTCCAACATGTTACATTTCTTATTGTTTTGCAGCAAAGTATATTGGCTGTTACATGGATGACACGAGGCAGAGAGCACTCCGTGGAGTGTCCTTTTTCGACTACAAAAAGATGACAGTGTTCCGTTGCCAAGACAACTGTGCTGAACGGTAGGATGGTGATTGTTGAATGAAAAGAAGCTTTATTAGTTTGTGCACATCAACAAATTCTTTTTCGCCTGCCAAATCCAGATCTTCATTACAGTTTTTTCTTTCTGTCTTGACTTATGAGCAGTAAAGTCAGCGTCTTCTAAACAGCATTCGCCATAAGGCACCATCAGAAACTTATAAACATCTTCTTACATCTCTACAAAGTTCAATGTGGCAGAAAAACTATTTATAGGGAATGTCTAGCAGCCTTTTTGACAGGTATAAAATTGGTTAAGAGTGCTAAGGTATTATCTATCTCTAGGTTTCTCATTGTACATATGCTGTAAAATCCACTTGTCGCCAAGAGCACACTTGGAATGTACAGGCCTTAATAATAAAGATGCTCTTAACGTTATCTTCATACTATGAACCAAAAACAATATTGAAAAGTTTGAATCTAAATAATTTTTCCAATAGCCTAATGTTTCCCCTTTATTTTTAATATTTGTAAGACAAAATATGTGTTAAATATTTCCTGCTGACTTAAACTAGGGTTCATTTAGAACTAAACCTTTGATAAAGTTCTAAAATATACCAGATCTAAGTATGAAACAATGCAGCCTGGAGGCCCAGGGAGCCGCCCTGTTTCATTATTGAACCAATTCCAATTGGCATAACAGTGAGTCAGTGTTCCCGTGCACCCACAACCTAAAAGCCTTAGCCATTATATCAGAGCTGCAGAACTCCAACAAATAAAAATGACAACAAAAAAAACATCAACAACAACAAAACTTTAACCCCTTAAGGACACAACTTCTGGAATAAAAGGGAATCATGACGGAATATTTCCATCATGTGTCCTTAAGGGGTTAATATGCTGCAAAAGATGGCACTCATAATTCTTAATCGATTTTAAAAAATAGGGATTTTAGTAGAAATAAATGTCATCCATTTTTCAGTAATTATTTACACACATAAAGATAATTTAGAAAACCATGAAAAAACCAGTGAGCAATGCACAATGTGGAAAGGTGCGTAGTTTAATATAGTGTGTATTCATTCAATAATATTTGTAAGGATTCTGTGACAGAAAAAAGAAAAATATACAGTACAAAAAGGTATTTTGTAACACGTTTTTATAAATATTTCTATGCACATTTTGACATTTTAGGTAGATAAAGATGATTGTATCTGATGGTTATTTGCAATTATAACACTAATTAAATTATGTATACCCAATGTGAATATCTAATGGCAGCCTTAAAATGAAATAACATACACTGACAATCTGTTCTAGCTCGTTGATATTTTAGTCAAGGTATTATGCAGTCCTTGAAACTGCTTACATTACGTTAAAGGAGGTGGTACTAAGATTTGGGGACTGTATCCTGTTGTAAGTAATATACTGGGACAGATTATTTTCAATGGGGGCCTTCTGGGGATAAGACATTTTAATTGTTACCCATTCTGTTTTTTGTTGTTGTTGATGGTTTTTTTTTGTCATTTTTATTTGTTGGAGTTCTGCAACTCTGATATAATGGCTAAGGCTTTTAGGTTGTGGGTGCACGTGAACGCTGATTCACTGTTATGCCAATTGGAATTGGTTCAGTAATGAAACAGGGCTGCTCCCTGGGCCTCCAGGCTGTATTGTTTCCCACTCGCACACACATTTTTTGTTTTTTTATAGTAAGCGCTCTACCGTAATTTGGGTAACCCAGTGTAACATGCTCTTAATCTAGGCAAGGTGCTAGAATGAGTAATTACGCCTTTTACCAAGACAATATATATATAGTATAACAAACCCATAGCACACCAAATTATGCAGAAACATAAATTGTATTTAGTTCATTTAAGACACAAATAGTTCTGGATAGAAGAAACAAAATGAGTAAATATAAAGTGCGTAACATAACAGATACAAACACGAAAGGTAAGTATCAATGAAGTGCAAACACAGAACCCAAAAACTGTCTTATTCAATGCGACCACGAAAACACTACAGTTTCAACTGTTACCTTTTTCCAGGGATTTCCTGGATTTCATTGGGTAAGACTTTTTTGGGTTATGTGTTTGCACATTATTGATACTTACTAGTGATGTCCCGAACTGTTCGCCAAATGGTTCGCGAACGGTTCGCCACAGACTCATCATTGAGTAAACTTTTACCCTGTACCTCACAGTCAGCAGACACATTCCAGCCAATCAGCAGCAGACCCTCCCTCACAGACCCTCCCACCTCCTGGACAGCTCACTAAGAATGCAGCTTCACAATGTGAATGTAAAATGGATGCTGTCCAGGAGGTGGAGGGTCTGGGAGGGAGGGTCTGCTGCTGATTGGCTGGAATGTGTCTGCTGACTGTGAGGTACAGGGTCAAAGTTTACTCAATGATGAGTCCGTGGCGAACCGTTCGTGGCGAACCGTTCGGGACATCACTAATACTTATCTTTGTGTTTATAGCTCTGTTATGGTATACACTTGTATGGACTTTATTTTTTATATCCAGAACTAACCATTGTTCCCCATTCCCTGCACCATCTTAATGTTCCAAACTTTAAATAAAAAAAGCACAGTCCAGAATTATACACAGTCTAAATCAGATTTTCCTCTTTCCATATCCGTCAGTAAATAATCAACTGAGGAATGTGCTTCTCTAAGTCATGTTTTAGTATAATTGAAATAACTGGTTAGAATTGATTTCACCATGTGACAAGCATTGTTAGAACAAGTGATATTCAGAGTACAGTGTTTTCAGGCCACAATCATAAGCCCTTGAAAGACATCTTCATTTTAGCTATCAATCTGTACTTATTGACAATTTTAAGGCTGACATGCTAGGGAGGTTGAGTAAAATATTGAATTGCAAAGCTGTCTGGGAATCAAATGGTTAACAATATTTAAAGCCATGAGTGGTAAAAAAAAAAAATCCAATGTTATTTCTTTATAGTAGTAAAACCACTTCATAAATCTCAGTTTCATGAATGGCACCTAAATATGTATTACTTCTCGGAATAAAATCATGTTTTGAATTGCAATGCCCGCCGAGATATATGATTTCATTTCAACAAAAGCTTTTGTGCCGCATGGATCTATCTAGTTTCTTTACATAAAACATGGCATCCATGAAAATAGCACATTTTATGAACACATCAAACAAGGCCTTACATAGACTTTTTATATATGAATAAAACAATACATTATATTATTTTATTGTAAATATTTATTCTTTGCATTTGTGGAATATTCATTATATATTTTTTTTAAACTGTCCTTCAAACTGGTGCTGTTCACTACTTGCACTTAAAGAAAATATGCTTTAAAGGATTTCTATAGGCACTAAAACTATCTCATTGAATTGGTTATAGAGCTTGGAGCCCCATTGCTCTATCCTTTCTTTCAATGTTAAACCATTTTGGAGCATTTTAACAGAAAATCATGTTTCTTGGCCAATCACAAGCCGGTCCCACTGGAGGTATTGCTATGGTAGAGATTACACACTTCCTTCTAGCCATACCAAATCATATTAGCAGTTGGCACTGTGATATCTTGAAAGAGATCAGCTGATGCTCTCAGCCAATCGCAGCTAACCCTTGCAACGAAAGCTAATGCTTTCTCATTAGCTCAGGCTTCTTTTTTTGAAAGATTTTTGTTGGTTAGTCATACCAATGTGGTCCATGAAAAAAACACTTTGTTTGTATTTGTACAGGGGTTACATGTATGCCGGACTCGAATTTGGAGCAGAATGTTACTGCGGTCACAAAATCAAAGCCTTAAATGTCAGCGAGTCAGAATGTAACATGGAATGCAAGGGGGAAAAGAATAACATTTGTGGAGGAGTAAATCGTCTCTCTATATACAGACTTGAACTCACCCAGGAGTCTGCAAGGAGGTGTGAGTACTGTACCCTGAAACTTGCTTTGTATCGTGCACTCTATTAACATGTAGTGTATGCATAAACAGTACCTTCAACCTGAAAGATGTAGAACAGTAATATATTAACAAGGTGCCGAGATCTTGAAGCTATCTAACAGCATATAAACCCATCTCCAATTATAGCCTTCCTATCTGCTCACAGATTGAAAAAAATGATTTGGCTCTACCGATAATTAACATGTGTCAGTCCATCTCATAAGGAAATGTAGCAGCCATGATAACAATAATTGGAGGGTCATGTGGCTAATGCTGTAACTCGTACAAGAACTAGTTGTTTTTCCATGTTACAACTTATTCTGCAGCACATCACACATCACAAGCATCCTGATTTCGGACAGTCCACTTTTAGGGTTCTGTTGCACCATCTGTGGTTTGTTCCCTGGTGTCCCCAAAAGTGTAGTGCAAGGGCATCGTTAGTTTCACTTGTGCTATACTCAGGGCACTATGACCATGCAGATAGCACTGGGACAGTGTTCTCTGCATGTTTTGCCCTAAGTGGAGCAGTGGATGGACCTGCTTGCTTGGCAGGTAGCCTGGCATGCATTCATGCTAAACTGACCTGGCAGTAATTTGGGCAGAGTACCCACATTTGGTGTGGGTTTGCCCCCTTTGGGAAATGCCAGTGGTGCTATTAACCCCCACAGACATCTTGATTCATGAGACCCTGATGTTGGGATCTAAACAACAATGTTTCTTGTTTATTTAAATGAGTTCCAACTCACCTTATGGTCCAGCGTACCCTGATTTTCCTGGTACTATTAAGTGCTGCCAAAGTCATCTTCTCCATAAAACAGATGGACAATTCTATGTTCTGTAGTGACTATATAAAGTCATATGCATTATCACTTTATTTTAATATACCTTCTATGTGTCCTATTATGACCTGACAAAAATACCTTTCATATATGTATGCAGTATGGGTGAGTGCAGGTTTATATTGTGTGTGAATGCATGTGCTTGTATATAAAACTGAATGGGTGTAAAGAGTTTGAATGCATGTGCAAAAACATATCCTTGGGGTTAATACATGTGTATAAGTGATGTGTGCTATAACACTATTTGATTGATGCATGCGTATGCTGTGTGTGATTCTTAAATGTGTAATGTGCTCCATTTTTTTTCACTGCTTGTGTGTATATTGTGTGAACATTAGAGACAAAGTGCGGATTTATAAATTGCTCTCTGTAAAGTCATTAGTCTTAAAGTTGAGCTGCAGTCTGCAGATATGTTGATGCCTGGAGGAGATGGCCAAGTGAGCTTTCATTAGACAGCTGGATAATATTTTGAATGTGTTGTGGGGATTACTAAATGAACCCAACTAGTTCTCTGACTACAATGATATCTCTGAAAAAAATATTTAGACAAAACTGATAGCAAATATAGTAAGGATTATAAGTATAATATGATCAAAGTACGAGCACGAACATACATTACAAAACCTAAATTGCTCACATCTTGTTTTTGTTACTTGTTACCCTAGATTATGGGGGATAGTACCTGATATATGCAAATGAGCCAGAACAGAGCTCACAAATTTCTAGTGAAAATATGGAAGAACTTAAATCAAAATATTAATAAATATTTCTGGGACATTTATAACATCATTTCCCTCTCTGTAGTGCTAAGATAAAGAAAATACAATGTTTTATGTAATAGCCAGACTATTTTGTGCACAAATAATCACTGATTTATAATGTGTCCTTACTAACTATTCAAAAGGCAAAGCTACTATAATTTAAAATGAAAATGGACAAAATCTAGAATAATGTGAGAAGTTTCTCTGTATTTAAAAAAAGTGTTAGAATTTACCCTGCCGATACAGTCCACTAAATATTCACCTCTTCGTGAATCTAGTCCATAATGGATAAAAAAAAAAAAAAAAATCATGCAAACTAATGGCCTCTTCATCTACAACTATTTCAAGGCATATTTGTTGGATATTCAGTCAAATATGAGACTGATGTTAATTCTTAACAAAAAAAAGTCTATGGAAACTGAATTAAGAGCACATTATGTTCTTTGTAAACATGTTCTTTTGAAATGTTATAAACTCCGAACACAGTAATGTTTTACCACATGTGTATTTGTAGATGTAATAGAGTGGCAGGGACTGTTTAGTTCCATTAATTTCCTTGTTAAGAAATCATGCCCACATATGGAAAAAGCACATAGTGTACTTAGAATGTCAGGTTACAGAAGAAACACAATGATACTGATTTCATCTGGCTTTGCCCATAGTTATTAATACCTAAAGAGATAGAACTTACTTAGCGATAGACTGTGCAAGCAGCAATGGTGGTGAGGACTTGCATTTGTTTATTAAAGAATGTCACAAACTATTATAATGATCTGAAACCTACTAAGTTATCAATTATATTAGCAGACTTGTATTTTTATATTTAGAACTACATATGAACCTGTTCTCTTCCACCATGTTTTGTAATACTGATTCCTAGTGATGTACCGAACGGTTCGCCGGTGAACGGTTCCTGGCGAACATAGCATGTTCGCGTTCGCCACGGCGGGCGAACATGTGCGCGGTTCGACCCGCCCCCTATTCGTCATCATTGAGTAAACTTTGACCCTGTACCTCACAGTCAGCAGACACATTCCAGCCAATTAGCAGCACAGCCTCCCTAGCAGACCCTCCCACCTACTGGACAGTATCCATTTTAGATTCATTCTCAAGCTGCATGCTTAGTAAGAGGAGGGAAAGTGTAGCTGCTGTTCATAAGATAAGGAAAAGCATAGCTAGGTTAGGGATAAGGGTATGCTTTTTTTTAATTATTTTTTTCTATGTAATGTAAATGCACTTAGTTGTCTGCTGCCAACCACCTGTGTCCAGGCTCAAGGTGCCCATTTCCCCAGTCAGATTACCACCAATTACATCACAGTACAATAGCTTGGATTTAAAAACAAAAAACTTTTTTCACTGTTATAGATTGAATAGCAGTCAGTTGTCTGCCACTGCTGCCAGCTTCTGTGTCAGGCTCACAGTGCATACTGTGCCCATTTCCCCAGTCAGTGCCACCAATTACATCTAGTGTCACAATAGCTTGGATTTAAAAACAAAAAACTTTTTTCACTGTTATAGATTGAATAGCAGTCAGTTGTCTGCCACTGCTGCCAGCTTCTGTGTCAGGCTCACAGTGCATACTGTGCCCATTTCCCCAGTC